>WBMV01004760.1:1292330-1314518 GCA_013396655.1 Campylorhamphus procurvoides
GAAATATAGAAGAAAATTAACAAATTAAAGCAGTCACAAACACGTCTCCAAAAGAAGTAAACCTCTTTCCAATTCTGTTGTTTGATGCGGTGTACAAACCCCAGACTAAGCCAGGAGAAATGCTATATTTTTCCAAAGGAAGAAATCAGATATAACAGTATCAGACAAAAAGTCCCAAGAAGGGAGGATTTTAGACCAGGTGGAAAGATCCCCTGCTCACACACACCAAAGGCGAGACACAGGGGCTGGTGGACCCACTGGCCAACCTGAGATGGCATATCCTGCATTTCTGCCCTACGTCCCTCAACAGGGTGAACCTGCTTTATCTATTGCTTTAAACTAGGATATATAGCATCTTTTGTCAGTTTTTCTTCTTTTAAGGCAGCAAATTTGCGGAAATTATTTAAAAATTATTACTGTGAGAGACCTTAACAAATACCACTTCAATGGCTGATTGAGCTGATTAAATCAATTTGATGTGCAATAACTAACCAACAGCTCTCCAAATAATCTGCAGAAATCAGTTAAGGTAGCTTTTGATGCACGAGCACACAGACTTGGTAGAAGGGCGGGTTGAATCTTGGCAGCACAGCTAATAAATGTAATTATAATGATAAAAGCTCACAAATGGCTTCATTCTACACTGTCACTCACAGCACAACCTGCTATCGCTCACTCCTGCTGCACACAATGACCTTTGTCATGCTTGAGAAAACAGCTTCCCACTGTGATTTGACTCTTACTGAGTGGCCAGATGGGGCAGTTTTGCTTCATTATTTGTGTCTGTGAAGTGGAAATGCCAACAGAAAGATTCATTACTGTCAAGATCGTCTCTGCAAAGCTCCCTTGATTTATTAGGGCATAAACCGCTGTACTGGCTGTAATGAGACATAAATGTTCTGTAAAGCCTATGAACTCAAGAAGGAAATACACTGCCATCAAGAGGCTATGGGCCTAATTTATTAACAGCTTCTGCCACTGCTGTCACAGAAAATCATACAAGCTGCACAGACTGGGGCAGTTGTAGGGAAAAATGTAAGAGATTAGCCAGTGGCATGTTTACATAAAAGAATTTCTTCCATTTCTTTATGAAATTTGTACAGTGCAGACAGGTGAAATACAATGGAATTGATAATTACGATAAAATGCTAGCATCTCACAGATTCCAGTTAATTAATGTTGACGATCCAGATTTATAAATCATAGGACAAGAGAACTTACAACTCAAGTTATCCTGAGAGAGACAATTCCCTGTCCAATTTTGGAAGGTTCTAGATCATTTTAAGCCTTACATTTTTTGTTAGGCAGTCCAGATTCTCTTGTATTTTCATTTGCATCATGGATCTTGCCCACTTTTGTAATTAGCACAGTACCACACTCCTCAAATGCTACAACTACTTATGACAACAAATAAATGTCAAAGAAACACTAGAACTGCTTACTTGTGCCTACCACGAAGGATACAACGCATTCTTTGAACAGAACACATCAGCTACTTAATCCTCATTGAGAGGTGTAAAGAGCACTTCAGCAACAGGAATAATTTCATACTCCATCCACAAAGGGCTTCAAACACGGGCACAAAGAGGCAAGATCCTGTCCTGACCAGGACTGAACCTTCCACAGTCCAACCCTTAGGATTCCGTGTTTCCATCAGTTATGGATATCTCAGATAGTTAAAAAAATAAATCAATGAAACAAAAATCACCACCAAAAAATCCAACAATAACAAAAAACAAAGTCACAAAAAACCCACAAAGTTTGCACAACACGACTTAAAACTGTGTCCAAATCTGCATCTATAGTCAACTTTCTTTTGCATGTTCAGAAAGTATGTAACAAATTATGTTTACATTCAGTCAACACGTTAGAGGATAAATGTAAACATGTAACTATAAATTTACACTGTTTAACACAAGTTCCTTCTAAAATCTGTGTCATTTTTCATGTACCTCTTCCAAAAGTTAGACATATGCACACAGTATCAACCAAGTTTAAAAATTTCCTTTCAGACTGCTGTTTCAGAAAACTTAATTGCAAGAAGCTGTGGCATGGAAAAAGCTTCCCTAGAGGGAAATATATCACAGTCCGAGCAGTACTACACAGGCGATTAAACCCCCAGAGCACTTTTTACTATTAAAATATCAGCAAAATTAATTGAGCAAAATAAAAGTACAAAGATATCTGCTTATGATGGTGTGGTAATCTTGTCTATACTTCTAATTTCATAATCCAGTCTCACTCAGAGGGCAAGTACACTTTGTACTGACACAGCTCCTGTGAGTAGCTCTGGCTGCTGGAGATACTGCAGTGCTGTTAGCACTTGATTAAATATTAATGTGGGAATGAACACCAGGTTCCTTTGCCACTCAACAACCTATTAATAAGTCACTTTGGAGAAAGAAGGAAAAGTCACATGTTTTGTTGAGCCAGTTTCTTTTGGAAAGGCTGAATCTGTACATCAGTAAAAAAAATAAAGTTCATTAGTAGTGTTTGTATCACATCTATATGGATGCTTACATTAGTATTAAATGTTCCAACATTTAAAGTGCAGCAAACTAAACCAGGCATTTATTCATCTATTTTTCACTAAATGATGGAAAATTATCTAGATTGTTTCCTGCAAGTCTCTGTGGTATTTCACAGTTTACTACCTGTTTTAAGGTGTGTCCTATAAAAAGTGGTGTTAATATAAAAAAAAAAGATACAAAGCATATTAACATTGAATTCTGAAATAGCTATTAAACTCCTTCTGACTCAAATCTATGTTTTTAGTGATTTAATAGAAAATAGGCCTTTTCAAAATGCTTTTTCACTGTTATATTGCATCACACATATTTCTTGGACAGACAGCATCAACAGCTCACTGCAAAAGTGAGAAAATTGCCAAATCACCTTATAAGTGACAATCAATTGCTTGGTTCTACAATTTGAAAATATCCTTAATCTTCTCCTTCACAAGGGGAAAGAAAAAATTATTAATAATTTTTTTTTTTAGTTTTCAATTCACTTACACACTGAAGTTCAGCTCTATTTCAGGGTCATGGCTTCCCAGAGGGAATACCAGTGAACATTCACCTTCAGAGCCACCAAAGCTTTCCAGTGCCCTTTGCAGCACAGACAGAGCAATTGCCATGAAACTCCTCCATAATTTATAGCCAACTACTCTCCTTCCCATGATACTCTGGAGTGCACCTGTTTCATTAGAGATGGAGGAGTTACTGTACAAATCCTACACAGAATGTATCTAGAAAGGGCCATTAATATTAGTCTTTCATGAGTGCAGTATGGACGAATGGCAACCTTAACCTTGTCATCTGCCATTTTCCTCCTCCTGACTCTACAAAAATACCGTTCAAGCAAGACCACATTGACATGTACCAGGAGAACCCTCTCAGAAATTTAAAAAAACCAAAACAAAACAACAAAAAAACCCCAGCAAAATAAAACTTTAAAAACTCATAGGAGTGTGCAACATTACCATGTCTTAAAGCTCAGTTCAAGTTCAACTTTTTCCCCCTCCTCAGCAAAAGCAGCTGTTGTTTTTCACACAACATGAGCACTTTTCTGCTGTATTCATCTGCTTTTCCTGATAGTCCTTGGTGGTTTACATTATATACAGACCCTGTCCATCCCTGCTAAGCAGTTAGCCTTAAAGGTTATAATATTATATATATAATGTAATTATTTGTATTATAATATATTACTTAGAAGTCAGGAAAGTGAGCCTCTGGCACAGAAGAGCATATCTAAAAGTTACTATGGCACAGAGCAGAGAGTTCCCTTGATGAACTGAAGAGTCTGGCAGAGGGATTCAGGGAAGGCATTTGCTAATTCCCTTAAAGACATAGTATTTATCAGCTGAGAAATATGTTCTGACCGGCTGCCAGTGATTAATGACTGTCATCTCTTTGCCTGGGAGAAGAGACACCATGAGCAACTTCTGTGAAGGCTCTGAAGTAGCAGGGGAGGAAGAAGACATTCCCTACATCATCCTCACTGCTATATGACCAAAAATGGCCTGACCTCAGTCTAGCCATGTCTACTAACTTGGGGAAGGTATGTGAGGATTTTAATTATAAAACAAACTCTTATTTGGAGAATTTTGAAAAAAAAATGTAAGCAGAGCACAGTCCAAGACTTCATTTGGAGTTTCACCTTTGAATACAACTGAATATTGTATATAACACTATTAAAACCATAGGAAAAGACTCAACAATTATAGTGATGTAATGGCTTATTAGTTGTCACTCTTGCTGCACAGAAATTCAGAGCCAAATGCATTTTTCTGTCTGAAATTGCACAAACATGATGTACCACAAAGGCATCCTCAGATGTCTGGCTCATCACTGGTTTCCATACATGGGTTTTTTTTCAGAACTTAGGTCAGCCTAAATGAAACAGTTTATTTCAAATGGGGTGCCATATGTCAAAACGTACTTAGCCATATAATTTTTAGCCAAAAATTCAGTATTATCAGATATGGTGCTAAAACTTCTGTACTCACAGTTTTCTCATAGTGTTTGTGTACACATTTGAATATTTTGCATAAATTTGGTTTTGGTTGCTAAAATGAATCAAAATGTTGGTTTTTTTTAAATTGCTATGATAGTTATTAGAATTATACTGATATCATTGTTTATTAAAATCATTAGTAAGCAATACTGCTAAGTTTCCATTATGGACTAAGTTCTGTCACCCTTTTTTTAAAGTTCTAAACAGTTTCATTTGCTATATAAATACCGTGGCTACTGCCCATCATGAAGTCTGTGGTAAGTCAGGGAGATAGCCCTGAGATAACTCCCCTTTTGACAGGGCTGGACTGAATAGCACACACGACAGTGCTATAAACTACCCCCAGCAAAGAAAAGGAAAACATATTTCACAAGGTAGCTAACAGGATCTTTTGTCTTGGCAAATATTCCCTCCTGTGTAGGGGACAAAGACAGATGAAAACTCCCATTGATTTTTCTAAGTAGAGTTATTTTCTAAAGAAATTCTTCTAGGAGAGGTGAACACAGAGTATTGTTACATTGATCAAAACTCGAGCAGTGTGTGCTGCCCACATGCCAGACTTCCAGTGTGCTCAAAGCAGAGATTTTCTGGTAAAGCAAGGTACATCCAGCTAGGATACCGCATGTCCCAAATATAGACCCAGGGGAGACAGAAACACTTTACTAAAATCACCCTGCAATCCTCTGATGAGTAGAACCTATCAAAGCTCTGAAGAGAGAATTTTAGATCCTCCTGAATCCGTGCCACACAATGGCACGATGCTGCTCTGGCTGCGTTCCCAGCGTGGCAGAGAACAAAGGCAGGTGGTACTCACACTATGGCACAGGAACAGAGGCAGTGGGAGAACAAGGGGGGAAGAACTTGGTCTCAGTAAAAATCCAGATTAATTCCTCAGCGGTGGATTTTCCAATAAACCATAGGATCAGACTCAAATTCTATGCAGGAAAACAATGGGAATCTCAGCCTATCCACCCTCCCGAGCCACATTCTGTGGCCCCCACTCGAAAGTGCCAGCAGTGCAACAGCAAAAACGTGACACTGACGGTGCTCCCACAAACTGGTGACTGATGAGGGATGTCTTTTCATTTGCAAGTGACAAGAAATGGATGGACAGAAAGATGATCTGACCAGAGTCATTCCTGCACAGAGAATGAAATTCATCCTCCATGAATTTTTGTGCCTATAAAACTTGGAAGCGGGAATATTTTATGAAAACTCACCCCCTAAATGTGATGCAAACTTAGCCAAAGCAAATGTTTACAGTTTTCACCCAGCCCTACCACAGATGTTTCAGTATTTAGACAAAACTCTCATTTAATGGGAAATCCAGCAATTTCTGTTTCACAGTAAGAGCAAACCCAATAAATGTATACCCAGTTAATTTCACTCTTGGAGATTAAGTTAATAGAGTAGACAAACTGCAGAGGAATTTTCCCCTTAATTTTCAAAAATGATTGAAAACAACTGCACACCTACTGCAAAGCAAATGAAACAGTCATTCTCAGGCTGGGAGATGTTTGTAGGTACTGCAAAATCTGGGGCAAGTAGCCCCTTGGAAGAAGCAGATTGGAATCTTGAAGAAATGACCTGCAGCTAACCTCTAACCCAGCATTATATGATGAGTACTTCATGTCTCTGGAAGCAGAGACACATTAGAAGGGCAGGTCAGCCGCAGTCCTAAATTTTATACTCAGTCTGTTGAAAATCATGTTCAGTGACACCAACCCACAGTCTGATAATGCTCTTCTTCCAGGCTTGTGCATGTTGGTAATTCACAGCTCTCTGTAGCCAGCCTTCCATGCAATACCACGGAAAACTCTATCCCAGAAGGGTGTTTGTGGCATTTTTCCTCAAACAGGGATAACTTGTTCACATTTATTTTTAAAGCAGGTGATGAGGACATAAAATGTTACCTGAAGTTGCTGAATATTTCCAGATCCTATTGAAGGATAAGAGTTAAGGAACTTGACTGTACAATTAGAGAGAGAAACCATTTTCCACAAACACAAACCCTGAATGGCTTCTGTCTTGAATTGTCCAGGCTCTGTAGGTGTTTTATTCTATGAACCTCAATATAACATACATTTCAAAATGTTTTATAGGTATTTGTAGCTGCTCCTATTTTCATAATAACATGCTGAACAGCAGCCATTGGCATATACACTTTACTACTTTACTACTACAATGGATTTTAAAGCCTTCTTCAATAACAAGTCCCAGATGATTCAAAATCCTACATGTTTTTTCAAGATATGAATGTCTAATGACATAAGATGGAAGAATAAAGACTTCTGCCTTCTAACAATACACTAAACTCAGCCTCAGTGTTAAAATGCAGCAAAGACCTTTCAAGAACTCGTAAGGGGAAGCCTCTGTGACTGAAGTGAAATCTTAACAGAAGTCAGTGCACAATGTTATCCCACAGAAAGGGAACGTATTTATTCAGATTTGCAAATCTCATTCTGCCAGTTCTGCACAGAGACCATTATGGCAGGGGCAGTAGAGAGGATTATGGGATGAAGGCATTTAGAACCTCATAGAAAAGAATAGGGTGTTATCAGTTTTGCAGCAGATGTCTGCACATGGGAACAGAACACAAAAGTCAAAGTCTACAGAGACTGCCATGTTTTGCAGAAGTCTCAGAATGCAGTTAATGCTGTTATGCCAGTTTAGAAAAAGTAGGTATAAATACAGTGAGATAAACAAAGTGTGCTCTAAATGGGTATTCCATAAAATGCAGAACCACTAACAAAGTTAAAGATTCAACCACTCAGAAAGAATCAGCGGACCCACAACAGAGTTCTAAAGATGGGATTGTTTGGATAACTTGTTTAGTTCTTAATTCAGTAAAGAGCTCTAATGTATGCCTGAATCCACTGCTTTGGTTACAGAAATGTAATAATTCACATATGTAAGAGCTTCACTGAAATGAATACTAAGCTAGACATACATGAGCCCCTGCATGGAATGAATCTTTCGTACTGTCTTGATATATGTGCATTCATTGTGGAATTGTTCCACAGCCAGACACCACGAAGGATAACAGAGGTACTCTGGGAAAAGAGTATATATGAATAATAATTTCATATAAACAACGTCTGTTATACTTCCAAACCAGCAGAATTTGGCCTCTCAGACTAAAATGAGCAAGAAATACCATTCAATATGTGTAATGGGATGCCAGCAAGAGAATACTATACCAAACATTTAACTTCCTCCCTTTGTAACATTCCCTTTCCACACATCTCTTGAGATTTGATATTTAAACATGCAATTTACCAACCTTCTCAATTTAATGTAAATATCCAACACAAGTTAAAGTCTCAGTGTGCAACGAAACAACACACTATGGCTTATTTTAATTCAGTGAGAGTTACATAAAATAGAAGTATATGAAGACTTCATTAAAGGAAAAGTGATACAGGAATGAGCTAAGAATGGATCACAGATAGAAATATAGTTCAGCACTCCGATGAAAATGTCTGAAAGCAGTTGGGTTTTGTGCTGGTCTGTAGTTTTCCAGAGTACTTGCCAGTTGCTTACAGGCTGTGGAATTGCCAGACCTCACCGGCACTGGCCATGAGGAAAAGACACAATAACTCATTTTCCTCTTCAAGGTTCAAAATTGCACTGTCTCCTCTGCTTATGCTTCTGCACGGAATGGAGGCTCTTCTCATAAAATGTTTTTAAGGCTATTAATGCTTGTTTACTGGATAATACTCTGTTTGAATCAAGCTTAACTTACATTAAAAAAAATAATTAGAAAATCAAGATTTTATTGCAGGATATTATAAAAGCTGTAACAGGCCTAAAACATAAGGACAGCTTTTTAAAACTAACTCCAAAATGCATAAGAATTTTTCACTCTTCCTTATCTGCAAAGTCAGTGAAAAGTTATCCCGTAGTATCTTGTGCTCTGCAGAAGAGAAAGGACTTATCTACCCAAGGTGGTAGATCTGCTTATTTCCAACTCTGAGGGGAGGAAGCAGAAATGAGTGAGCATAACCCTACTCTTGTCTCTTGCACCACCCTATTTTTCACCACAGCTCTCCTCTAACATAACCTGTAATATAATTTTTTTAACTATCTGTACTTTTTTATTACTATTCATCCACAGTGATTGACTGGAAGATTGTATTATCTCTTTGTTCTCAAATGCAACCAAATAGGTTTCGAAGATGCAACTATGGCCACCTTTTTGCTGGTGGATCAGTCACAATTAACAATATCCATTGCTGATGTTTTACAGAGACTGGGGAGTCATCTCAACTCGAGCAGCTCTGACAGTCTTCAACATCTCTTTGTGGTTGTTATGTCTAAGATGCACACACTGTGAGGAGAAGTAATTAAAAACAAGCAGTCTATGAGCAGAATCTTGGCTTTTAGTGCAATTGCAGCATTGCTCAGTTTAAACCACACACCCTAAAATACAGTTTTTATCATGCTGTTGGAGAACTTTGAGAAATAAATGATCTCACCATTTCCTTAAGCGGATGACATAATTCTTCATAAAAAAACTCTATCTTAGGAATAGACACAGTCCACAAAACAAAATAGGCATAGCTGTGCAATTACTATGCCTACTTTAACTGTCTTGTTTCTGGCATAGTAACTTCACAAAAATAAAGTTTTTTTAAGATTAAGGCCTTACAACAAGTAAAATATCAGGAGAGGTTTTTCTGAACACATTTTTTTTAATGGTAAACAGAATATATAATATATCAGCTTCTTATTATGTTATTTAGTGATTATATTCTGGTCTCTTGTTAATAATGGCTGTCAGCCACATATTTCAGTGATAAGGAGTTTGATGCCAGATGAAAATAGTGATTACTTGTAGTCATCTAGGGACATTTTATGGACACATATTTTATCTTAAATTTTGGAACTCTGTCTACATACTACCTAAACATTAGCTTCTTTTTTTACTAGGAAAAGGAATTATTTTTGTGTTACTGATACCCATGAGTTCCAAAAGAGTACCTTGGACAATCCATTTCAGAGATTGGATTATTCTCCACTTTCACTGTTGTTTATAAGGTATTCTGTAGGACCCACTGCTAATTTACTGTTGTATCTATTTCTGGTTATATGACAAACTTTAGCATGGTAATGGCACTTTGGATATGCATTTACATTGTGCATAAATTATCATTCCATCTAAAATTCTTCAAACATTCAGAAGGCATTAGCCACTCTGATTCTAACCAAGCACAGGACTCTGTACACAAGAGGCAGTAATCCTTCCTCTGGCAATCCACACATACCCTGAGGATAATATTTAATTACTCTTATCTTCACAAAAAACATCTCCCCATCTTTGGGGTTTAAACAATACAAAAAAAGTTTCTTCATGGCAAATTAAACTGGAACTGGACTAGAAAAAAGGTCTTAACTACTCTGAGTGTCATATTAAAGAAGACAAGTAAAAATACTACAGACAAATTTGTAGACAACATTATGGTAGATAAAAAAAAAAAAAACAAACACCAAAAAACCATTCACTGAAACAGGAACCTGCCGGCGTAATTTTTCCTTTAAAAGGGCGAAGTAATAATGCATAATAAAACGTTTTTTAAACTTTTTTTTTCCCCAGAAAAGAAAATGCAGATGGGGCAGGAAACTACGACTACAGGATTTCTGTGATGAGTTGTTTCTCTTTATCCCCAAATCAAAAACTTCTGTTTGATCTCATACCCCATCTTTCATCATACTACAGGAGTGCCTAAAAGGATAGGTAATTAATGTAAGTTATGTCATAGCTTGAAAGGCCTATAAAGTGTCTGGACCTTCTTTTGTTCTTGAGATAAGCAGTAATAAAGCATACAGTTTGTGTAGCAGAATAACATCCACCTCTGAAGTATGTCAGTCCTTTTAGGGGAAAAAAAATCAATTTAATAACATCCAGACAACAGTGCACACGAGACACTCAATTTGCTGTACTAATATTCCTCATTGCCAACATCAGCAGGTTGCTCAGGTACAGGCTTGGCTAAAAGCTTGCAGAAAGGTTGGTGACCTTGTGGACACAAAGAAAAAGATGATTGCCACCCACTCTCTTGTAGCCTGTTTCCACAGTATCCACTGATTTCCTTGGGACAGTTTTCAGACAAAGAAAACGAAAACATACCATGTTTTTACCTTTCTTTGTTAAAGGAGGGTAAGGAAAGCATTATTTCCTGTCCTGTAGCAGAATCTAAATGTTTGGGGAATTTTACAACTACTCAAAGCTCAGACTTCCATTTCATACACAGCAGTTGGAGCCAAAAGATTGTTGATCACAAAATAAACTAAATAGATTTGTAGGGTTTTTTTTTAAAAGGCAGAAATATTAAATATTTATTTCGTAGACCTCTAATATAAATGAGCAGTCTGAAATTAAGATCTGTAGTGACCAAGTGACCAGTTCTCACCAGCAATGACCAAGAATTTTCTTAAATATTTCAGAAAGACATATATTATTAAATGTACTATAAATATTGATCCTGTATGTATGAAACTCACACATAACTAAGGAGTTACCAACTGATTGTTATTGCTTGCAAATACAACATGCTATTATGAACTCAAATCTAAATCTGGCAGATTTTGAGGTGCTGCCTTCTGGATTCAATTATAAGTGTAACTATTGTATATAGATCCAGAGACCTGCCAGACTGTGAAATTTTTCCTACGAAGCAGATGTAAGAGCAGGTATAAACACTTAAAAGTCATGGAACTATTTATATTGTAATTTCCAAAGTTCCATGCAGACACAGGCAGCATTAGCTGTCAGGGCTTTCTGTATCACAATCGTTTTGCAGTCGGAATAAAGATGTTATTGCAGTTATACTTTCTAGTCACCCTACTTGGAGTCTTAGAAATGATAGAAACCACCTTAAGTCTCTGCCTTGTCGTAATGGTTCAGAAGCATAAAGAAAATATTTCTGTGTCATGCAAAATTAATTCTACCCAGAGCCCTCAGAATAACAGGACAGAGGCAGATGAAGTTCTATCCTTGTTACTTGCCCAGAAAGTGAAAGGCTGCAGAATAACTAACAGGGTAACTGAATACAGAGGTATTTTTATCCCAGGTTCTCTAGCTGGATTTGTTTCTAGAAAATGAGGACATTTTCAGTGGGGCTTTGGTTTCCATTTAACTTGACCAAGCAGTGAGGGATTAGTGCTTCTGGTTCTGCATCTCTCTACCACAGCATACAGCTGTTCCAGATAACTATGAAAGCAAATGCTTCTCAGACTCAAAGACAAACCAAAAGAGAAGGACATAGTTCAACTGGTTCCGTGATTCTTTTGCTTTCTTTTCCAGATTTTGCATGTGGGACAATATCATGAAGCAAAGAGCTCTCAGGCTCAGGGAGCAGAACATCTATTTCTGGATGTTGTAAGTCATGAAAGGTCACTAAGTTGACCTTCTGTCTTCCTTGACCTCTTCAGTGCTTTATCAACCCATGTGAAAAAGGAACGCCAGAAGACTCCATCCAAACTGAAACACGCACTTATTTCCCCTTGATCTCAATGTGGTTTAGACTCTGCTCTGCATCTTGGCTATGGAGGAAATGCTTTGGGGTTCCTCCAAAACAATGAGTAGATAGGCTTTATAGCAGGATAGAACTTGATGGCCACACAAAAGCAGTGGGGAAATGGAGGAGAGAAAAAGACCTGCAACATACGCAGGCACTGGGTCATTTTAGCCAAGAAGGAAAAGAATCATGAGACTTCATGAAGTTGCTCATGAGCTAATAGGGTTTGAAAATGTTTCCTCATACATTTATACAAAAGGATTTACTGTATTATTTTCTCTTGAAATACCACAACACACTGAGAACAGTCTTGCTGTACTTAAACTTTCAACTGAGAACATGACAGAGCTTGAAGCTTTGGAATATCTCTGATCTCACTGTAATTTCATTTTTTGATGTGTTATTCAGGATTTCAGCACATTTGCAAGATTAACCTTCGTGGAATTTTCCATTAGTTACTTGATGGAATTTTCCAATAGGGAGGAAGTAGGACTGTGTTCTTTAGGAAAAGGAATTAGTGGTACTACTTTCTGGGAGCCAACCTGAAGGGTTATCTTTTCCTTAGTCCTGTCTATCTGCCTGCCTCACCCTTCATGTCTTTTCACCCTTTTAAATTCGAATAAGGTACTTAGCTAAATATCAAAGTGCAGGATTTTGCTTGGTTTCTAACAGTGCATTTGGATAATAGTAGAAGCAATAATGTAGAGTAAAACCATGAATGTATTCCAACTGAAATCAAAAAGATATTTTGAGACTTAAAGGTTTTCTCCTGAAATAGGCCATCTTAAAAACAATAAAATTATTGTGACTGTATCATAGCTGCAATTGTAAACAAACACTTGGTACTATTCTTTTAAAATACCCATTTCTGCTACATGCTGAAAATCTGGGTTTTTATAAGACAGGGTGGATGTATTTACTCTTGCAGATGAATTGTTCCCTTTTTGGTACTTCATGTGACAGAGTTGCCATGAATGAATTATAGAAACTTACTGAATATAAGTTTCATGATTGAGAAAAATTATGTATATAACACAAACTCATTTATAATGTGTGAGAACCAGCTCCTTAAGGTGCAAGATTGCATGTAAGGACCCATAAAGAAAATAGACATTAGCAACTTAGAGACTTAGTCATATAAATAAAATATAGTATGTTATAAAAATAGCGTTGACTAGATTTACATTTTAAGTAGCAGAAGATATTAGGAAAACATGGGGAAATGGTTTTTATTCTACTGAGGGAGATGGAGACTCATAAAAATTAGTAAAATGAAAGCATTCCTTCTTTCAAGGAAACAGTCCAGAAGATAATTTTAAATAGTCTTTTGATGGTCATAATTCTCTAGCTCATACACAACATCAGGCTGATTTCCCAAAAAAACCCTCAATTGCTTAATTAAAGCTACTTTGGGGATTTAGCAGGAGCCATTTTATTCAATTTAAAAATCATTGCAACACAATTTTAATTTAATGCATTATCAGAAGGAAGATGATTTTTAATCAGTTGTCAGGCAGAATACATCTACAGTAATGAAGTGTTCTTATCCTTGTTTACATAGTATCTTTTTTGTAAAAAAAAATACTATCTTTTGCATTGATATAAAAGGTTTGGGAAAAGGAAGAAAATATGAATTGTTATTTACATCCTGACAGTTTATATTCACTCTCCATTTTTAGAGATTGTCTCCAACAAACTGGTAAAGCCTTCAGAGTTATATGAAGAATTTCTTCCTATAAGAAAACAAGATGCTTCTGTTGCAACTAATGATAACATTTAATATTATCTAACATTAGATAATTTATAACTGGAATTGGTGCTTTGCTGACAGAGTAATTGAGGTAAACAGAAACTTAATAACTTACCTCAATTAGAGCTATTACCTTTTCCATCAATGTCCACCCAGTATCAAAATGCATAAAAACCACAAATTATAAGAAAGATGGCGAGGCAATACATGAATAGAGAACAAACAATGTGAGTGAAAAACCTGCTAAGCAGTTCAAAGGTGTGATTTGAAAATATATAAAAACAGCCTTGGAGAGAATAAAGATGGTGTAACATAAAAGCAGTGAATGTGAAGTGCACAGGATGAATAATTTTTAGGCACACTGGCATTGCAAGTATGTAGGATATTGCATTTTCAATAAGCCTGTCTTTCTAGAACAACAAATCCAACAGACATTGAAAGCTCTAATGCATTAAAGCATACATATGGAAATCTTTTATGTTCTTCATACTGAAACATTTCAGGCTGAAAAGACAACAAAATGATTTGATTCCCCCCCTACGTATTTTTAATATACATTTTAGAAGACTGTATTAATACATTAAATATTTTTATAAGAGTCATGCATAATATTGCACATACTGCTAAACCCAAGGTAGGATTCTTCATGCCAGGGCTTTGCAGAAATATTCCCCAAGGGAAACCTGTCCTGCCGTTTCTTGGCCAGCTGTGCTGAGCATTGTTAGCTCAGAGCGAGCTGTGGATTTGCACAGGAAGGACACACAACACATGGCCTTGAGAACGCTCCGCTGACTCTCTGTGTTACAGACAATGCTGTCCTTACTGATTTCCTCTGAGAGACAGTTTCCCCACGGTCTCTTCTCCTACTTAAGAGAGGAACTAACTCCACCATCCAAGAAAATACAGCCCATCAGAGGCACACCCTGCCAAGAGACGCTGTGAATCTCCTTAGACATCAGTGTTGGAGAGAGAAAGCAAAATGTTCTCGAGGAACATTTGAAGAGTCAGCAACTTCAATTAGATAGCACCCCATTGAATAAGAGAGAAAGGACTGGACACAAGAATTTTAACTTTTAAGCTTTCTTTCCAGTGGAACGGCATTGTGTTTTCATAAAACAAAGTCAACAAAGTCACACAATCACATGAAAAACTGGAAAGAGATAAAATTGGTGGGATCAAAAAGGTGCCAGGAAATACCGATTGAAATTCCAAAGATAATTTAGATGTAGTTATATTCCTCATATGCTCTATTTAATCTGTTTAATGAAAAATCTTCATACATCATCTGACCATAGAAATCCTGAACCACTACAAGAATTAACTGATCAAAGTTTTAAGAGTAAACACTGAAGCCTATAATTGAAAATAACACTTTTCAGACCACTTGGCAGACTGTTTAGTTCAGGAAAACAAGAGAACAGAAAACTCTGTAAAAGAGAAGCACGACGAAAAGCACAAATTAAAACTGCTACCTTTTTTTCACAGAATACAGAACCCCCCATGCAGCACACTCAGCTTAATCAAGGACTTGCTCAAATTGCACTTCAAGGTGTTGGTTGTTGCTCTCAGAGATATCTCAAACTACAAAAACTTCCTAAAATAGTTCCGAAACTTGCTTTAGCAGAAGATAAAGTGTAGAGGGAAATTATTTCACGGACAGATACAAGGCCTACTAGAGCTCCTCATCAAGAAAATTCAGGGTGTTCCTGCACTACTGCGAAACTTCACGTTATATAACAAGGCCATTTAATTCTGGGTAAATTTATTTGTACAGACAAATAGAACCAAATAAATATTCTATAATATATTACCAATTGCAAACTCTATCCCCCTCTCTCTGTCAAACTAAGAAATGAAAAATACTGAGTAGTACATCTGGTCTTCCTCCAGTCATAGTAAGCTGTTCACTGTCCACAGTACATACCCATATTTAGCATGAAAAAGCAATGAATTATTAATGTGTATTTGGGAAGAAAGAAGAATTTTTAATTTTTTTTTTAATGTTTAATGATGTCTCAGGGGGGAGGATTATATAATGCTCAAAAATGGACCCTGGAGGGAAGTAGTACCTTAATATCTTATTAACCTAAGTTCATTACTACAGTAAAAGGCCATCTCTAACCTCAAGCAATATCATATAAACATCATTTTTGTCATTAGTGAAACATCCAGTTACCCAAAATAATTTTTAGATCATTAGAAATATTGTTACTGACTTTTCAATAGAACATATAGGTTTTCCATCCAGAAAAGGTGATAATAACATACTCACTTTTCTGTCTGGCCAGTTATATTTTGCAAATATGGTATCATATGTGTCCACAGCTCCATCAGTAATCAACATTATGGCTTGGCTGCAAATGCTGCCTTGTCCTGTGTGATTGAACTGCAAAAGGAAACCATCATTAGGTACAGCTCATTCCTGTTAAATGAAGGTAGGTAGGATCGCTCTGGATAAACATGTATTTTGTCAAATCTCAAGCATCCTTAGTAGTAAACAAAAACATTCAGGCTGAAAACATTTTATCATGGACATCATGTTGTTACTAAATTGAAAAATAAGAAACATTAAGATTGTATTCCCTTGTTTTAGGTAGATAGAAAGTATTGATGCATCTGGATAGGGTTTGCTTTGGTTTAAATGTAATTTTAAAAGAACGAGTTAAAAAGGAAGTAATGAATGACTGGTGATTTTTCTGCAAAGCCCAGAAGATACACAACTCATAGAGAGAAATATGACTATTCATATGGCATTCATATTCACTCAGGATTACATTCCATATGTTATTTTTCATCAAATATTTATCTGGGAGAACCAAGCTCATATTTATGTATTTTGAGATTCTCCTATTACTCAAAATGAATATATATAAGCAATTCAAGCTGCTGAACAGCAACACTTGAGCACAGGTACTCAGACAGCAATCAGCATATCCTCTGGCATATGCAAAGGAAGTTTCACCATTATACAAATGGGATGTTATCCTGTCAAAGAGCAAGCATGTTGGACTGAGTCATAACAGGAGCTTTGATTTGTTGATTCCGGATTTGGTGCTCTGATTTTGAATCCATTTTCTCCATTTGTTTTGGTTTTGCAGAATAAGTTCTTATTTGTGTATTAATACATTTAAAGATTTTAGGTGAAACATCTGGCTTTTAGCAAAAAATAAACTCCAAGCTTGGAAAATTATTTAATTTTTAATTGATATGTACAAACACTTCACAAAATGTCTGTGAAAAGATCAATAAACTGGGATATTACAAACAACTCTATAGGCTGGGCTAAAAGTTGAATACATGCTCTTGCCCCATGTAGTTTTCATGTACATCATCAATTTCCAGGCCAGGCAATGCCTCATCCTATTACCTTTCTCGTGATGCTGAGAAAGTCAAACAATTACCTAGTCCCACCTTACCAGCCTAGCTGTGCCCAAAACAGGGTGGTCCCATTTCGGAAGCAGTACCCACAGGATAAGGTGAATTACCTTGCAGGGTCTCTGCCTGCTTCTGAATTCATCAAAACTTATTCAAATTATTCTGCTCTGATTTGGTGTAGCCACTGCTCTGTCTTTAGGCTTTCTTCAGTCTACTCACCCTTACATATTCCCTGTTCTTCCAAAACTCTAAACCCCACTTCTTCTAAACAAAAGTTCTGAGTTTCTGAAAATGTCATCTTTGTAGAAATGCCTGCAGTAGCGAAGGGTGGGTGGTGGGTTCCAGCAGTGCTCTGTCCTCTTTTCTTCTGCCTTCACATTTCTGTAGCTGAGTAATCACACCCACATTCAACAACCATTTCTACCACCTGCGTCTCTCCCCCAGATCAGTTTCTTTTTAATCAAACAGGGATCTCAGCAAAGAATAACAGAAACACGTTTAAAGGGCAGCTAATGCATGTTTACAGAGTTAGGTATATTCTGGTCAGTGGCTGGGTGAAAACTCCTATCTGTGATCCTTGCAAGGCAGACTCTCCACAGAATTCTTCAGCCATGATGGTTTTTCCAGTCTTAACTAGAACTAGAATTATTAAAGTGGGATTCCTTCATGATCTTAGATTCAATATTTTCCCATAAAGTTGAAGTTACTTTCTCAAGGGATATATTCCTCATACAGACAATGTATTTTGAAAGTGACAAGGTATCCTAAAAGAAAAGTTAATGAAGGTGGAATACCTACAGATACATTTATTTTAAAACATGACTCTGTGTGCATCTGCATTATTCTACATAGTTATCTGAATATTTTGAAGAATGAGACTAAATTCAATACTTTGATGAGCAATATCTTCTCATATTTGTCTAAAACTTTAATTTTATTGAATAGCAAGAGTGATGAAAGTGTTTTCCATAATAATAACAATGACAAGGGCCTTATGATGAACTACAATTAACTCAGTGATTCATCAGTTAGCATAAAAAATTTCAATGCATCCTGACATTTACAGCATTTGGTTGTGATTAACAGTCTCTGAAATGTCACAGAATTTTATTTAATTGGCTATGTTTTTTTTTAAAAGTAATCACTGCAAAGAGTGCATTTGTCACCCAAAGAGATAACTGCAGCTGTCACATGACAGAGAAGGTGCCTCACTGCGGCCCCAGCACTGCTGTGTCCCTGCACTGGGCAATGCACGCTGCAGAAACTCAGGCTTGCAAGGAACTTGGCAGCGCAATTTGAAACGTGCCTTTCAAAGACATCACTATCAACCATCTCCAAATCTTAACAACCATAGCAAATACTGAAAGTTAATTGCAAGGTAAAATTAATTGAGTTCAATTAGTGTAACCCCTGAACCATTCTAAAACCCAACCAGAATGTTAATAGACTATTTGTGTAACACAGAGCTTTCTCTTTCTTTTCCTTTCCTACCCACTCCCCTTTCCAACTCCTTTTTTATTTTTTTTAATGTAGAAAAGACATCCTTAGCTAACCTGTAGTTTACAAGAATAGATTTCTGATACATAAAGGTCACATCCTGTAGAAAAAAGGTGGAAAATCATCTGCTGTACTCTTTTAAGGAGAGACTTAGTAGCTTTTTTCCTGGCTTAGGCTGCTTAATAGAAACTGCCAGAGACTTTTCTGATATGCCTGTATATAATAGAACAGATTTTTGGAAGTTTATATGCAAGAAGGATTAAACCAATTGTATTTCCTTTTGTAGTAGAAATAGAAACAATCAGCACCTTGCATAGATCTGAACATACAAGTAGCACGATCCACCCTGACCTTACAGATCTCTCACTCATCATGGGCACAGTTCAGCACACAGAATGTCATCTCCCCTTATTTTCAAAACTATCACTTTATCTAATGAGATTTTTATACCACATTTATTCTTATAACTTCAGTCACCTCACAAATTTTAAAACAAACTAAACCAAACCTCATTTCAGGTCCTCTTGATCACTGTCTGCAATGTGAGGGTTTTTTTCAGTTTACACAGATTTGGAGGACCAGCACAGAATACCTCTTGCATTGAGGCTGGCTGCTATTTACTGCTGAGTTTCTGATTTTCTAAGACTATATTTGGTGTCCACAAGTCTTAATTTTTAAGAAACCCTATAAAACAGCCTAGAGCGTTCTTTACTTCGTGCACCTTTTCCCACTGTCATTTTTGGTATGCACCACATGAAGGCATTAGTTCCACACTGTCTAGCTGAACACACGAGCAGTGGGTGTAAGAAAATACTCCTTTTTTCATTTTAGGATTTTATGCCTGGAAAAGAATTGATCAATATTGTCCTTCAAGATGAATACAAAGGCATTAGAACCATTAATTATTCTATAAACGTACAGTATAAAGGCAGGCACACTTGTCAAGACAAACCTTTAGGAGAATATTCTGGTTTGAGATCTTTGCGAGGTACGTCTTTCAATCAAAAGACAGTTTTCTACTTAGTTTAGATGAGATTGTTCATCTTCCAGCAGGCTAACATATTTTAACACTTTTTTCCCAAAATAACTGATTATACTTATTCTGTAATCTATTAGTTCATGACTTATGACTAGCTTTTCTGAATTCTTAAAATAAGGATGAGGTTAGTTAGGACACAAATTCATTCTAAAGGTAGACCATTTTTAAGATAAAGAATTCATTACTCCTTCTATTCACGTTCCTCCTTTCTTTCCTTGCTTTTTTCCATTGTATATTTCCAAGGAAATATATAGCCAGCTGAGTTAAAATACTGCTAAAATTGTTCTTTGCTGAAATATGCAGACTGACAATATATTTTATTTTGCCAGAAATGACAAAAAAGTATCTCTGAAATCTACTAAATAAAATCACAATAAGCACTAAGACTGATGTGTGCCTTGTGAGGAATGGCAGGCCCTGCACCAGATTATCTCCATGATTAGGATGTTCATCTCCTAGAGACTGCACTCCCATTTACAGGCATTATTCACTGCATGCTAGTAGAAAGTTAGCCTCAGGTTTTTGGCAGAAAAATAGTTAAAATAATACCTCTGAGCTGCTTAGACAAAGCTTTATATTTCCCCCTCTATCTGAGAGCATTTTGAGTAAGTACAAAAGTGTTCAAGTAACTTCTTCTATATAAGCAAGAAGAGATAATTGTCACACCAAAAGACAAACCTATAAACAATAATTTCACAACTGTAATAACAGTGTGCTCACAGTGTTTATGAATATACAAATCCATGTCATTCCCAAAACATTAGCTCTTCCAAAGAAAAAAGAGCAAACTGGGAAATTTGCAGGGTACCCTGGTGGTTTTTAACATATAGAACAGCTGTTGAAATAAATCTTATTTAATATACATACGTATGTATAGGTGTATATATAGACAAAAAATACATTGATATAAAATGTACACATACAAAAATGTAGATTTGTTTATATAGTCCCCCACAGATAGATTACATAGAATTCCTGTTCTATAGATAATATCCTACTATCATCACATTTTTGAGTTCTAATTTATTTTAAAACTGAGACAAATTGCTAAAGAGCAAGAAAGGTGCCCCCAGTGTAAATCTGAAAAGCATGAACTTACCTCATTGAGCATATTGAAAGCTTCATTTAAAGCAATGTCCAACATTCCAATTCCTTTTGCAAAAAGTTTGTCAAGGTGTTCCCTGAAATGCTGAAACACAAAAAAGGTTTTATTTGTCAGTGAGTTGTCACAATATCCATGTTGATATCAATGATTATTTCTGAATACTTTAGACCTATTTCTCAGGCTTAAACAACTGAATACACTAATTCACAAACCAAAGTAATTCCCCGTTAACCCTTTTGGACTCTTGAAGCAACACTAAACTAAGGATGTATCAGAACAATAATAATGCAAAGCTATCACAAGATACATTTTTGGCTACTTACTCAATCCAATATTTTTCCCTTGGTTGTTTTTGTTTGCTTGTGTTTCTATTTAGTGATTCCGTATCTTCTTGTTACTTCATATAGTAATTTTTATATTATTTCCAACTATTATCCCTCTAGGTTTTAGGAATCTGCTACTTAAGAAAAATTTAGCTTTGAGAGTCTCTTTTTTTATGATCCCTCCATAAGAGTTGGTAGACCCTACTCATTAGGTCATTGCACTTTAAATTAAGTTTATCAGTGTCAACATAATACTTGGATTGGTCAAAACTGCTGTACACAATTAAGACAAGGCTAACCACTTGTTAGCTAATTGTGACTCTTCAGTATTACATTGTGGATCACCCTTACACCCATTTTTTCAGTTTAAATGGCTCATCAATTAAGCACTGGCCATGAGCATGGGCAAAATTTTATAATAAGCAGTTCTTACAGATAAATAGGTCATCCCATATTTCTTCTTTCTAAATATGTAATTTCTCTGGATAGGTAAGAAGTTTGACAGATTTCACAAGTTTTGCACTCAAAAATACAGGACTACTGTGAAATATGTACATTTTTCAAACAGTGTTAGCACTACTTTCTGAAAATAGAATGTTCAGAAGAGAAACAAACTCTCTTAGGTTTATAAGAAAGAGCAATACATAAGCAAGGCAATATATCACCAAAAGCAGCCCCACGCACCATTCCATCATAAAGGAATACTATGTCACATCAATACACAAGTACTTCACTCCCCTGATTTCCTGTGTTGGAAACATATTTTTTCCCTTATTTATTAAAATAAAAAGATATTACAGCAGTCTATTGGAAGGCAGAGAACTCCCTATATCATTATTAAATTTCAGTAAATTGGAATAGGAAAATTTGCATCCTAGCCTCCAGGCAGTTCAGAAGCCACAAAAGTACCGCTTTTTAAAAACAATTACTTCAGAGGGACCCAATAATGTGGTTCATGGCAGCTCAATGCTTGGAACAGCCCAAAGGCAAAGCCTTGTGCATCTAAATAAGGCAGAACTGAGTGAACACCCATACAGACACACTGCAAAATGGCTTCCCCCCCC
>WBMV01004760.1:1314543-1785226 GCA_013396655.1 Campylorhamphus procurvoides
CCCCCCCCCAAATTAAATATGGCTAATTTAAGCAAATACTAGTCAGTTTCTTCACAGTACTAGTAACTACTGTTTAAAATGCATTTTAAAATAGAATTATTAATTTGTAAAGAAATGATGATATATATGGTGGAAACAGCAAGTGAGGCAATGCTTTTGTGAAGTGTTATTCAGTCTTCACAACTGGATAAAAAAGTTACCTCAATAGATTAATAAGAGAAATGTTTTTATTTATCAGCCAGATCTTAAGTTCTCTGAAAGTCAGTAAAGACAAGTTTTTGCATTGGAAAGAAGTTTCTAATACTACTTTTTCGTAAAGCAGATACGTTAAAATAAATATTTATTAGAAACCATATTTCTGTTTTGAATATATTACCATTTCATAATTCATTTGGAACTATTTGGTGTTAGAAAAAAATAGTTTAGAAAATCCCTGAACATTTCAGAGACAAGTACTGTGGATTGTTTATTAGAATGCCTATGCATTATCAAGAATGATCATGCAGCATAAACAGATTATCTAAAATTAATACTAAATTATATAATCTCTAGTGTATAATTCAGTTCACATGATCAGTCAGGAGAACAAATATTGTCTCTTGTCATAGCCCTATTTATACAGGTTCTGAAAAGTATCCTGGTGATATGTGAAGAAATATAACAGTGCTATCTGATACAACATAGTAAAAGAGGTAAAAATTATTTCATGCACTATGAATTTTTAAAAAATTAATGTTTTCTGCCTCCAGACTTCCTAGAGAACAGATGCTACAAGGTGATTCTGCAAAAGGATTAAAAAAAAACCCAAACGCATGTGTGGTTTGGTCTTTGTCTGAAGGGTCTTACAGGTTTTAAGTTGTTTTTTAAAGCAACTTCCTTCTCTGTCTTACCTTAATTTTTTTTGATAATTTCAACACTTTATATCCACCGGCAAAAACCTCAATACATGCAAGTGAACATTTTTTTGTTTGCCTCCCTCATCATACAGATGCCCTCGATGTGTGGCATTAAGTGGGTCCACGCCAAAACAAATCCTGTTTCATTTCCCAAGGAGCGGCTTCATCAGCCTGTTCACTCTGCATCTGGCTCTGGCTGTTTATTTGCAAACAATCAAAACACTGTTGTGCTTTCAGAGAGGCTGCTTTTTACCCTCTCAAAGAGTGGCACCTCATTGCGACTTCAAAGGGTGTGCTATTGACACAAATATAACCTGCCAGGCTGCTGGTTTAAGGAAAATTTGTAAGGAAAAAAAGCTCCAAATTTCAAACACTCCCCTTTTTCCCCATTTCTGACATGTCCAAGCAATGCAACAATGCTCTGCCAGTCATGTTATAGTGCCCTCTTTGGTACTGGAAAAGGTATTTTAAAAAGCATTGCATTATTTGTGTATGAGAAAAGCAAAGTTTCAGACTAATATTCTTCTCAAAATTAGCTTGGTCATGTGTCTCCAGCTCCCACTCAGAAATTTCATCCCTTACAAAAGAACTGCAAAAAAGAGAATTAAATCTCAACCCTGAGAGTAATGAGATGTCAGGGCAGGACATAACCCACTGAAACATGAGTTTAAAGAGAAAGACCAAGTGATTGCAGAATGAGATAAAAAACACCTGAATTCCACTTTCAATAACTTTCTGAAACCAAAGCAAAGAGTCCCCTGCTCTTACCAAGTCAAAAAGTGTATTTTAAACTTTTCATCATAAAGAGCTCTTTTTATTACTAAATTGCACAAGAAACAATGTTGGTTCATGTCAGCTTCTCTTTGCTATCCTACTGGAGCCCTTACAGAATAATACCTGAATTTATCAAGAGTCTGGCTTGGATATCTGTCCAACTGTGGGCACAAACATTCCTGGGCAACTGTGTGCTTAATTTCCATGTACAAATACCAGAATGTGCAATATCTAATTGTGGACTCATATGACTAATTGACATGCATAATCTTGATAATTCTGAGTGCAAATTAGGCACACAATTATGACAATCAGAGGCTGATGTCTGATTACAAAATTATAGGGTCAGAGCTCAGCAGAAGCTGTGTCTTATTGCAGTGAGGAAGCACAGGCATGTTCAGCTGTGGAGGTATTGATGATGATCTGGAAAGGGTGTAAAAACATGAGCTGAAGAGAATGAGGATACAAAGCCACTTGTGCATGTCAGTCTTTGTGTGTTCCTACAAGTGCTCAGAGCAGAACAGCAGCAATGCTGCACACACCTGGTCCTGTATCAGTGGGCTGCTGTTCGTGTCTACACACCCTCCACTGTCACAACTCCAAGTCCCAGTGAGCCCAACATCTGACAATAATCCAAGAATGAAAACCTCTTTGATTTGGTGCTCACCTTTTCTTTTTAAACTGTGCAAGCTTTATTAAGACACTGTAAGTCGGAAACAAACCAACAAATACATCCCATGGACCTGGACTTGGGAAACAGGTTCCTGTCCTAGGGGAGTTCCAAATGTGCCTATTTGAAGAAGAATGGGTTTGACTGAATCCAAGTACGATCCCAAATCTGTACAGTTGTTTGTTAAACTGTGTGGCTAGAAAGGGTCTGTACACCCTGAGGGTGAGGTAAAATTGTCTCGCAAAATGTGATAGCAACTTGCATTTTGTTACCTCTTTTGTCAGTTTTCTGCTTTGATTTATTAGAATGCAATAGCTAATGAAGTCCTAATATGTTTCTAAATTGTAGTCAATTTCAATTAAAAAAATCCAAGCTGAGCAATTTATTCCAAAAAATTTGCATTTGGGAGTTGACACAATTGTGCAAAGATTCCGAGCACTTGTCATGATTCAGCAAATTTAGGGAGGTAGAGTGGGCTATCTGAATACAGGTGACAATTTGATGTTCCTTTCTTAATCTCAGGTCATAACAGGCAATTTAAAAATTCCCCTGAGATGAACCTCAAAAATTGTGAAACTGAAATTGTGAAGCTTCATGACAGAAGCTGTCAAATTTGTAGCCAAAATGAGACACTGATTTCTCTAGCCCATAGAAATCCTGAGGAATAATTTACTGATCTGGTGGCAGTTCTGAGTCAAAAAAAACCAAAACAAAACAAACAAAAACAAAAAGAAAAAAACAAAACCAACAAAACAACAAAAAAAAAAAAACCCAAACCAAAACAAAAAAAAACAGATAACCCCAAATGCTTGGCAAGCATGTTTTGGTGCAGCCTTTTTTAACCACAGCAAACCTTGGCAGAGTTACACTGATGGCTTTTTCCCCATCAATCCCCAGCAACAAAGCCTGTTCCCCAGCGATGTGCCTGGCTCTCCTTAGGTTGGCACACAGCCTGCAGGACATCACAGGCTCTTTGAACGCACTTTGAAAGCCTCACAAATAGAGATACATCTCTCAGTGAGTTGAGCTTGTTATGGCTTAGAGCAGATCACTCCTCTGTGACACACAGAGTACACCAGTGCCAGTTTACTGGTGTAAACTGACCAATTCAATCCCCATCTCTAATCTTCCTACTTACCTGGAATATCAGTCCTTTTGGTTTTAATTTGTATTATTTAGGGCTTCTGAATTAGTTAATTGAGTTATGCCCAATTTCCAATTTATACAGTTTTCAGCATTTTTATTACAACAAACAAAGATTTTATTTTATTCTTGTTGAGGTAATACTTATGATTACCAAAAATAAGGTACCATTTATGATGAGTAGGAATACTCAAATCTGATGGGTTTATAGGACTATGGATTCAAGCCTATGGATAAAGCATTTTCCACTGGATCCAAAATGGGAACAGTTCACAAGTGGTATGTGCAGCAGAGATTATACCGTTACACTGGAAGATCATGATATTTGCTATTAATTGCCTGACAAGAGTGAGGTTCCTACAGAAAAGCATCAAAACAAGTTCAACATTGCTCCTGGTTTCCTTGTCAGCTTTACTGCAAGACTTTGCTATCAGTTCCCATACTCTCCCTGCATGCTGGAACTCCAAATGTTCCTGAGACAAGGTTCAATTTACTCAGATTAAAAACAAATTCTTCTTAGGTAAATTAGTTGCTGCAATAGAAGACTTCAGACCTAATTTCAGTGGTCTGGTGCTAACAAAGTTTTGGAGATCTATAATGGCTAGATGGTTTTAAAAAAAGAGTTGACTTCAGCGAGACTTTACTGGTTTGGGGTTTTTAACAGCTAAGCAAGGCTGTTAAAACCTCTTGAGAGCTGACAGACACAGATAGATAAATATGCAAAAGTAATTTGCTTAAATGAAATTCAATATGCAAAATTTGTATTTACCGACTTCTTATTGGCAATTTCACTCAGCTTCTTTGCTAAATCAGTCTTCTGGTTATTTAATTTCTGGTAGTTGCATAGAAAAATAAAAGCTTTTTGGAAGTTCTACTCTACATCTGTCTATTTTTGTCATTCAAATTTACGCTGGGGTAAGTTCTTGATTTAGTTTGGAGTTACTGTGCCTATCTGTGCATCTAGAAGATGATATATTTCATCTGGAAACGTTTACAGAGAAATGTCCTCAACCCATATATAGTACATTAAAAAAACATATAAAAGAGGAATGTATATTGTAATATTGTTACTTTAAATGTGGAGTTACATTAAATCAGATTGTCATCCGATTCCTTTGGGGTAGGTAAATTGTAACATGGAGTTTCTCAAAGATGAAAACCTCTTGGCCCAAGAAAACTAGTATTAAAATAGGCAGTTCCACATGTTTGTAATTTGTGGAGAAAGTGCAGACGGTGACAGAATACTGTCTGAACTATTTCCCACTCTTTTTTAAATTTGTGTATAGCAAATTGATATACTTCAAGGCAGCAGCTGTTTAACACTGATGCCAAATTATAAAATAGTCTGGTAAAATTCTAATATACCTTACATATTCTATATTAGTAAACCACATTCAGGTTCACAGATTAATTTCAGCCTCAGTTATGCTACCCAATATAATTACAGATTTAGTTTTTGTGATAAATGAAACTTCAAGCAAGTTGTGCAAATTAGGGATAGCTTACAGTATCCACATTTCTAAACTGAACCTTCATGGCAGGTTGTGCCAACACAGAAATTTGTGACTATTGGTAAGCTGTAAAAAAATTCAGAAATAATTGGAGAAACTGTGACACCTGCTATCACCTGACATTTTAATTGTTCTTAAAACAAATTACTGTATTCTCTAATTGTAAAATGAAAGTTGAAAGATTTTATCTTGGAAAAAACCTAGTATTGGGATGCTTACTTTGTATCTTAGAACCTTTGGCTAACTTGGGCTCCTTTGTAGTATAAATTAAAAAGTAAATCACACTTTTCACCCCTTACTACTACAGTTGTGAGAAGAGAGTTCAGTTCACAGATTCCAGCTGAATCTTAACTCTTAATTTAATTTGTAACTGGAATACAGACTGCACACCGTAGAGCTAAAGAATGAAGGAGTGCAACTTCATAAGTAACAACTGGGATGCCACTCAAAGAGAAATGCAACTCCCTTGCTCTGTGTGGACTTTGCAGAGATTTATTTTAGTGGCAGGTGTATGTTCTTACCTGAACGGCAGAGAAAAATGAAGGGGTGAAGGGAGAAGGGCAGAAGTATGCTTTTTAAGAGTGGATCCAGGAGGGCTACAATGCTTTAAATGCTTTCCTCATACTTTAATGAGTGGATTTTTTTCTTTTAGGTAAGTATTTCCCACACTGTGGTCCAGAAAATAATGGTAAGTGGTCTAGAGCCAATGTGTGGAATTAACACTGTGTTTACAAAAGTGTTTCCATCCCAAAAGAGAAGAGATGGGGAGGGGAGCAAGAATGACAGTGTTTCACTGAGAAATGTGCAAACCAGACACCAGATAGCTTTTTTTTTTTTTAAGACTAATTGGATTTTCTGGAAGTCTGGCTCTTTGAAAGCCTGTTACATTCCCTGCACTTTATGGATAAGAATTTCTGCAACTCATCCCTGGATGTGAAAGATGATGTTCATTTGCTACCCATAATCCCACTGAATATTCAGCTCCAGCATCATCGAGAAAGGCTCCTTTCCCAGGCTGCTCCAAGCCCTGAGGCTGAAGCTGTTTCCTGTAGCCCACCACAAAAAATCCTTACACTCCAATCCCTGAAGATGCTCCCAGGTTTCACCTTACCTCAACAGGCTGTGCCTGGGAATTGCAGCAGGTGGCAAACATAAGGGGCACTTAGGCTGAGCCTTGGAAAGCCGGGCTGTGGATGAGTGGGCAGAGCCTGTGCTGGCACATGGGCACCCTCTGGGCAGAGGCAAACACCATGCTGGGCTCTCCCAAACCCACACCATTGGGCTCTCCCAGCGCCCAGCCCCACGGTAGAGTCGATTAACCCTGTTCGTTCTGCTGAACACTTTGGCTTGCCCTTTAGACAGCTAATCTTCTAGCCCTTCTATTTCTTTTTTTTTGTTAAAGTTTAGAGATTAAACTCGACTCCAACAAGGACATTCGACATGTTAAAGTGACATCTTCAGAGTAGAAAGATTTCATTTGAAAATATCTGAGCCCTAAAGAAAGACAGCAAAGTAGTTCTTCAATAAATACTAAGACAAATGTAGAGTGGGGTACTGATCCTGTGAAAGCAATTTTTATTTGGAGTTATTGAAACTGCTGCTTTCCTCATGAGATTAAAAGCTCCAGTCAAACATCTCAAAGAAATTTCTTATCTCTGCTTCTAAGAACTGTCTTTATTTGCCACAAGTGATGTCAGATGAACCTAGAAAGATGCAGTTAGTAAGAACTGGTGTGTGCATCTGTGTATGTTGGGGGGAATCTTTTTTGTCAAGGGTCATTTAATGGGATTTTTTTTTTATATTGGCACTCATGTATTATGGTTTAAAGAATAAAATATATATAGAGAGAGAAATGTACTGCCAAAACAGTAGAAATTAAAGATTACTCAGCATATACTAATAGATCAGTAAAACTGATAAACAAACAAATAAATATAATTTAGCCAAGAAGACATTATATCAAAGCTTACTCTGAATAAGAAAATCTGAAATTGTATGTAGTTCTTTCCAAACAATTCATAAAATCTGAGTGTCATCTGGGTGGCATGAAACCTTTTGGATCAATTAAATTAAAATTAATCTGACACTAAATAACATATGGATGTATGGTAATATGCATTTTGATCAGTTGCAGAGTGATGGAAAGGTTAACAGGGGGATTAATTCCAGACAGGACATCTGGGCACTACATATGAATCTTTAGGTTTGCATCTAGAACTTGCACAGAACTCATGGCTCATCAGATGCAGCCACAATAAAGGGCTCCTTTAGAAAACTGCATCACAGTTCACAAAAAACTTTAACACCAAATTCTTATAAACAATTCATGTCACTCCACACAGCAACCAAATGATATTTAAATAAGTACAGTGAAAAATATCAAGGAAGCAGCCCATGAAGAATAATTTCTATAGAACATAGGTATATGTGTTGATAAAATGCAAAGAACTCTTGTGAATACTACAATGCAGTAAAGAGCAAACTCACAAGGTCAAAATCATGTTGTCTTGGTATACAGAGAAAGACCCAGCGCTGACACAGTTCAGTGTCTGCTTCCTATAACATCTCGCTGACGGCTTCAGCAAAACTGAGCTACCATACTGGATGCCAAGCACAATTTAATGCTGAGCTGAAACCCTCCTGATTTGCCCTTAATACAAACAGAGAGCTATTTAAAGAAACTTATGATGGCTGCCCTCTCCAGCCATAAGCAGGACTCAGTATAAGTAGAGAAATGACTTCAAGAAGAGAGGAAGCCTCAGCAAGGAAGAAGTTCTACATACAAGTGGCTTCTTTTAACAGGCCTTGCCCTCTGCAAGAATTACAGAACCTTTCAAATACCTTATTTTATAATTGACATGGCATAAACAGTCTCATCTTACCCTCTTAGAGTAATGCCTGCACAGAGCAACTGCACTTGGATAGTATGCATTAAATACATTCAAGCTGCAGATTCAGACTGTGATCTCTCTTTAAATAACATTTTCACTGAAATCACTGTAATATTTTTTCCCTGAAAAATTACAGCAGGATGTAACTGATTTGAACATTTTCACAGAACATTCTTGAATGAGTGCATTATTACACTGGCAGACCTTCTTGGACTACTAAATTCTCTTATTGTATACAATTACATTTGTTTTCATTTGTTTTGAGATTGTGTTTCAACTTTAGTGTTAGTTTGATTTAAGAATGCAATCTCCACCTCAGTAATTTTTGGTAACAGAATGATAGTTCAATTTAAAGCAGCTGAAATATTTTACTTAAAATAATTACCAAACCTTATTAACAGTATATTTTCACAGATTTCTGTAATTTTCCATTAAGTTTATTCAACCAAATTGACAAGGAAGTTATTTCTTTTTCTTCCTCCTGAGTCACATAACACTCCTTTGAAACGGCATGAGGAGAATAATTAATAAATTCTAACAATGGAGTGCATTGTACTGGGAAAAGATCTTTATGGCACATTGTTCCACACTGCAGCCCATCTCTCCACTGTGTTGGTACTTTCATTCCTTACCTCTTTGTTGGCTCTGTCTGCTTGAACCAATGTTCCGTTCAGACACGGCTCTACATAGTGGAGTTCTTCATTATACTACAGAGAGAAAAATTTAATTAAAAGCTTGGAAGATACAATTTAATTCAATGATTCAGAACTCCACTGAAACATGCACAGAAAGCAAGAACAAAAGGATTTTGTTCATTTCTAAAAACTAGCTGTGGTATCTTTTTTTTCCCTTTTAATTTGCTTTATTTTTCAGAGGTTTATACTTCTAAAGGAGCATTTAATTGAATGGATGCCAACACTCAGGTAGAGTTAAGGGTACTATATACACTAGCTGGCAAACATATCCTTTGAGTTGAAATCTGGACAGTATTAAGAGGTCGTGTTTGATACAGCACAATCACAACTCCCAATTCTTGGCTACTTATAAAAAAGCCCTGAAAAATATTTGTGCACTCGTTATCTTCTTGGAAACTTAATACTGGAACAACTACACCAAAAAAATCTGTAAACTTGAATCAATCCTGGAAATGTTTGACAACTGTCAGAATTTCAGTCAAGCAGAGCAGCTTATTATACACTAAGTCATGAAGATGTGGCAGATCTTGAAGGAATGATGTGCTCATCTTGCAAGGTCTAAGTTAGATAGCCCAGCCTGACTTTCAGAAGCAGCTTAAGCATTAAAACAATCAAGTCTCATCTGCAGTCAGTAGATCTTGCAGGCTCATGGATGCCTGATATGGGCTTGACCATTCAAATCTTTTAAACATTTCAACATAGGTAACATTAATAAAGCAGGACCTTCAAGAGGCTACATATAGTTGCCTAGATAGGGCCTGATCTTAATTCCTCCTCCCATTAATTTAATCTGCTTTAGAATTTATCACCAAGCAAAATGCAAGGGTTTACTTCCAGGCTTTATGAAGTTTCACCCTTTCATAAGGCTCTGAATTCATAATAAACAAAAAAAGACAATTTATTAAGCAAAAAATAATCAGGGAAATATTTCATTAGATTATATTTCACTGGGATCTATTTCCTTAGATTACTATATGCATTTACTCCCTTTTTCCAACACCTGAGCCGGAGTAAGAAAACCCTTGCAATGAATGACTCCTCACAGATGCTGCTCAGACAGGGCTGTGTCACTGCAAGCTCTCACTGTCTCAGTCTGCCTGGAGCTCCCAGTTTGTTCTCCTCTCTCCAGTTTAACACCACTCCTTTCTCCCCACCATAAACCCCTGCAACCTGACCCACCCTGGCCACCTGTCGTCACCATTCATTTTAGCAGTGCACTACTCACCACGCTCATCATTACAGAATTACTCCTGCACAAGGCAGAGTATTTAATTTGAACTGCATGAAGTTATTCTTGAGGCACCGTGCCAGACTCAAGCCTCAGCTACAAAGAAATACAGACCCCAAGTAACTTGCTATTGCTGGATATACAGATGAGTTACAACAGCATCAACATACTAAGTGGCTGTAGAGAAACAAGGAAAAATGCTGGAAATTTACACCATTTTTGTAGCAGATTTGCATGCTTCTCTAATTACTTTATTCCTATCACAGTTATTTCAATATATAAGAGCATGTGGACATATCTATTGTTCCAAAGGTAATAGAAAATACAAGGCAAAGCCTTCTAGAACACTTTAGAGTCACTGAGTGTCCCACGTGCATCTCAGTTATAAGGGTTTATTGATCTGATAAACGATGTACTTTGCCCTGTAGTTTCTCCCTTCAGACTGCCTTCCAATCTATCTCCTGAGAGTCATTGCAAAATAATAATGCCAAATCTACCCAGCATCTCCTATTAAAGTCCAAAGTCAAGACTATATTCCATTCTATTACAAAAAAAATACTGAAAATCTATAACAGACTCTGGTACACCAGCCCCTTCTCCCAAGTCTCTCACTCTCTTCACACAGGTTTTTCTCAGCGTGTCCTTTCATCAAGATGCTTTCCTGGCAAGTCTGTTCGTAGCTTGGTTTCTGTAGCTGTCATTATACATTTCTTTATATGACCCCAAGCACAGTGTCTGCAATTGGCCAACACACAATAAAATGCTACAATCTACCTGTCTCTCAGTCAGTACCTCCATTTCAAATACCTGAGTGCAACCAAACTCAAGAGTTCCTACTGCTGTAGTGGCACCCCGTTTTATTTTACAGGCCTATCAGCAAATAAATGAAACAACTTCTTACTCTAGAACACTCACAGCCCTATTTTACAGAGAAAACCTACTTCAAAAAAAGGTAAATAAAAAAATGTTAATTCTCACATAGACAGCACAAATGCATGGAAAATGGAGATGTGGATCCTTCTGAAACCCAGATAAATTGTGACATTATTTCCATTTGTGGCATCTAATTCACCTTGAGATTATTCCTATCAAAAATATTTTACGTAGTGTGGTATGTATGGCAAAGGAAACTGGGCAATGCCAACATGTGTAAAGGAGTATTTTATAAAACAATGTTCTATGAAAAACGAACATAAGTTAGAAGTGCACTCTTTGTTGTGTATCCACTGTACAGATACAAATGAAAGCATAGTAAGAAAAACATTTATATTAAAATTTCTGGTTTGAATTCTTACAAAGGTACATTTTAATGATCTGGTTTAATTTTTCTCTTTTTGTTATTTGGATACACTTTCTAATTTTTTTTTTAAATATCAAATATAAAGAGATGGAAAAAATTCACTGAACAAAATTATCTCAGTTCCTGAAGAAATTCCCAAAAGAGCAAACATCTAAGTCCATGAAAACTGTAGAATTATGAAGTATCATGTGAAAGCATTTGAGCAGTATTTGCTTCTTAAACTAACATATCCACTTGATAAAATCCTTAGTACAACTGTCAGTTTCTAGTAAAATACCTGACTTGTGCTTCATAGCATATATTGGATTTCTTTGCCCTTGTCATAGGGTATTTTACAGTGATATTGGTGATGCCTTTCTTTTAACTGTGTCAAATCTTTAAAGTGCAAAAAAAGGGAAGAAATTGCTCCCCTCTCCCCTCCCTCACTACCTTGTCAGCAATTTGGTCTTAGTTCTGCAGTTTTTCTATGACATTTAAAATTTTAGTGAAACAGCTTCCTGGTCTTGAACCAAAAGGCTGATTAACAACTGCCAACTTCACCAGCAACACCCAGCAGAGATGTGGTGTTGCTTTCCCTCAGTGAAAACCTGCATTTGGGTTTTCAAGAGTCTTGCATTACCCAGTTTACTTCTATTTCCCAGTGTTTCATAGTCCCATTCCCCATACCCTGACATGGGACATCTTTGCACGTGAGAGTTGTGACAGCAAAAGCTGCGAGAGCTCCTACGTGCACAAGAGCTGGGAACAGCCTGTGTTTTGCTGAGGGAGGGAGGTAAAAATTAATTATCTTCCTTTCTGAGCTCTTCTTCTAAAACTTCCATCTACTTTCATCTCTCTTGCAATTCAAGCATATGATTACATGGATAGTTATTATTTTATTTACTTAGTTACATTTATCTGGTTTATTAGCTCACATTATATTATCATTCCACTTATTTCTTTGCACAACAGGCATAAAAAAGTGAGCTAAAATCTGAACTAAGAGAAACAATATAGCCAGTTAGACTGCTGCTGCCATACATTCCATGATAAGATATTATTCTTGTTCTAAAAATTATATATAGATTTAGACAGTTCTAGCCTTTTTCATACACATCCTTTCTCATACTGAAGCTAGCTGGAGCAAGGTCCACAGAAATAAATTCACAATTTGTTGTGCAAAATTAGTAGTTGTTTTTTGATAATATTGTTAGCTGAATGCTTGACTTAACATTACACTTCAAAGCAAATAGGAAAAATATGCCTTTTCTCTTGTTGTTGCAGGCATCTCTATTCATGCACCAGAGCACTGACCTTAAATTTTAACATAGGCAGCACAAAATCACTCCTGTATTAAAGATTTTTTTGCAATTCAATCATCTAGTCCATCAATTTCAGATGGATTTTGCAACAACCTACCCAGAAAGCTTAAATGATTTTAACATCACCCTTTTATGCTTATTCTCTGGAAAGACCTGCACTGCATTCTGCTTTCTGCTATGCATACATTTATACATCTATACGTATATACACAGATACATATAAGTATTTCTTCCATTAGTCATTGTGCATAATAAAACCATTCTGACAGTCACAGTCACTCAAGCTCAAAACTTCTGCTTCATCTAATAAGTACATTGTTTGTCCAGATTTTCCACACTAATAACACTCTTATTCCACCTCAGAGTTTGGTCTAGGAAGAGAAGGAGGTTCTTAGCCTTTTGTCTGAGGCTTCCAGATGTCCAGCAGTCCCCACAGAGAACAATTTGGCCAGGCCTTTCCAGCAATCACTCTGAGCTGTGTGAAGGGAAAGCCTTCACCATCTGGGCACAGAGGATCTCTTTTTGCACACACTGCACAGCTGGCCAGATCCAGACACAGAGACTTCCCGTACGAGCCCAGATCTGTGTTACAGAGAGGATTTCTTATATGGACATGTGTGCATCTTCCCTTCAAATGAAACTGCTGTCACATCACCAGGCTACGCCGAAATTACAAAGAGTAAGATCTAATCTCACTCAAACACTTGTCTACAGATCAAAGCTGTACGGAATTTTCAGTGCTTTCACACCAAGCAGCCTCTTGTGTGGGCTTTGTTGTCTCACGTTTTGATCACTGAAACATCTTCAGTCGTGACAAAGTTCATTTGCCCTGCTGGCACTCGGTCAAAGCAAAGCTTCAGAAGCAATCTTTGCTGATAATGTACATCACAGTGACTCTGGCTTTACTGTGTGGCCTCACTATGTGTTCAACATGCCACATTTGAAAGGGTTCCTGATTCAGCCTCAGCCTACCTGTGCCATTCCTTACTGAAAGGTCCACTCCCTTCCCCACCGCACAGGTCTCTGTTCTAGTTAGTTACATTCCCAAGCGAATTAATTTTGAGCTTTCTTTACACTGTTATTCTTTTGCCTTGTATGAAGTTGCATGAAGTTTGTCATGCATGGAGGGAGGTTTAGGTTAGATATCAGGAAAAAGTTTCCCCACAGAGGGTGGTCGGGCACTGGAAGAGGCTCCCCAGGCAAGTGGACACAGCTTCAAGCCTGAGTCCAAGGAATGTTTGGACAACACTGCCAGGCACAGGGTGTGATTCTTGGGGTGTCCTCTGCAGGGCCAGGAGCTGGACTCGAAGATCCTGGTGTCTTCCAACTCAGCATATTCCATCATTCTTTGACTTAGTCCAAAACAGCTCCCTACAAACTCTTCCTGCAGGAGAACTCCAAGGCAGCACTTTTCCTCCTCACTGCCAGTCCTGTCTTCCTTGTTCTCCCTGTGTTTATGTGGTACTACTTTCAATGCAGTGAATAATTTCAGGTTCATATTTGCACAATCACTAAACCACCAATGACCTAATGAAATTAAACAGCTGAGCTGGTAAGCATAAAAACAATTCTCAGCAGCCATTTCTACTTATTTGAACAAACAAACACACATCCATCCTAAAAGATTTTATAGAGATAAAAGAACCTACAGGGGAAAAAACTACTTCAAACAAATGCTGTAACTACCACAGTAATTACATTTCTCTCCAAATATTCAGAATTTCTGATAGTAGCCAAGCACTGCAGGGCAGGGCTGGAGCCAAGGCCTTTGTGGGACAGTCATGAACTGTCACAGCCAGCTCAGTCAGCACTAGCTCTGCCTGGAGCAACCTGTGAGGTGCCCAAACAGCAGCAGCAGGAGGAGGCTGGGGGGGGTTCTGTAGTGCCCTTGCACAGGCAGCCCATGGAGAGAGTCATTAGGGGCTGGAAACACATGGAAACACAGCTGGAAAAGTGCCATGGTGAAAGCGGGGGGCTGCTGGACACACCCATAGTGGAGACATCCCTGTGGGACCACTGCCATGGGCGAGCCAGGCTGAAGAGAAAAACAAAGAGCAGAGACTGGTGAGCAGTGAGGAGGAACAGAGAGGAACTGCTGATGGAACCAACGCAGGGCCCGGGGGCCACCAGTGTCCCTGCAGCTCAGGCAGGAGAGGGCAGGGGTTGGCACTGCAGCAGCACTTCTGGGTCCAGGACACAGGGGGAGGTGTGGCACAGGAGGCCAGCCTGGGAAAGAGGCAGCAAAGGCTCTCTCAGCTGCTTCCTGCCTTTTCTCGACACCCAAAGCAGGGATCACAAGTTTGTGTAGTTGGCAGTAAGTTATGTTAAAATTCTGTGACTCCATGCTGTTTTACACACAGCTCAGTTCAGTTTCAATTAAACTTTAAACTGGAAGAAATTGGAATTAGTGTTTTCATACTTGCTCTTTTTAAAGTATTTACACAGTATTTCTGCTGTACTACTTAGGCAAAATCATTAGTTCGGATTCAAGTTACATATGTTTTTACTTTTTTTTTGATATAGATGAGCCTTTTGATTTTCCCAGAGTAAAAAACTTCACTTAAAAAGCACATTTCTTTTTAATTCCTACGTCCTTTACAGTAGCTATCACAGCTACTGATAAACACAGAGATTATACACCAAAAAATGGCTGGTCAGGCATCTTAATAATTACTTAGTTGAAACATTCCTTCAACTTCCAGAAGTTATTTACATTACAGTTAATCACAATTTAATTTTTTTGAAGAACAGTAAACCTTTTTTTGATACAGTATGTAATTATGTCTTTATACTACATGAGTTTCTGCTAATTATGCAATTATCATGTAAGGAGATTAATATGTAAGATATTCTGAGCTGCTTGCTATCTGTTACAAATACAGTATATGCACATATACTTTATGCATATATAGTTCATTCTCCATGCAGTTTCCATTTGCATTGGTGTCACTGGTGTCATTTTTTTAGTACACAAAGGGCAAAAAAAAGCTTATCTGAATTTATTAATTCATACATATTAACTATTTTGCAGTTTGCACTGTAGTGCAGTATCTGAGGAGAAGGGTAGAAAGCAGGGGGGAATGAGCACATTAATTACTTTAAAAATGAAAGTAATACTGAAAGTTTATGCAACTAAAGAAGAAAAATACACAAACCATATTACAACCCCCAAAATCAAGGCAATTTGTTTCAGGATTTTCAGATTGCAAGTAACAGGCAAACAGTCTGAAATCTCTGTCACCTGAAGAATCTTTCACTGGAGAAACAGTGTCTGTTCAGTGGGCTCAGATGTCATGTTATTCATCACCTGTCTGCAGCATTTTTCAAGTGGCTTGTGTGATGTAAAATGTGACAGATAGCAAGAAATGATGGAAGGAAAAGAACAAAACACTCACAGCAATTATATTGAAGAAGTCATCATCTCCAAGGGTATCCAAAATAGATGAAACTGTCTGTTTTGCAATAGTCAAGCGAAGCCCTTTCATACTGCCACTGACATCCACTAAAATGACCACATCTTTTGGGGAAGTTGCTGCCTGGATATACCTGAGACAGAAGACAAAACAACTCCTTTTAAAAAAGAACTTTTTATTCTTTCAAATTTCTTAAACACTGGTAGTCATCTCTTGCCCACCATTTTCTGTTTCTGCAGTCAAATGCAATGACTCCATTCTCATCAGGCTCCCATTTAATTCCTGTTTAAAAAAAGAGAGAATAAAAGATTAAGTTACATTTTCACAGGACCTGTTCCAAATGTATCTGTGGTATTCGAGCCAAATAGGGGTTAATGGAGTTTCATACTTTAATCTAACAAACAGAGCCATTATACCATAGGAAATACTGGCAAAAAATAAAATTAATAAAATAAGGCCATGAGAACTAATGGTTTTCTCCTCACTCTTTTTCAGCCTTCTGTAAGGTGAAACCTCTCAAGACCTACTATGTTCACTGCACTATTTTCACAGAAGTATTTTCATACTTGGCCTTTGGTGCTGGCAAGATTTACCCCATGCTTGCCAAGTCCCTTCCAAACCTTGAACCCTTCCTACCCATGGCTGATCTGAGCTGCCCCTGTTACAGCAACTGCTTCACTCACAGGTCGTACTCCTGATGTTTCACTCCCATCACTCTGAAGGGGTAATATCTCCTGGCTGGGGGTCAAAAGGAATAGGATAAGAACATTTCCAAGAAACCAAAATTGACCGGGCAATTCTGCCTGCTTTTTGTGCTCATTTTCTAGCACAAAACGAGCAGCAGCCTCTAAAACAAGGGCTAAAATTTCCTCTACTCTTGGAATATCATGGGGCTTGGGAACTGAAATATAACCTGACACTAACACAGATGATGCAGCCGTAACTTTCAGTCACTTTCAGACATACAGGCTTAGAGTAAACTTGCTTAAACTCAGGACTTAAAAAAATATAGGTTGCTAAACGACATCAGACAAAGAAATAGTTCCCACTACGGGTCTGACCCAAAGTTACAGAAGCTTAGAACCAGTTTAACTTTTTTAATTTATTATAAGGTGGTAAATTTAGTATGAGATTAAATGTAAAACTTAATATGTAACAATATGTTTTAACCTTTTTCTATAGTAGTGATGTAATTTTACAAGTGATGTAATTTTATTACAACTGGTGTGAAAATAAACTTTAAAACAAGTTTAAGTTTTTAAATGTAAATATGTCAGGTTAAGTGGAAGCCTAAAAGCTGAACAAGAAGTTATAATGAAGACTAACTGCATGCATCAATAAAGCACATTATTTAAATTCAACACTGTATGAAGGGTCTAATCCTTTTGCCCTCCTTCTTCATAGTCTGTTTAGAAGATATTTTTCATATATGTGTATATGTCTATGTGAGTAAGAATATTTACGAGTACATAAGTTATCACGAGGGCTTCACCTCCAAATGCAAATTGGTAGAAAAAGCTCAGAATGTTAAACATGTTGATTAGAAATCTCTCCCTCTGAAAACTAGATAAAGTAAAACCAAACCTGCAAGTATCCTGAAGTCAGGATTTGTGAAAACACTCAATGGAAATTTTCAGCCATAGCATTCTGTTCTTTTTACCTGGATATTGCCTGAAAAATCCTTTTGCACTTCCAAAGTACTGCCAGATGAGAGAAGGGTCACGATCAAAATTATCAACAAACACCTTATTTAGAGATTCTGACCAGTAAACTCCATTTACAATGGCTGGATCTGGGAAAACAAACAACACACACAAAGAAAAATTATCTAAGTAGAATCCCTGGAATTCCATCATCTTCAGCTTATTCAATACCCAAAAATCTATTGTTGGCAAATTATTGTAGAACATCTTTAGTTTCCTATGTCAAATAAGTAATTAAAAATAAATCATTCACTTAAATAAGGGAAGTATGGTTAAAATAGAGCAGACACACCTGGTTCATTTTTAAGATAAGTTAAAATTGCCCATTACACCATATGACTTGAACTACATGTCACTTGTTCTGAAGAACATATATAAGTCAGTCTAACAGTAGATTATATACTCAATTTACCTTCCCTAAATGTACAGAATGTCTCATGGAAACACTATTTGTTTAACCCTCAACATGGTCAAATCATTCTCACTAAATCTTAAAGATTCCATATTGGAACAGAAAGTGAAACACCTTTTATTTCACACTTGAATTATGACATACATACAAACACGAAATCTCATGACAAAGAACACTAATTGTTATTTGGAAAACACTGAACACATTTCACAACATTTACCCAATTAGTTTTTATTCCCATAGAAAGAAAACTACCAAGCAAATCCTTGATGTTGAAACTGTTCTCTTTAAAATGTCCCCATCTATCAATCCATAAAAACCCAGCCTGCCCAAGTGTGTTTTTAAGCTGCAGATTTGGTTCAATAGTGGGAAATGAGAAATCAATGAACATGTCTTAAAAACTTACTGAATTTCAAACCGTGAATTTTGAAAGATGAGAAACAATTAAGATGCACTATATTCCCAATTCAATCTGCCTGTGAAGTCAGCAGAATAGGAAGGAAAAAACGAACTGATATCACAGATGCATTATTTAATTGCAAAAGTGTGCACACATGAATACACAGTAACATTTGCTGAAGCGTTTGAAATAAAGCATCCATCAGCTTGCAAAATAGTGTCGCTGTACTGATTTTAGAAGACTGCTTGGAATGTGATTTTAATGGAGTGGAAAAAAGGTGAATTGTTATCTTCCCTCGCATTCATCAAGAAAAACAGCAGAAGAAGGGAAATGTCTCAGCTACACAACTTTGCATGTTGCTTTCACCTAAATATTTAGGTTTATATAGATGGAATGTGGAAAAGCAAGGCCAACAAAACAGATGTTGTTTTTAAAACATGTCAAGTATAGTTACTTGTTGCTCTGGAGGATGAAATATACACTTAAAATCTGTCCAGCCAGACACATCTCAAACAAACCCACTTCCCTAGTCCAAGGGTGCCACTGCAGTTTAGCCTGGCTGGCAAAATCCATTGCCCAGTTGTTTCCCAGCCTGCAGTAACCCCAATAACAGGCTGTGACCAAGACAGCACAGATTATACACCATCAGTTTGTAAAAATATGCTCCAATTTCGGCACTCCAAAATATCCATCCATTGCTCAGCATTTAGACATTACCTGAGAAGTGAAGCACTAAGATGAGAATCCTCTCCTCAGTCTACTGGAACATCCCAGTACTGGCTCAAACACTGATGTTCTGATTTTCCCCTATACACAAGTTCTAGTGGAGTATCCAAATCACTAAAAATTGCAGAGCCAGTATTGACTCGGCATTATATACCGAGATAAGGTGATAAGTTTAATTCATCTTTGAAAAGAGCAACAAAGTTCAGAGGGTTGGCATTTTTGTTTGTATTGTATTTCTAGTATTGCTAGAAAAGCCTGTTCTGAGGAAAAAAAGAAGGAACCATTTCTCAAACCTGTAGAGGGCTGTAAGTTCTTCATATGCCTTTCAGTCATCAGGATTAGTTAAAAGCCAAAAAAATCGAACAGAATAATTCTATCTTAATTTATATTTAAAATAAACTGCAGTGGTTCTTAACAATTTACATTTGGATTTCATTCCAAGCCTGCCCATTGTACCTTAGTGTTTTACAGTCTCATCAACCATCAGATGTGTCCCACCATGGATCCCTCACAGGGCTAAAGTTTAATGCCCATTCCTAATGAATCTGTGCCTATATATGCCTATATGGCCCCTACAGTGCCACTGCTGTGAGCAGGACTTCCCCCTGCCTCCCAACCAATGATTACTGTCTCAGTTCTATAAACACTCCAACTCCATAAGGTTGTGGCACAACTTTAGGTGTTCACCTCATAAGCTCTAAACTGAATGTGAAGTCCTTCCAGTGGCATTTGAAAAAATCTATTTATGTATAAAAAAATACAAAAATATATCACTTTTAAAAAGATCATATTAAAATATCTGTGGATAATTTGGATTACATTTCTTAGCCCATCTCTGAAGTGCCACTTAACATGTTCACATATCCACAGATTAGAGAACTCCATGGAAATAAAATCAGGAAATTTTCCTGGAGCGTGACTGGTGGAATCTATATTCTGCATCAGGTTGACAGCACTAATCATCCAAATGCTGATCACCATAAACATTAATCCAGTGACTCTGAAACTACTAGGAATTTTTAACTGAAAGGAGCATAAGGGAGGGATTTTAAATAAAAGGGCACAATTAAAATGTGACCTTGTGCTGACTGGGTTCCTTCAAAACGAAAGCTGGTGACAATTCCCTGCCTTCCCACACCCTGCATGTCTAGTGTGCTGGCTGTTCCTCTTACAATATCTCAAGTTACATTTTATGCATCGACCATTTTTACAAAAAAAGCAAATAGGGCCATAATCAGTTTAATCCTTCAAATACAAAATAAAGGGAAGTGCTGGAAAAAAAATGTCCCTACAGCATGAAACAGCAGGACTGCATGGAAATTGGGGGTCTTCTGGCTACTGAACCTTCAGGCAGAAGGGTTTCAAACTGGAGCTCCTTGTTCTAAATTTGGTAATGCTGTTGTGTGGATGCATCTCTGGCCTCATGCACCATCCTAAAAGCAACTGAGTTTCTGACCATATGTCCTCATTAAAATTTTATAGTCTCATCATCTAATAACCTGTATGTTAAACTTGTAGTTCTGGGCAATTTCCAATTTTAGTAATTACACTAAATTGTTTAAATTGCTCCCAGTGCTTCATTTAAAAACAGTATTCTTCAGTTTTTAAATTACTGAGGAACATCATCTGCACGTCCAAAGACACTTATATACCAATAGTTGTAAATAAATGCTTGTGAATATTCAGAAATTTGGGAGGGAGAAAAAGAATAAAAGGTAAAGCTTAATATAAATGCAAAATCCTTAATGCAATGTTATGGGGGTCAAAGATAATAAATGTAAATTACTTTCACCACAGTTCTTGGAATATAATTTCTGCTTTTGCTTCCTGGCAGCTAAAATATAATTAAAATAGTCCCTTTTCCTTGCCTTTTAGATGAGCTGGCTTGCAATTATAAGGGATTTTGCTCCAGCATTGTTTGTATAGATGTTACCTGTTTTTACTGATATTTAACATAAACCCACCCCCCAGGCAAACAGGTACAGTGACATGGAACTGGAATGGAATTGCCAAAGAACAGCACAAATGCATGTAGCAATTAAGTTGCTGCCATAAATCCTGCTGACCTGAAGAAAGAGGTCTGAAGTCTCAACAAAGGCAACCGTGCTGTGCAGTCAGAAAGATGTGCAACAGAATACCAAGGGGAATGATTTTTTTTTTTTCAGTCAGAGAATCCATAAAAATATCTAGACTATAAAAAGTCTATGGAACGAATCTAATACATACACAACTCATTTTGCATTTTAATTATTCCAGCAACTTTTATAGAAAATAAGAGAGACCACTGAAGAATTCAGAGACTATGAAAAAAGTGCAGAATACTTCTCTTTCTTGCCATACTCTGCTTTAATATTAAGACAAGAAGTTACTTATGACCCTGAGTTTTTTCTCCCTCTTATATTCCTTTTGTGATATGATCGTTATTTTCTCTGTCAAAGCTATCAAAGATGGTGGCATTGGGCATGGTATTCCTCCTTGTAATATCTGGCAGCCTCGAGGACGGCCCTTAATGCTGCCCAGCAGTTCTGTCACACAATAAAGCAGTACAAGCACAGCCCACGGGGCCAAGCCCTGCAAAAGGAATGTAGAACCCAGCACTCCTCTGGCTCAGCGATAGCAACAATATTAGCTCAGTTTTTATGACACTGACAATATATTTAGTCTGGTCATATTTTAAAGAAAACAAAATCACATACTTTGCTGGGACATATACCAACAATCGAATAATTACACTACTCAACACTAATATGAATGCTTTTCAGGGTGGTCCAGCAGATTCAAGAGCTGGGGCTGCATGCCAATTTTGGCAACTGCCTTCACTTTTTGCTCTCTCATCTCCTCCCTCTGACTCCACTGGGTTATGTGGATGCATCATCTCACAGATCAAAGCATCTGGCCATCTGTAGACAAAAAATAAGGTGTTTGCCCATTCTGCTTCATGTGCTGGGAACCATTCAGCAGTGTCAGAAATCACGTTCCCTCTTTGTAAGTACATGGGATGGTGAGGATTCCAAGCACACGACAGAATAAAGGCATACTATAATAGGCATTTGGTGCCTTCATCTTCCAACATTGCCCTAATAACTCTCCCCTTCTCCACTGAAGTGGCAGCAGAAGAACTGAAGTATGGCCAGATGTGTTTATTTTCATGCTGAGTTTCATGAGTGCATTTGGGTGTTGGTTTGGGTTGGTTTTGGTTTTGGTTTTTTGGGGTTTGGGTTTTTTGGATAAACAAATGGCCTGAGATTCAGCTTTGAAAGCCAGAATTACAGCTGCAAACTCCTCACTAACACCATGCTGGGATAGAGATACATTTCTGTCCCTGCTAAGAGCTTGCTATCTAATGAGTTACAAAGAATATCCCACTGCAAATCAGGGACCTTTGAGGTCACCCATTCAGCCACTGACCTGGCTGGAGCTGTCTTAACTTATTAGATGTAACAGCTAAAAGCAACCAAGTATGTGAGCTGAGCTGTGAGTAAGTTAGAACGAAGCTCTGACAGCATTTAGGCACCAACTAGGAACACAGAACGTTACTTTTTTATTATTATTATTTTTAAATTAAAGGAAGAACTTAGAGCAAAAGTCAAAGGCATCCCAGGAAGAACTAGAAAGATGTTTCTTTAATAGAGCTGTTGTCCAAGGAGCCAGGTATATGAGGCAGTCAGACCTACCTCTGACACAGCCTAAAGAAATGGCATTGCCTACCCAGCAACGGCCTCGAGCTGAGGAGAACTAAACTCAAAATCCAGTAATCCTGACAGACAATCCTCCATAAATTAATGTGACTGCAGATACCACGATATTTCTGTATTTTCAGTAAAAAATACTAATTTCCCCACTTTTGCATGATACAAGTTGAATACTGTGTTGGTAAGAAAATATCACACCACTGAGCTCTAGGATGCCAGGTGTGACCAAGGCAAGGGGAACAACATTAAAAACCACTGTCAGAAACAGTTTTCCAAGTGGGAAAGAGAAAACAAATGCTCAGAACATAGGAATTAAGCAAACTGAACACACCTTGTATCCACTGCATTTTCATCACAGAAGCAAAATTAGCCATGAATACTGCAAAAAAGGCTCCAGTTCTGACACATGGCAAGAAGAAATTTCTACGTGGGCTGATGGAACAGTGACTTTCAACAGCCAGGAAATTTAAACCTCTGCAAGTGGTAGGGCAGGAAAAGTGTCATGGCAAAAAATACAGGAAGCCAGTGGAACGCACTGCAAATTAGGGGGAAAGAAAGCAAACGTGACTTTTGCCAAATCAAGCCAACTGTGCTGCAAAATATTTAATCCACAACATAGCAAAAGGAACAATTTTATCAAAGCTGTTGTCAAAGTGATAGATGACAAAGGCAAGGCACAGCTTTGGAAATAAAAGTCATCCCTATGGAAATTTCTCATGGACAGACTTGTTCCCAAACCTTTACAAAAGCTATTTCAAACACAAGACCATGCAAAGCTGTAAAATAGCATTTCACAATAAATGCCTAATTCCTATTGCACAGATACTCAGAGATATGGACTTACAGAAACAAGCCAATTTCGCTACACAGCACAGTGCAGCAAGGACCAACAAATAGTGCTTTGAACAGGAGATGTTAATGGCATCCTATGTTTATCAACACATCATGCCTCTTGCATACAACAAATGGAGTCATGAGAACCTTCAGAGAGAAATATTTCAGCATGTAAAATGTGTTACAGACATGCTGGGCTACAATAAACTAAACTTCCACATCTACATTCCTGGGAGCATCAACACAGTATGACAGCACACTTATCTATTACCCTGACAAGTCAACATCTCTTATCTTCTCAAATCAAAAGGCCCTTACTGCTGTAGTGCTTTTATAATCCTTGTGTAGCACTTCTTCCATGCAGAAATGACTGTCTGCACAATCGGAGTCAAATGGGACTTTTACTCATACAAGATATGAAAACATTCAGCTGATTCTAAAACCTCTGAAGACAGTATGAAAACACACCAAAAACACTGAGCAGATGCACAAATGCATCTTGGGATGAGTACATTACTAAACTAGTTATGGATTCTGGAACACTATTTGCTCCTTCAGGAATGTGCCAAATAAAAGCTGCAAGACACCTAAATAAACAAAGTACAGCGTAAAAATGTCTTTCCAAGTTTTTAGCCAAACAACATTTTGAAACAGTTTATATTCTAGCCAAGCACACTAATACTTAACCAGAAGAGCAAAGCCCCTTTTCTGCTCTTCACACAGCACAGATGCAGGAAAATTCAAAGGGTCTGTGTTACATAGCAGGATGGAGAGAGAAATTATTATTGTATTCTAAAAAGTAGACAGAATGAATAAAATGCATCTGTAGATAAACATCTATGACTCTTTGTCAAGTATCAATCTTCTCCACTCTGTGCTAAGCAAAAGTTAGTTTTCGTTTTGCCATTTAATTACAACCATGTAATGAAATGGTTTTGCATATTCAGTCCTAAAGGTTTTCAGAAACCCAGGATTACTGTCACTTTCTTGCCCCTGGCAGCACCAAGGCAGTAGGGGAGGCATCATGATTGACAAAGGTGTGTCAGGTCAAAAAGCCTCTTAATATTGTACCTGAGACAGAGTTCATTAACAAACCTCCACCGGCTCACCCTTGTCAAAAGGAAAAGCCCAACTGGGAGTAACTAAGCAACAGCTGCTCAATAGGGAGGGGTAGAGAGTAGGGCTTTTTAGAGGAAATACTTGATGTTACCACATAGCCCGTATCTGACATCTAGTTGCCATGGTGATGTGGATGTATTAGAAACATCCAGATTAGATCCACAGCCAGGGTTAGACTAGAACACAAGAAAGATAAAGCACAGCATACATCTCGTGTGGTGATGCCAACATTTCCAAAAGGCTTGCTCTTAAAGACAGAGAATTGGGGCGAAAATAAAAATAAAAATCTGTGAAGCTAAAGCCCTTTTCAAGAACAAAGCAGCAGCCTGAGGAAACTCTGGGAATCAGATTTGAGGCAGAATTTGAGCAAAACCAGATGGAATAAGTGGAGAAGCCTGTACATCTTTATCCAATAGACAACAAGAGTTAAAACAAAGAAATATGGGAAGATAGGACTTTCTCTGCAACCTTGAATAAATCAGACTTAAAAAGTACCTTTTACATTAAACAATGCCCAAAGTTAGAAAGACAATGCAAACAGTGTCCTAGAGATCTTAAAATGTGAAGACAAACAATTCAGGGGAAGGATTTCAACTATAAATACAGTGGCCCAGGACAGTATATGGCCATGACTATTTAAAAAACAAGTGCAGGATGTTGAATTTTCAGAAGCAAAGTCCATAAAACCACATACAACAGTGACAGACAATATTTTATTTCTTAATTTCACACCTTACAGGAAAAAGGTTTTGCATATGTGCTAGCTGCAGATTATAATCTTTCTGGGTCCCTTGAGAAATGATATTTTTTATTTTGGTTTTAATATTCTAGAAAATAGGTAATCTCAATTTTGGCAGCCAGTTGGAAGGCATTGATAGGAAAGTATGACTGAATGATATTCATAGCTCTTTTTAAGTATCAAATTGAAAAAACCTCACTTCATCAAAAAATGGTTGTGGTTCATCACATTTCAATATCTTTTAGAGAAGGCTCTATTACATGCAGCAGATTTTTTTCCCATGCAAGCAAAACTTTTGATTAGAGTCTGCATTTATTGACTTGTAGTGCATAAACTCATCTTTTAACATGCAGTGAACATCATGCAGTGGAAATGCCATTTGACACAGGTAATATTCTTTACCACTCTAAACTGTTCAAGCAAAACTTAAAGACAATTTGTGAAGTCTGAGTCCAAGCGCTCCTTTTGCAATGTTTTCAGTGTTCAAGAAGTAAATATGGTAAGCAGAGAAGCACAGACTAGGCCTGATGTTTTAGTTACTAAAGACTATGAGGTCAGTTATTCAACGCTGTATTGCATTCATAGTGTTGGTAAATAATTTCTTAAAGTATTGGTGACTACAAAGGTAGAAAGATAGGAAGGTTGGAAATAATTGCAAGAAAATAAACAAAACATCTTGCAACAGAACAAAGGGGTAAAGGTTTTAAATTAAAAGAGGGGAGATTCAGACTAGATGTACGGGAGAAGTCTTTTACAATGAGGTTGTGAGGTGCTGGAACAGGTTTGCCCAGAGACGTGGCTGATGCTCCTTCCCTGGAAACATTCCAGGTGTGGCAGGACAGAGATCCCAGAAACCCAATTCCATTGCAGATGTGTCTGCTTGTTGCAGGGGATTTAGAGTAGGTGACTTTTAAAGGTCCCTTCCTCCCAAACTATTCTGCAACCTACAATCCACAAACCAATATGAGAGCACACAAGTAATTGACTGCCATCTCTCCATAGTAGTAATAACAACAATCATAAGACAAAGCTTTTAAACAAAGGTTGAAGCCACATGATAAAATCCATACTTTCAACAGCCAGTAAAATGACAGATGACAAGAGAGACAAAGAGGGGCACAAAAGACAGTACAGATGTGCTACAAAGAGTGGAGTCACAAGCAAAGCTGCAAGACAGAGATAAAGCCGATTGCTGCAAAACAGTATTGCAACCTTGTAAAAAAAGAAGTGAAAAGGAATTGAATTTTGAAAATGAGAGCAACAAAAAAAATTGAATTTAAATCCATGGGAAAATATTTATAGTCATCTTGTCTCTGAAAGGAGTGAAGTCCAAATATGCTTCAAGACCTGTAAGATACTTTTTAATCACTTCTTTTATAAATCCATATTTACTCAGACCGATCACTGTTGTAGTCAAAATGGTTGTTAACATTTGAATATATTTCAAATCCAGTGACATGGAATTAGTCTCAGTGGCATTGATTTAAGGAAAAATTAATTTAGACTACTATTAATGAAGATTTATTTATTTTTTTATTTATTGTTGAACTTGAAATTGTATTTTACATTCATGAACCAGTTTTTAAAAATGCTGATTTTTACAGCTTGATACTTGATGTACACAGCTTGAGACTCTCAGCAACATATTGTGTGCCTTATGATTGTTCATTGAGATGACATAAACCATATCTCCTGTTGACAGAAAGGCTTGAAAATATTCATGGACTTCAGCATCCATCAGAGAAAAACTCTGCAGTTATGGAAAGCACTGATAAAATTGCTTCCTGTACTTCAAAAACACCAGAACAGCAGCTCTATCACAGCATCAGGATGGGAAGAACAGATGGAAGACAGTCAGACAGACTTCTCTAAGCTAAAATTTATACTATTGCTTTTGTTTTTCAAAGCAACAGATTAACTTTAGACAATATAATTGATCATCAAATATTATTTTTTAACTTGATTATTCTGCTCTGTCAGTAAAGGCACAGCAACATCTTGCACTAAGGCTATTACTTCATTATCTAAATATACCTGCAGAGATACCTGGCAATCTGAAATTCAAATGAATACTTTTCTTTTTCTTTACCCTCAGTCAAAAAGGATTTGGAAAAATTAGTTTTTCATCTGACCATGCACTGACTGTTTTCTGCCTTCCCTCAAATCTTCCCTGTAACATGCCTGTATTTCCTAATTTAAGAGAGAGTCAGGCCTGGTGATGCAATAATGTAAAAGTGATTTGCTAAGGCACCTGGCAGTTTCTGATAGCAGAGATTTGACCAGCTAACCAGGCTCCTGAGAGGTATTTGCCAAAGAGCAGCCAATCTGATAATAAGAAAAAGTCCTTAGTGCCAAAACATCGGCCAGCAGAATGCACGTATTGCAGTCCAGTGTCAGAGGCAGCAAAGAGAACTGTTATTAAGGAGAGATTTTTAGAAGTCAATTACGATTATTTGATTTAAACCATATTCCCCTCTCATTATAGCAGGGAATGAAGACTTAATTACAAAATTCACAAAAACATGACTGCAAAGTTGTAGGTGAATGCTGAGAAATGTATTCAGTATAAATCATGTCAGCATTAAAAAGAAATCAGTATAAGCACTGTGCTAAAAGTTCATGTAACTTCCTGAGTTGAAAATGTATTCATATAATGAAAAAATTGAAACATGGTTCATTAGTATAAGCCCCATTCTCCCTATAAATGAAAGCTGGAGAATAACTTTCCAGACCCAGCACTTTTGGGGAAATTTTATGCTTAATTTTGTTTGACATATTGTTAATAAAATCAGTAATTGATTCTAACATATTTTCCTCTCCCTGCAAAGAGCACACATCCTCCCTGAAGCAGAGCCCATCGCCTTTTAGGTGAGGCAGTTATTGATATCAAGTTACTAAAAAGAAAATATGAATAACTCTTTGCACATGCTCAGACACTTTATAATTCAGCTTGAGCAAAAAGTGGGAAAGCAGGAAGGTACTTCCACGTGTTCTGGTGTATCAGAAAGCCCTTTATGAAAGACAGTTCTCACTGTAGACTTCACTATATGTAGACAAGTTCCTATGGTCCTTTTGTGAGTTACCCACCACATCCTGCTTTTCTTCATACCAATCAACACTTCACCCTGGGCACTTCAAGACAGTAATCAATTCTTTTCACAGAGTCTAAGAATTCTTCCAAGTCAACAGTACATTTCCCTGTTCAACCTAATTTGAACAGACGTCACTGTAAATCAACCCAGGAAAAAGAGTTTCCAAAACTAAGTCTGTTCAGAACAAGCCCATTCATTTGGACCAGCATGGTGCTGATGTGGCTGCGCATCTAGAATGACTGGCACTTCAATGTTTATGGGATATTCACCCCAGGGCTCTACAGGAGTAAAGGGCAAGAAGCCCAGGCTAAAAGCTGTAGGTGTGCCTTCCACATGAGGCATTGGCTTCAACCTCCCCACACTGAGCACAGCAGTTCAGCAAGCGCTGAATTTCAGGGCCATGGGAATCAATGGACCTAACTCTTTGTGGGGTGGGCGGGTGCACTTGGTGCTGTGCTGAGGAGCACGAGACTGCTGAGCCAGGTCTGAAACTCTTCAAGAGGTGCAGAGTTTAAATTGAGAAACAGTGCCCCAGGCTATTGTATGGAATTGAATTGCACTGCAAACAGACTAGGAGAAAACAGGCACACACCAAAATCCTGGTGTGCGATGTTACCATGGCTCTCCCAGGCTGAGTGCTGGGCAGTGCAGAGCTGCACCCTCCTGTCTCTGCATGGGAAGGCAAGCAGAGACATCAACTTTGTGCTGCACCTTAAAGTACCGTTCTTCTGATGCAGGACTTGACAAGTTAGCTGCAGAACTCTGGTCACAAACCTATGTTATATCCATAATATTTCCTGCAATACTTCAGTGAATCACATATATATGTAAATATCCTTTGGTGTGAGAACAGATTGCACCACTTTCCATCATGCTGGATATATATATATATACTGTAGATTTTATTTGACATTTTATATATGTCTAAATATATACATATATGTCTTTTCCTTGCATTCTCTAGTGATAAAAAAATACACTTTAAATAATTAAGACTATTTTGAATTTGGAGACTATTTTGAAAATCTGGGGGTTTATCTGGTGGTAAGTTTGAACTCTTTACTCAATAACTTTTAAGAAGTACAAAAAATTCAAGGGCTAACTAAGTCTTTCAAAGCTGTAGAATGAACCTAATTGCACTGTCAGCTGTGTTAATGGGATGAAGGTTTATCCTCTAGGAAATATTTCTCCATTATAAAACTTAGCAAGTAAAACAAGATTATATATATAGCAAACCAGAAATGACAACAAAGGAAAAACCTTCCATTACTTTAAATCAACTTATATAAGCCTACTTCCCTTCTATTGCCAAGATAAATTATTTTACTTAGTTCTCTTTTTTCTTTTTTTTTTTAATGCAAAACTAAACATATTTTTCAAGCTGCATCTGACCTGACCTGATCCAAACAGAGAGATTATCCTTTCCCCAAACCACCTCTACTGGCACATCTACCTCCTCCACCCCATCTCAGAGACTCTGGCCAGGGCTGGTAGACAGGTTCTCGTACAGTCACACCCACCTCACCTCTGTCAAAACGATTCTATTTTCAAACACTCTGCTAAGAAAAAATGCTGATCTAATTCCTTTTGCCAAGCCAGTTTTCGGAAGAGCTTCCAGAGCGGCTTATGACAGCTGGATGGAATGGGGCAGTAATACCCAGCAAGTACAAGTGGCAAGGAGCAGTATTTTGTCATCTCCCAATAACCTCATATATCCAATTGCCTGGAGACTGCACAACTTCTTCATATGCAATTCAACTCAAGAAAAGGTACATGTCATACTCTTAAGCACAAAGGAGATCAAGCAAGAATAGTTCATACAGAAAATAGAGCTCTAAGTTCAGGACTGAAAATAAGAGGAAACGTTATGCACTAAGTGGGGGGAGAAATACTGTGATGAGGGAATTAACATAATGTGCAGCTGTCAAAGTATTGTACAGGACTAAACAGGAACGAATGGAATAGTCAGTGTGAGGATAAAACTATGCAAGTTCACCTAAGAGCCAGCACAAAACTAGGCCTGAATAACCACTTTCGGTTTTGTGTCTTCTTGGGAATGTAAAGAACAGAAATGGAGGCAGCAGATACCCAGTGAGGAAAATAAAACCTCATTCTGAAAGGCATTTTAAATTTTTGAGAACATTTAAAAAGGTTGTCATTGGGTCTGTAATATTTTAGTCCAGACCAAATCTAGAGGCAGAGTTACAGCAAAGATTTTATGGGACATAAGGGGGTTAGAAATAAATAATATTTCTATACATGAAAAAGCTCTCAGGCACAGAAGTCTCTCTTTAGTTCTAAATTTCTTACAGTGAAGAAATTATTACACTGAGCACATTTTATCTAAACAGACTCAGTAAGGAGAGTGTTTTATTTTATCCAGCAGTAATTAAAACCCATTTAGTTTTGTTATTCTGTTTCAACAGTAAAAGGCCTGCATCACTTCACTTTTCATTGCATTCATTTCTATTTAGAGGGCTGAGATATTCTTTACACATGTAAAACCCATATTATTCAAGGCAATCAAATTATAAAGGCATGCACCTAAAAATCTTACCAGCTACCATTGATTCTCACCCACCAAATTTCTTAAAATGCAAAATTCCAACTATTTAACTTTTAGTAACAGCAACAGGTAGCAAAAAGACAACACTTTTTGAGAAAACATACAGTGCACCAACTTACAAATCCTTATAAATCTCTACGAATTCTTACACTTTACAGTTACTCTGAAATTATTCTGCAAGTCCCAGAAACATTCCAGAAACACTGGAGAAATTCCCCAGAAATGGAAAAGGATTAAAAGTCCTCCAGATGGGCAGGTGTCTGTTGTGATGTATCTAAGTCTCTGCCTGTTTCCATTCCCAGGGATGGAAGTGGCAACTGCAATCTAATACTAATTCTACAACACTAATGTAATTACTTCGAGCAGTCCAACCCTCTGGCTTGCACCAGCACTTGATAAAGGAGAATTAAGTGCCAGTTAAATTAGTTAGTCAATAATGTTAGTTAGCGAATTAGGCTGACTCTTTTTAATGACTAAGAACACCAGGAGAATGAGAGAGTAAATTTTGTGAAATACAAATGCCCACAATTCTGAGGACCTACAGATAAAAACAAAGGTACAAGGGAAAGACAGTTTAAAAGGCAAGGAGAAGGGCTTCTGTCTAGAAAATGAAGCCCTGAAAAGAAGAGAACCTGGGTTTTTCCCCTTTCTGCAAACTGCAGCTGTAAAGTTTGCCTTATCATATAAACACAAACCAACTGCAAAAGCTCAAAACCAGGATTTGTTTTCAGTTGATACTGAGATTTCCCTCTCGTGTTCCCTACATTTCTTGCAGCGCTAACAGAAGCAGATGAGATCCTGCTGTGTGTCACTCCTGGTCGTGTGCTTTGCTTTTCCACAGTGCCATATCTTAGAACTGACTGAGACTATGTCACCAAGACACTTTCACCTTGGCTTTGGTTTTCATTAGAAAAGACGCTATTGCTGTTCACAACTATGGGAAAATATGAGGTGCCAAAGACTTAGGGAAAAAGCTGGAGCACATACTCTGGGAAAAGAATGTAGGGTCTTGGCTACCTATATTCTCATAGTAACAAAAGGCAAAATGCTACTCTATTTTTCTTTTATATGCAAGTCTTCTGAACAGTTTCAAGCCTTCTTTTATCACCTCCTCATGTACCTAAAGCCATTACAGAATCCTACTCTTCCAAAGCCATTACAGAATCCTGCTCTTCCCACTGGCAATCCTACTGCCATGCTCCCCATGGATGGTTGCCAGAAAGCCTAGCCCACCTTCCAATTGGTACTTTTTAATTACATGTCACATTCCTAGGTTCTTCCTTAAGTTCTGTTGCTCTCCCCAAGTGCTCAGGTTAGTTTGCTTCTCCAGAAAAACATGTTAGCCTGGCCTCTCTATCCTTTTGCAACTATGTTTTTTCCTTTTTTTTTTTTCCTCCTTAACAACTCTGGAATGAATTAATGTATACAACACACAGGCTTGACTAAACAAATATTAGTACTTGCACAAAAGAGTGGTGTGGTATCTTCAGACACTTCAAGCATTTTCCAAATCTTTTAAAAATATCCTGCATTTCAAATAATCTCCAGCAAGTTTTGTTATTTTTTAGTCCCTAGTTTAAGATATTACTGTATGATTTTTGGCTTCTCAACTGTCAGGTGAGACTCCCAACTTTGAAGAGAAGCTGTCATATCAACCGCTTCCCTTACCAGCACAGCCCAGCCAAATTAAATCTCTTTCCATTTGTGATTACACAATATCCTTGCATGAATTACCACAATCACTAGCCTGGAATGTATTAATAGGAAAACAGTTAATATCTTTTTAACTGTCTTTTAGCATAGTTAAAACAGGAAAGAGGAATCAGATTCAGAGATTAAGCAGCTCTCTACAGACCAATGACAAATAAACACTGCACATCGTTGGGAAACTTTGGCATTTTCCTTCTTAATTTTTCTTTTGTTACTAGCTTGAGAAAAATAAACAGATAGGTGCTGCATAAGCACTGTAAAAATACAAAGTCCTGCTGTGTGACCAAAGCAAAGTGGCAAAAGGAGAATAAGTGTGATTTCAGTTTGCATTCCCGATTTTTAGACCTAAGTCCATCACTTCTAATCTCTGTTTGTTAGTGCTAAGTGCAATCCAGCACCTATGGCAAAGAGTCAGGGGAGTAGAAATTCTAATGCAGTTTATTCCTTCTAAATATTGTCTGAGAACTCCCAGCAGCTGTGTATACAGCCAGAAGAGAACAAATACAGCTAAAAATATTCCCAGAAGCTTGAAAGCATAAATCTAATAAAATATTCCCCTCCCACCTACCCTGTATCTTTCACATACACTTCTAGATCTCAGCAGATAGAATGCAATTGGTAAGTGACAATGTAAACTCTGTTCAAATGTTTTGAAGATTCTAGAAAATAATTAATAATGAATACATTCTGCCATACTCTATGGCAGAATTCATGCAAGTCTAATATGCAAATCATTGACCATAATAAATTGCTAGATTGCCACAGAACAAAAGATATTACAGAACTGTCACACTTTAAACATTCTTCCACTGGAATTTCAGTTTTATTGCCAGCTGGAAAACACAGATAATACACAGTTAATCAACTGCTTCATTTTTAAAGAAAGGATGTTCCTAAGTTCAGCCAGTAGAATGATGAAATAAAACAGCTTTTTTTCTTACCCTTATTGTACATATTGGTTGGTACTTGGACATCACTCAGACTGATGTTCACAGGCAAGTTATTGAAGTGGTCATTTGGCACTAGAATGAACTCCTTCCCCAGCTCCAGATAGTTTCCTTCTTCATCTCGTTCATTTATGAGCACAGCATTGAAGTATTCGTACTACAACAGAAACCCACAGTCTGTATTCAGAATACACAGTCAGCTTAAAAATGAGGCTTGTATAGTTTAACATATCTATCAAACCACTGATTAACCTTTACATTTATCTCCACCTAGAATAACAGCAAAAGAAATTCTTAGTATCCCTCAGATTCCCTCTATAGTCCCAGTACAGACACATTTCTGAAAAGAGATCTATCGATACATTTCAAGCAAATGCCATACTACCTCAGTTCTGGCTGCCCTGGAAATATTCAGGGCAGTCCAACAAAAACTCTGATCATAAACAACATATGCACTATTTTTAATACAAAGCTTTCTGCATTTAAATATTTTCCTGGGTGATTATTTAATGATGATCTCTCTGTTGAGCTCATTTCCACCAGTTAAAAAGCTGCTATCAGTGCTGAACTGAGGGCTTGATGAACTGGAAGCGTTTTTACTTCACAGGAATATTAACTAGGGTGGAGTTGCTCAGCCAATGTGTACTGACTGACAGTTCTTAAAATTATTTGCTTTATGCTGAATTTTAGAAATGCATATCATAGTTGGTTTTGTAAAATTATGCACAATTTAATGTGGACATATAAACGTAGTGGTGACTTATTTTGAACATGAAATTATTGTCTGCCTGTTAAAGATTCCTGAAGAGCATTTGGCCTATTTTGTGCAGAACTATAACCAGATAAGCAAAAGCAATTTAGATAAAATTATTGATTTCTTTATGACCTAGTTTAACCAGAAATTCCAGCAAGCTTTGATGGCAACAAACAGTGCACATTACTTTTTCACCTCTTATATACCCTTAACCCTTTGCAACAGTTTGTGATGTTTTTCTTAATTTAAAGAGACCAAAGCTTAGCATCTTTGAAGAATTGCATTATTTTAAATACTAGTTCCTGCCCTAGCTATCCATTTGAGAGTAAATGTATATAATATTTAAACCTAAATCTATGGAATCTTAGATGATACATATTTATACAATCTCTACAAGGATAAATACACTTTCTGCAAAGCTAAAACAGACCAGCAAGTACAAAAACTTACAAGGTTTTTCACAGCATAGTGTGATACACAATTCATTCTACTAAATAAGAACCAGTTAAGACCCCACAAGTGTATACATTTCCATTAAAAGGCTTAATTATTTAAACAGTATCTTAAATGGAAGCTTAGGGAGCAGCTTTCCTTATCCTGCTCTTTTAGCTTTTTCAGGTCTTTTTTTTAAATGGCCAACCCATCATTTGGATTTTAAATGAAAGTGGAGTACAAAGTAGCTCAGTGTATGTCAAGTTTTGAGGACCTTCTGTGAATGGCAGAAATATTCAGACAAACCCAGCATTCCACACACCATTAATCACATATAACAGAGACTGAGGCACAGCAGTATTTGAAAATCAGTTTAATGGAAATTAATCTGACATGATTAAACATCTGACTTTAAAGTTATTCAACTGGTTTATACTGAGATGAGCCAGATAGCCTGCTCTGTACATCTCATGAATACACACAGACACTGAATCTTAAAGTTCCAGAAAAAAACCCACACACAGTTAGTTGTACTGCCATTCACTAATTAATTCCAAAACTTATTGGAATTATCCAACATCCCCCCACATGCTTCACTTCTCTCTACCCTTTGGCAGATTGTCACTGTTATAGATTTGATTCCTGTCATACCAGAACCAAAAGGATGAAGATATATGATCATTCCCAAGAAATACTAGCGCTCATCCTATTTGAGAGAAACCTTCTCCATCTCCCCTTATTACGCAGGTTTCTCATGGCTCATGAACTGCACTGCCTGCCTGTCACCCCCACGGGACTGCAGGTTGTCCAGTTATCCCTTCTGCAAAAGCCAGAGAGACTTGGCAGAAGACTTGAAAGTCCAAATCTTATTTCCCTTCTTATTAAGGAATAGAATATTCCTTCCACAATTAAGCATTGCACTGATGACTGTTGTAAAATGCAATTCTACTCCAATTCCAAGCAGGGAAGAACTGAGCTGTGTAGCTTTCCATGATATATCAGATACTGAGTCTGGAATAAAGGCTGATATTCCATCCTCTGGGAGTACAGTGATAAATAATATTATATATTTCATGCTTCCTTCTTGCCATCCACCTCTCCCTTCACAACCCCTGGACATTAAGGTGAGGATGACTGTTTCATCTTTCCAAACTGCTTGTTTTCTTGTCCTTAAGACCATGAGTGTGTTTCCCTTTCTCTCTGTTGAACATGACAGCACCTCCGCAACTGCTGGAGCCACAGATTAGCCACTGTGTTCATGATGTTTCTTGGCTTTATAAATCTTATCAAGATTGTCACAGAGAAATGAAAGGGGGTCTGGTTTGGGTTTTTTTTCCTTATTAAAGAGCACCACTTAAAGCATTCACAACACCTGTCAAGTTTTAAGACAAAGGTTGTATTCAAATATTACAATTTAGGTGCAAGATAATTAGCTTTGATAAAAGATTCTGTACAAAAATACACAGCAATATACTGTTGTCCTTTAACTGAACTTAAGCTACGTATCATGGAATAATCTCTACAGGAACTCATATTCAAACTTAGTCATTTCAAGACATAAATTTTACTTGTCCATGGGTTTCATAATAATTTGCGAATTGAATTAAAACCAAACAAATTTCAAATAAGGGTGTCAGAATATACATGAAATCACCCATAAGAAAGCATTATTTTTCATTTCTTTTAGTGGTTCCTTCTTTTTCCAAAGAAGTTAATTAGTAGACACCCTCCTTCATCAAACTGTGTGAATAGCAACGCTAGTCAAGTACTAAAATCTGCTCTATATTCAAGAAACTCAAAAACACAAACCAAAAAAAACACTTATTTTACAATTAAGAGTATTTAGGAGTGATTGTTTCTTCAGTTGATTTAGTATTAATTGATTTATTGGTCTGAGTCTGTATTTTCTCTTTTCAATTCCACAACTTCATATGCAATAATATGATTTATGGGGTTTTTTTAAAGCAAATTGTAGCATAAAATAGTCCTTATAGTATTGCAGATAATTAATATTTTCGGGAGAGGGGGGAAGGGGGCAGGGAGGAGAGAGGTATTTGAGATAGTCCTGCAATTTCTAAGAGTTAAACATCACGTAACACATCCAGCTCAAAAATACTATTGAAAAAGATCAACATTTAAAGGAGAGCTGTTATACAGTGGCTTCTTTAGGGCACTTCCTTTCCAAGGAAATTATTGACTGTGACAGCTGAAAGGTGATAGAAGGAATATTAAAAATTGGAGAAAAAATATTAGAGCAAATCCATCTGGCATTCTGACACTGCATTCGAGATAATGCCCAGGGGAAAGAGGATAAAGTCCTGATGCTGACAACACAAACACTCTACCTAAGCTCTTAGAGAAAATGACTTCAATTTAATCTTGTCCATGAAGGTCAGTCTTTGATGTAACCTCAACTAGGTGAGTTCTGAGTGCACAAAATATAACATGCCAAAAAGTTATTAGTCTAATAAATAACAAGGTAATTATCTGGGTTGGGAGCAGAGCCAAGCTCTGCTGTGACTTGTCCAGCAGGTGAGTTTACACTAACCTTACATATAGACTTGCAGGTGAGCAAGGAAATCTCATTCATGTTATCTGAATCTCTAGATCTAAGCATCAATTTTTATACTTTTTGAAAGGCCACATGGTACCATAACAAAGAAGACAAAGGCCATAAAAACTGGGGCCAAACAAGAACCTCAGCTTTTATTTTTACCCTTGTAAAGTCTTCCCAATGCAAGCCAATATAAATGGATCAATGCTCAGCAGAACAAACACTGGCCCATTCTGTCCCAGCAAGGAGCTGACTGCATTTGAGCCATCCCACAGAATCCCACAGCTAGCAGTCTGCAGAACCCTGGGCTGCTCTGACATCCTGCTGGAATCAGAGCAGACAGAGACTTATGGGGCTATTAGGAAATGCATCACAAAATTGTTTTACAGGATCACTCACAATGACAGGCACAGGCAAGTTCATTTTCAAACAAAAGATGGCTTCAGCCACAGGAAAACAGTGTGTGCTGTATGATCTCTTAGGGTGGCTGCCACAGACATATGGTAATGGCAGTAGAAATTAATTCATTCCAAATATATCAGAGAAACACTGGGGAAGTGCAAAGTTTGTGGCCTGCAATGAGAACCACAGCAGGGGGTGGTTACAGGGGAGAAACAACCTGCAAGGTAAGAAGGAAAATTTCTATGCCAGCTTAGCCAATTCCTTTGGCATAATGTCTCAGCTACATGAGAACCTTGATTACAATGGAGACTTGGCTGAAATAAGACTACAGTAATTTAGATACAATATTGAAAGGTATTGCACATTTCTTGCATAACTGCAGTATTGTACAAACTGTGGTAGATGAGTGACATTCTATACTGCCATTTACATTTATCTTTTTGTAAACAGATATCTCATGATGCTTAAATTGTTTATCAAATATTTGTTAAGCCTGTAAACAGCATATTTATTTAAATATAAATATTTACTGTTCAATTTAAAAGATACATTCTAATGCAGATTGCCTTTGCAACTTAGAGAACGCTTTGCACATGAGTAAACATGTATCAGCCCATCTCATTGCATTTTAGAATGAAGTATTTTGGGTTTTATCAGCAGGAAAGAATGCAAGCCACAATTTTAGTCTGATATATTTTTTTCTATGCTATAGAAATTATTTTTACCAAGATAGCATAAGAAAATGTCTCATTCACAGAGCTATGAGGGCTGGAAAGGTGTAAGAATGCAACTAGGAATGATTTCACTAATGGGTCAGCACTGGAGCAGTACTGGGGTTACACTGATAATTCTTAACTGTTCAAGAACCATTTTCACAGTGTTTCTGCAGCCTTACAGCTCATCTGAAGAGAAAGCTGAATGTATCTGAAAGATACAAAATTAAGGAAAGTTTATGGCATTTGCATTGAACCTCAAAATGCTGGAGCATCAGAGAGAAATGAAGTAGCAGCAAATAACATGGAAAATTAAAGGGAAAGCAAAACCAAGCATTAAATAGTGCACACAGTTAGAAATGAACAATAATTGAAATATCTATGACAGTTTCAACAAAATAGCTATTACCATCAGTGAGTTACAAAAAGAAAAAGGTTTATTTTATCAAGACTCTGACAAGCAGGACACATCTCTAAAGGGGGTAGAAAAGTTCATGATATGAAAAAGAAAAATGAGAAATGTTATCCACTCTGAGAGAGGCTTTCCACTACAGAACACATTGACAACAGTCTCCACTCTGGTACACGTGTGTTAAAGAAGAGGCAGGTGTCTGAATGCATATCAGCTTCTAAGGCTCACAAAAGTCACTTCTGACAGTTGTCCAGCAAGGAGAATTCATGTTTTGAAGCCTATGAATAAAGCTCTTGCATTCAAGAACTTAGTGTGTTTAGTGAGCAAGTGTAAAAGGTCATAAAAACAAACTGACTCATTCAACACAAATTTTGAATTTTTAAAAGCTTTAAATTTGAGAAAACAGTATCTCTTGTTGTAAGATACAATCTTTATGATTTCTAATTATTCTCTGAAAGTTCATCCTTGCTTCTCTGTAAGAACATCCAAGATTTTTTTTCTCCCCTTTTTTCATGTCTTTATTTAATAGTGAGGCTCAAAAAACCCGTGGGATTTGAAATGTTTCCATCAGACCCTCTTTAATTATAGAAGTTGTACAGAAACATTACTTGCATCCTTGAAAAACAGCTAATATGTTTCATACACAATCAAACTGAGATGACCTTTCCCCAGGCTATGCATTCCTTCCCAATATGATTGCCCTATTAAAATTGCCCTTAAAAGAGAATAAATTAAAAATACAAAATTATGGTATAAAATCTATTATAGCAGCACGTAAATTGATAACACATCAAGGTCTCAGAGGCCCTGCAAGGATTAACTGATTAACTGAATACAGCAAGTAATAGGTAATCATGATGGCTATTTTAAATCACCTACTAAAGTTAAAAAGCATCACTTTAGGTTACAAGTTTCAGATAAAGCCTCCTTTTCCTTTAGAGATAAATAGCTTCAAAAATATTTAGTTTTATATACCAAAGCTCTCAAGAGTCTCTTCTTCGTCACAAGAAGGAACAAAAACTCTTTGGTCACTCTTAAATTTAGTAACTAGAACAAGGAAAGAGAAAAGTCTTCCTTAAGAGGCTTTTAGTTTGACATTTTGGACACCCTGATGAGCCTAAATGGACATCTAAAGTTTTTGCTGTGTCTAGAAATGCACGAGTTCTCTGTGTCCATTTTCATACACATAGAAACCTTCATGAAATACTTTCTGCTAAAGAACAAAGCAAACCCCCAACTCCTGTGATGCTGCAATTTTTCCCTTCTCCCACTGGGTGTCTGTTAGGAAGACACCAGTGGCATGGATGAGTTCAGAGCCAGGGATCATGGTCCTACAGAGCTGGAGTAAACCATGGAAGCAATTTCTAGAGCAATTTTAATCAAAACTTTCGTGACTTATATTAATCCTCTCGTAACCAGAACCCAGCAGTGGCACAGTGTGTGCACTGGGGAAGGCTGAGCCTTGCACACCCACACAGTTACCAGCAATACCAGAAGGGCTGTGGCCCAATCACTGAGCTTATACTCCAACACTGGGAAAAAATGAAAAGGCAGAAATCCCCACCCTGCAAAAACTGCCAGTGTGGCCCTTTGATAAGGCTTATCATGTCTTGGGGCAGCCCCTTCTCAGCTCTGTCCAAAAGGCGCCCTCCTGCATTCCCACTCTGGCCTTGGCACAGCCAGTGTCCCCTGGCTCTGCCCTTCTGCTGAGGATGCTCCTTCCCAACTCCCTCCTCATGGACATGGTAGAGAACTCTACACTTAAGACTTCCAGCTCAGAAATATACTCACTGAAGAGGCCTGTTTTCCTTGTTAATAAGCATGAGAGGTTCTTTGGGCTTTTTTTAAACACCACTTTGGAGTAGCAGCAATTAGCCTAAAACTTTTCACTGCGAAAGGACGAGCTCTGTGCAAGATCAAAGAAAACAAGGGAAGACTAGTAAGTACTTCTGAACACTTGAGGATGCTAAAACAGTTTTGAACACACTTGTATCAAGCTTGCCATTACTTCCATCCTGGAACTGGTGTGACCCTCCCTTTTCAGAGTAGAAAAACTGAGATAAAACATTAAACAGTAAGCCATGACCAGATTAGTAATATTTCAGAGCATTAAAACCCCTCACTATGTCTCATTTTGTTTTCAGGTTAGAAGCAGTACCCCAGTGCGGTCAAATCAGAGATGCAGAATACATCTCTGCAAATACAGCAAAACATGCCAACAGGTTGTCAGGATGTCTGTCTCCTAAATTCCACTAACTCAAATATATCCCAAACCAGTTTCATGGGCTTGATCTTTTTAAACAAATTCTACAATTTGTGTATCATTATAGATGCAAAAAACCTGCAAGATTTTAATTCATTTTAATACCATTTTTATTGCTACCTGCAACCACAGGATTCCTTCATTTCTCATTTAAAATCCTACAGCTAATACCAAGCTAGTAGGATACCAATCAAGATCAACAACTTCTACAAAGTAATTCTGTAAAAGAATATTCTGTACTAGAAAATGGCAAAATGACAGACTTGTTTCAAAATAAATGCACTAATATTTTCTGATATTTTTCATCTCACCACTGCAAAGAAATGGTGTTCAATATAGAACATTAAAAAACTCAAAACCATCCATACCATTTAAAAATGTGCTATAGAAAGAGAAAAGCAAACTATTTCACACACAGATAAGATGAAAACTTCTAAAGTGAAATCAGTGCTGTTCGTGCATGTTCAGCTCATCTGACACATTCAGGTTGATGACAACCTCAAGGCAGCTGCTAATTATCACTGGAGACGGAGCTGACTTCTCTGTGCCTTTTACAATCGTATGCCCTGGGTGCCTCATTCCCACTTCCAAGCAGGAAGAAAAAACATTTCTCAAGCTCTGCATCTTCTCTGTCTCCCATGAGAAGCAACTTTAACCCAGCCTCTTCAGTCTAAAGCAGCAAATAATGCTCTGGACGCAGCAAGAGCTCTACTGCCTCGTCAGTGAGATATGCCCAGGGACAGGACATGGCCTATGCAGAGCATTGGGCTGGGCTGGGGTTAATAACTGTGCCCAAAAATACAGAAAGTAACAAGAAGTTCCTCTCCAGCAGTCAACAACATTCGAACATTAACCATGGCTCTGAATGATGAATTCAACATGCACTTGACCAGATTTTTTTTTTCAACTCAATGGGGGATAATCAAAATAATTAAATAGTGAAGAACTAGAACAGAACAAAATTTCATGGTGCTCACTGCAATCCCATGTTTGTTTTGCTACTCCCAACCACCCACCAACACACAGGAGGTTAAATTAATATTATTGACTACACAAAGGAAAGCAAAAGAACACGTGCAACATTATAGAATTTATTTGAGAGTAAAGTGAGAGATGAGATGTTGAGCAACTGAACATATACAAATCCTCTTCAAATGATTAATGACTCTCTCAAGCAATATAGAAATTTGGTCAGCTAAGCCCACAGTTGAAATAACAAAACCATGATGATGAGTTAATTTAATAAAAGAAACACATGTCTCCAGAGTGAGGGGGAGTGGGAGGAAAGACAATGGCATCTATTTTATTCATAAAATAAATCTGAAGTGCTTAAAAACATCTCATGTGCATGCAAGTATCATTTCTCTGATTCTTTACAATTTTGCTCTGTGCTGACTGTATGAAGTTTTAAAAAAGATACAAAGAAAATACTTTTTCATGTCACACACTAAATCTTTTCTTGACTTCATTCAGCAAGAATGAGTCCTAGATACAGAACCCCAAAATCCACATAAAGCAGAGGCAGATTTGCATCAAATACCCATTTGTATTTGCCCTGAGAGCAAGCTGGGGGGAGAGGAGGGAGAGAAAGGGGCAGGGTAAGAACTTGGATATTGCAAAACATCTACGTGGTTAAAATGAACACCTGCACACAGTTCCCATCCTGAACCTCTGTGAATAAGTGAGTGGCAGAGTCCAAGAGTTAAGTTTATGAAATATGGAAACGGTTTCTTATGCTTTCAACTTTTAACCATTTTTCACATCAAGCAAGGACAGGCAAACACTGACAAATATAACAGCAGCAATAGTAGAGGACATTATATAAGCTGAACTTGTCAGAGCAACATCATGAAACTATCTGGAGTCTGGACAATTATTTCTTCACTATACTAACATCTCAGACCACAGAACAATTTCCTAGTACACTCACTGAGCTGTACACTGTGTTGCTATTGTACTCCTACACAGCACTTCAGAGTTATGGTCAAACCAGAGCAGAGTGTGACTCCCTGAGTGCAGCTGAAGAAACACTCAACAATTGCCATGTTCCAGCTCTAGTTTGTGTGGCAGTTTTATCTATTCTAAACTAAAACAGATAAATACTTTAGGGAAGCTGACCAGGTAAATCAAAGCAACCAAAGACAAAGTTCTAGTTTGAAAACCATCTAGGGGATGGGATAACTGGTAGTTTTGTGAATCATCTACTCACAATCCAGCTTCTTCTCTGTCTTGTTTACAAGCTTTAGAAGTTTATCTTAAAGAAGGGGGAGAGATAATATCTCCAAAAGACTGAAGAATCCAAGGACCATTGCTCGAATGGGCCTTGCGTGAAGCATCTGCTGAGCTCTGAGCTGAGCTCTGAGGAAGTCCCCAGCGGGCAGTGGCAGCCCCGGCTGGGGGCAGTCTCTGGGCTTTCCCCTCAGCTCAGCAGGAAAGATCACTCACCAAGGGGCCTCTCAGCCATCTAAACAAATTAAAAAACACTTTGCAGCTCCCTTTAGTTACTCTCTCTAAACATCCTAATTTCCTAGTCCACTGTTCCCTTCCTGTCTCTGGTAAATAAATGGAAAATAACAAGAGAATGCAGTATCATCCAGTCACAAATGAGTCTGAAATGCTCATCTAGCAATAAAGATGAAGAACCCTTCATTCCTCACAGATGTTTATCTAAGATCCTGCATTGTTACCAGAACATCATCTGAAGAATGACATTTTTAAGGACACACACATATAGCATTTTTTTTAATTATTGCTTCTTCTTAATGGAAAGCATAATATGCAGGTATATAAATTCTCCTGCATGTGTCTACGTTGAAGGAGAAAGCTGAATTTAAAAAGATTATATAAATTGTTAATTTTGGTTGCCAGGGAAATCCTACATTGCCTTTAAACATTCATTGTACAAATAAAGATTAGTGCAAATATAATATACTCTCTTATAGAAAAGATTTATCGGTTTTGAATATGTTGGCTCCAAGCTTATTGCCAGAGCTAAAACAATATTCATAAAAAGATAATCATATTTACTGTTTTAATTGTTATTTTCATGGATAATTACTCTATTTAATGTCTCTTACTTCCATGCTTCCTTCATTTTAAGTCTGTGACAAAAATTACCTGTAGTATCAATAGCTCTTCCTGAAAATACAGGTCATAAGCCACGTAACCACTGCAATTCAGTGTTGTCTTGAACAAAAGGCTTAACCAACAGGAAAAGGTACTTGAAATAATGAAAAATCTGTGAGGCTGACCCAGAGGTTATTAATTCAGGTTTCCTGGACATAAGTTTACTACACAAATGACTTACTGTATGTAGATTCCAAGAGGGAAATTACACCAGATATTGTTACATTAGCCTTCAACTGCCAGAAAAAGATCCTCCCTCCTAAATAAGGTGCCACGAAATCACTTCATTAAGCAGCCAGCTTGTCAGTAACTACTTTTGTGAAATAATATATGGCCTGACTAGACCACACAGGGACCTGAACAACAATAAATACAATATATCATGAAGAAACCCTGAAATGTAATGCACATCTCAATCATTTACTGATCTGTAGTTTAAACAAACACAGAGACCTAAAACAGGCTTACAAACTTTAGTGACAAAAATATTTTCAAAGACAGCAGGGCTTATACTAATGGATACCATTCAAAATGCCTAATGTAACACACATCATCCTAAACCAGAAGTATGGCATGGATAACTCCTCAGCAAACATTCAGGTACTCAGAGGACAAATATGAGCTTAGTTTTGCCTGAGCTATATGCTGACACTGAAAATTTGCAGTTTGTTTATAGTAAAGCTGATTGGGAATAATGAAATGTCATCCCTGAAATATCTCTAATTTCCACTTGAAATATTACTGTATTTAGAAAGTATTTTACAACAGGAAGACTTATTATTAATATAAGATTATTTTCTCATCAGCAGAATGTCTCTACTTATATATATCCTGTACTTTAACTGTTTTAAAAATGACTTGCATATTTGTCAGCATCTTGGGTTCAGTTAGCCAGTGACAAGCCCTAAATACATCAAGGAAATGAGACATATTCAATTAAAAAAAGCTTCTCATCTCTGTTACAGCTCTGCAGAGACTTTGATGTGAATGGTGGGTGCTGCAGCTGAAAACAATAGCTGTCCCCTTATCTTGGAACTTCTACATGACTAAGAAGTTAATCTGATACAATACCACTTTTATATATAGAAGAATTAAGAGGGTTTGCAACCACACATTTTAATACCCTTTCTCTAAATCCTCTGTGTGACTGTGCCTGACTTTTAGTGCTCTTCTGCAGCAGCAGCTCTGGCTGAGCCCAGCTCCCAGGGATTCATGGCAGCAGTGGCCAAAGAGCAAACTGCCTGATCAGAGTGCTGATGGTTCAAGACCCACACGCTCAGTACACCTGCCTGTGCTCCCAGCTCCAAGCATTAATGCACAGCACTGGCATCTTCCACACAAAGTTCAAGTGTTCAGTTGGGGTTTCTCTTACCTGAGCCTCACAGTAATGACTGAAGGGCAAGAATGTGTCAGCCAAGTATTAACAAACAGGAAAAGAGAAAACAGCCCCCAAAATACAGCCAGCCCTCTACAGTTCTCCTTGGAAAGCAGCAAGATTAGCTCACCAGTGTTATTCTCATTATTAACTCCAATATTGCTGCTTCTCTGACCTACAGAGTATTTCCAATGGCAGCCCATGTATATCCCTCACACTGCTGCCCATTGTTTCTGCACAGGGTCACTGGGTGAAGAGCTTCACCCTTTGTTTCTTTCATATTCTATTCATTCTTTGTTTCTTTCTACTCTTCCTAAATCTAGTTTATATGAAATACAGATGAAACTGAAGCAGTAAATGTATCTGTCACTAGGCTGCTAGAAATAAAAAATTGAGTAAATAAGACAACAGAATTTACACTGGCATCTGACTAATTGAAGCTCTGCTATTAACTGCAAATTAGTAAGTTAATGAAGTTGGGAGATTTTAATGTTGTTGCTGAAACTCAGAATTCTTCATCCCACTTCAAGACAGCAATTTCTTTTACTTCAAGTCAGGCAACTCAAGCATATCAACATATTTCCACAACAGAATCTTGCTGAAATTTACTTGATTTTTCAGTAGATACTGTTCTTGAACCACTTTAATGCAGGAAAAAAACCCAAAACAACAAAATAAACATTTTTGTTATCTCAGGGGAAAGATCAGGCTTGATTTTCATGCTCTAAGATAGGAATTATCATATTTGTCATATTTGCAGGACTAAAAGTGCCTGCTGAATAATACCCCCCAGCACTACCAGCCCCTCAAAGCATCCCTGGTACTCCTTTACCCACAGATGCTCTATGTAATAAACCACCAGAACAATCCAGAGCAGCACTTCAGGGTCCCTGGCTGAGCTCCTAACAGGCCATACTGAAACATCCTGCTCCAACTTGCCATTGCTGAATGCAGCACCTGCACCTCATGGTCACACCAATTCAGCTCCCTAACAGGTTCCCTCTGGGTGGAATCTTCACACAGTAGCTTGCAGAAAACTCTCTAACTCCAGGCAAGAGTAGCAACACAAAGAATTTAATTCCTTCCCAGATTTACCTCCTGAAATAATTCCACCACTGTAGACAGGCCACGCTTCTGTTTCTAGAAACAACTAACTAACTACCTGCCTGTATCCCAAAGCCTCAAGGAAACTCATTTGACCCAGGGATTACAGGCAAGGTAATCAGGGCACCATTAACTCAAAATGATAACCAATAAGACAGTTTCCTAATATGTTGCTAGTATGTATGAATCTGCTCCATTTGTATGGATGGAGACCAGACAGCATCTTTGAACAGCAAAAAAAAAAACACCTTACGTTTTACATTTTCTGTCAAGCCAATAGCTGAAGCATCACCATGAGTCACAGAGGTTGAGTAGCTGGTGACAATCATGTGTTGAAATTACACACGTCAAAAGGCTGTGATTCACTGAAATCAAGCGCCTGTGTTCAATTTATTTATATTAGGCTTCCACATTTCTGAGACATGGTTTCACCCAACTGCTTCCCTCAGAGTGTAAATCACCATCAAAGTCCAGAAGAGTAAATGTGCAGAACATAAATGGGTTTGAATATGACGCACAGCAAACAATTGCAAAAGCACACAGACAGACTCATTGTTAGAGCTGCTCCAGTCTTGGAAACATCTTCACATTTTTCCACAGTTTATGCAGGAATTCAGAATGTTGCAAGTATATAATTAGTATTAGATGTGATTAATTCATAGTGTGGGAAAATACAGAAAGAACTGAAATAGAGCTCTGTGAATCTCTTTTCTCTCCACCCAAACTGCAATCAAGCATATGCCTATTCGACTCTGAACATACTGCCAGAACTCAATTTTGGGAAGCTGGCTTTTTTCTCCTCTGGCTGTAATATTGAATGTTTCATTTTTCAATGTCACACTATTTACCATGCACATATTTTAGTCATATCATTTCACAGTATGGTTCTGGGGGTGGTTGGCTCACAGCTCCTTTGTACCTATTTTCCTTCTTTCTCTTCCTCATTTCTTTCTCAGAAGGCTGTTTGCCAACTCTTATTTGCCTATATTTGTAAAATAAGAACGAATTAGTATCAATCCTTTGAAAGGCACATAATACAGAGTGCTAAAAAAACAAAACTGCAGGTTTCAGCTGCATGGTTTGAGAAGAATCAGTTTTGATTTCTCCTCTGGCTCACTCTGGATTTTGGGCTGAGCTTTGCGTCAGGATCAGATCTTAAAACCTTCCAAGTTTACTTGTTGCGATGCTGAAAACATGAAAGCCAAACCACTTTAGAATTTGAGACAGAACAATAAATCAGTCCTCAGATTACTCAAAGGAAATCAAATCTGCTTGAAAAGTTCTGTGAACCTTAGGAAAAATCTCATGGAAATTTAACTTTTGGTGATAACTGAGTGCATCAGTGCCTGGCACAGTTCCACTAATTTTAACACAAGGTTTGCAAAGCACTGGCAAGCACATGGCCCCATTGGTGTTTACTTACCTGCAATAAGCAAGAGTAATAATGTTGCTGCATTTGGTGTGTATTTCACCATGGTAAAATTAAATGAAAGCAAGATGGCAGAGGAAAAACTATACAGGGGATAAGGCATGGGGAAAAAAATTATGACTTCGATCCTACTCTGCCCAAAATTCCCCATGCCTTCTGAAAAGATAAGTGAAACAGAAAAAAAAAAAAGCCTGAGTGACTTAAATATTTATATTTCATTTTAAAATCTTGTATTTGGCTTTAAATTTGGTATGACCTCTGCTGTGATTAAGGATAACTACGCTGTACAGCATGGACCAAGGTAGAAACTCTGCTAATTCAGAGACTAAAAAAGGTGAGATGGAAGCTGTACCACCTTGCCTACCCTGTACTGTGCCCCTGGTAATTAGCATCATTAAGAGAAGAGCCTATGAGGTCGGAGGCAGCCTCGTACTGCACTGACCACCTGCTATCAAGACCCCAGCTAACAACCTCCTCATGGCCCTGCACTGACCACACAGAGCAGCATCTTCTGCTGCAGCATTACAGAGGATGTCAAAGAAAAACTGGACTCAGGTGAAAACAGAAAAAATTAATAAATAAATTATATTCTAAATGGCATATCATAATGCTAAAATTTCTATCATACCACATTCCTAATTCTAATCACAACTTCCTACCTTGATAATAAGTATAACTGTGTTGACATTAATATAAATATTCCTTAATCCTTTTTATCTACATTGTTGCTTTTGACAGCTAAAAACCATACAGATCATTGATTACAATCATAAGCTCATCAATTATTATATTGTTGCCATTTTGTAGGAACTTTTTTTAACAAGGTTCAACACATGAAATGGGTGTAAAAACTCTGAAAATAAAATCTGAGTCTTAACCATTCTTGTTCATATTTTTATTCCATCTGGCTCTTACTGGTCTCTGAGTTATATACGTTAACTAAAGGGGAAAATCCTCCTTATTTATCACTAAAACATTTGGTTATGTACTCTGCAGTCTTCTCTTAAACTCACTGTGTTGTGAAATATTCAGCTTTATTTATAAAAGGTTATGCTTACTGCAAATTCTGTCTTGGAACAAACTTTATTAGATTAAAACTAATTTCCTTCAAAATGTCTGCCTTCTACATCTGAGGAAAACATCCTGACTTAATATTTGAGGGGAGGGGAAAAAACCCAGTTAATTAGGGGGAAGACTATGCACAGAGCCCCCACTATGCAAACAGACACACTTTCATTCCTGTAGAGCACAGTATTCGCCCACCCTGGTGAGAGAAGTTTCCCACGAGGAACAGCCCAGGGCTGGCCTGGCTCCTGCTGCAGGTTCAGCTGCAACACCCCCACACTGCAGGGAACCCACTGCTCCATCCTGCCTCAGAGGGTGCTGGTCAAGGGGGTTGCATCCACTGAATTCTCCTGACAAAGAGAACTGCCAGCCACTGCCCCTTGGGAAAAGCAAACTCAATGCATTATCTCATTTCCATGAGCCAATAGAGCTTTCTAAGAGATTTTTATTCTCCAGGTACACCACGTGAAGACGTGCATTGGAGATGCTGGTACACACACTCTTTTCATCACCACCACCATTTAGATATTCACGGAAAAGGGAAGTAATGAGGACCTTACTGGGAAGAGATTACAAAGGAAAGATCTGATAGTAGGGGAGAACGGAACTATGGAGGTACCTTTGGTCCCAAGTGAGTTAATAAAACTGCAGCCTAATTGAACCACATCCCCTAAACTTGCCCTTCAATAATTGCATGGTCAAGACACTGTATACAAACAGAGAGGTGAGCCTTTGCTAATGACCACAAAAAGCTTCCTCACTGCAGCAGCGCCCACAGACTGGAGTTACAGACTCAGGCACTGAGTCCCTACATGTGTAAGGCATTAAGTGTTCATCACAGAAACTTAAATAAATTAAATCATTCCATTGCAAATGACAAAAAGGGAACTTTCAAGTTGCACAGTTTTTATTCAGAGATATGGAAGCAATAAAGTTAAGATTCCACATGCATCCTCATCTCTGGACTTTGGTCTGTGTGTAGTGTGGTGGTTAATTCCATAACCACTAATGGGTAGGGTTTTTAACATAACAAGAACAGAATAATATTTTATATTTGCATACAGTCTAAAAACCCTTAAGAAAGGCAGTACTACTTTATTTAAATAATTCAGTCTCATTTTTATTGGCATATTTTTATGCACTAACATCTTCCTTCCTGTATTTTCCCATTTTGATGTTCCAATCACAATTCTCTCCATGGAGCCCCACCAGCATCCTCACCTCTAAGAATCTAACCACAGCACAAAGGGCTTTCTCAATGAATGCATCCCTCTGCATTTTTCATCAATTCACAGCCTTTCCCATGTGCCAGAGAATACTCAGATAAATCTAAATCTAACTTAATTAAACGTGCAGGAGGCTTTTATATGCCTATAATTTTTCGTTGTTACTCAGTCATGTTATTAACAAGCTGTTGCAGGTTACTTACAAAATACATATTGTCTATTTTTCAAGCAAGTGGCTTCCATTGACTCTGGCTGCCATACAAGTAGTTTACAGTCCATTCAAGCTACTTCACATATACATTTAAGGCTGAAAAAGTCAAATTTGATGCTGTATGGAAAACAGTGTTAAATTACATAAAGTCTATATCAAATTCACACAAACAAAAGAGAACAGATTCAGCCTTACCAATAAAAGAGGATATATTTCTCTCTACATTTGATGTTTTCAGCATCTGAGGGATTATTTCTACAATGTTACTGACATCATAACAGATTTCTTTTGGTTTTCTTTCTCTTCTGAGACAGAGAAGTTTGTGAGACATTTTCTTACTGAACTTCAATGATAGTTTTAGAAGAAATTCTGGAATATGGAAACATTTTTCTGGAAACAAGTGACTACTATATGCCACATCATTTGCAAGCTGCAGTAAAGAGGGATTCTTATACAAGTATTCAGAACTTCATTGGGTTTTCCTTTGAAGATGTAGATGAATTTGGAGGAAAGGCATAATGTGTTAACTGTGTATCCATTGGGGGTGCAACACTTCCTTTCATGAGATAAAATAGAGACATTTTCATGCACTGTATTGAGGCTCAGGTCTGTATTATGCCTTGTGCAGTTGGAACATTACAATTTTGTAATATTAAAGGTTGTAGGGATTACTTTTTCTTTTAATATTTCCTGCATTGTTTCAAATAACGTGAACATTTTTACACTTATTCTTCATCATGGTTAAGAATATCCTGAAAGATGTAAATTGGGGTATAGGAATCTATAGTCTGGTGAGTCACATGGAAATGTCATGACAAATATAGCAAAGAGGCCATCAATGGCAAAATCTGAATATACAAGAATGTCAAGAGATTCCTATTCTTTCTGGAATAGGAAAAAAAAAAAAAGCAAAGGTGAAGTTTTTTGTAGAAGTAAAAAAAAAAATTAAAAAAATTACATTTAGAGCTTCTTGTGCCATACATGGCTGTGAATGCAATCAGAAATACAGACGAATACACATGCCAGAAGTTTGTGAATTCCACCCAAAGTGAAAAAGGAGACATAGCACAACATAGCTGTGCAAGAGGCCAGTGGCAAAAAATTGTCTAGGGATAGTTTTTTAAATATTTATAACTAAGTGCAATACCACAGTGGAGGGAAGGAATAATATAAACAATAGGGTCATGTTGTATTTTTAAATTAAAAAAAAAAAGGCAAAATATCTGAAATACCAAAGAAACATTTTCTAAAGGGTTCTTTGGGACTGGAAGGACACAGTTGGATTTTTTTTAACAACCATAAATACTCTCAGAGTTGTAGTGGGACGAGACAAGAGTGGCATCTAGTGGCTCCCAGCGTTACGGTTCCCACTGAACAGCTGGGATATGGCCCGTGTGGTCCAGCCCTGCTTTCCTCCACCAGTCACTGCAATTGCTGCACTGGCACTGCGTGTCTGGGGAGTCCCTGAGAGCAGAATGGGGTAGCAGGGTATGAGGAGGTTAATGTGTAAAGGAATAAAGCAAAGACATGATGTTCTCTGATTATCTCTGCATTGTTGGGGACTTAGCTTAGAGACACAGAGGGGATTCTTTTTTTTTCATCTGCAAGAATGGACTGTACACTTTTATAGAAAATAGTAAAGCTATAGGATTAATAATGGTCTGTTCTTCATGTGCTAATGTTGGCTACCACTGACTTCCAACCATAAAGCATAGTAACAGAGCACATTCATACATCAGATACTTGTTTGATGACATTTTCCAAAATTTACTGAATACTCTCATGAGTTGCATACTTTTAACATGAAATTATTGAAAAGAAGTTCCCCAATTGCAAATTTGGAAAATCCCTTATGAGAAGAGACAGTGTATTTGCAGGAACAGATTTCTTGAGAGTCATCCAGATCCCCAGGGGGAGAACCCCTTGCCTAGGAAAAGGGTACAGTATTATGGTATTAAGGAGTCTTGATGAGTTCTTGATCCAGGTTTCCATTTTAATTATGTATTATTAATCTTTTTGCAGTTGGAAAAATCTACCATTGTCTATGTGTAACTTATTAGGAACTCATGTTTTTTCAATTAATGAGTTGAGGTTTCTATTGCAATGTGGGGTTGAGCAGAGAATACATAGAACCAGAGCATAAATTTTACTTCATAGTCCAAAAATCGTTCCCCTAGAACACAAATATACAGGAAATTAAATTGTGTATTATATTCCAAAATTGCTGCAAGATACTACAAACATTCAAATACCATCACTGAATAGGCCATTTAAGTAACCTAATCTGCTTTGCATTTGCAGTTCTTATCTCTTTGAAACTGTTCACTGATAATAAAAATAATTTCTCTATTAACCCCAGAACGCAGTAACCAGAGAAGCATAAGTACTTATTAATTGATATTACTGTTTATGACTAGGATGGCAACGACAATGAATGGCACAAATGCTCTTATTGCTATCAGCAGTTCAGAACAGCACGCAAGGAGGATTTGAATTGTAATCAGCGTCAGACACAAAGCCATTGAACTAATATTTAACCTATACTTAACAGAATTCAAGTGCTGAATGTTAACACAAATTACATCATTGTATATATCTACTAAAAAAAATTATGTAAAATGCAATAAAATAGAAAATATGTGTGCAGTGGCAACTCAATGTTTTCCAGTTCATCTTACCAAAGTGTCCATTTACTCATTTACTTCAGAAGTGACTTTCTTTTTTTTAAGTTTCCAAAATTGCAACTGAAATTTAATGCTAAAATTTTATTTTTGAAGCTGAAATACAAAATTATTGCAGATTTTTAGAAAATAATTTGATTCTACCAAATATTTGCATTCATCAAGTCAAAATAGCAGGGGTTTGGCTACTTTTACTCCTACAATTTGGGCTAAGAAAGTTTTTACTGGCTGATTATGGTGAAAGTTATGTGAAAGCTTAAATTTAAATTTCTGGAAAATACAGGATTTCGATACTATAGCTGCTGCCTTACAATACCAAAAATGAAATTTGTTGCCACAACTTGCCAGAACTGTTAAGTACCATCCTATTCTCAGTAAAGAAAGTTTAAAATTAAGGCAAGCACAAAGCCTCAGTCAGTACATATTGTCTGATCACACTGTGAGCTTTTATCCACTATTTTGAACACAGGTCACCAATTTTACACCCTTATAATGTTTCACCTATTAGGTTTGAGAAGACAACAGCCTTATGGCTTTTTGAAACACCTGCAAAATGCGAAATTTAAATTGACTTTTCAAACTTTGCTTTTCCCACACAGGCCAGCTCCACATGGTGGGGCACTCAGCAGGCCTTCCCTGCAAGCTTTGGTTAGGACAGGCTGTGTGTCCAAGAGTTGCATCTAAGTGGCAAGTGAATTGCAGGATTTATTTGTGGGAGCAAAGAGCACAAAGGAGGGAAGGTCACGGACCAGGGCTGGGATGTGCTGGCTGCTACCACATGCATGCCCACAAAGTAATCCCTGCTCCAGAGTTTCCCACCTAAACACAAGGAGAGAGGTTTATACAGATAGGCAGGGGACATCTGAAAATAATTAGGTAACACTGATCACGGAGATCAGTAACACTTCCAGACCATCAACCACCTTATTTGCCATCAAGGGTTTGCAGGAGGGAGAAGCAAAGGATCACTTTTTGAAAAAAGGACAATCAAGAAGAAAAAATATAATCAGTGCAATACTGGAAATATTAGAACAGCCAGCTCTCATGTGTAATCACCCCTGGAATCCAGAGAAGTGGTTGCAGCAGTCGCCAGCAGCGCTGCCCTTTGCCAGCCCCAGCACTGCAGGACGTGTCCCATCCCTGCCCTGGAGGTGTGAAAGGCCACTTTTGTTGAAGATGGGGAGACGTGGCTTTACTTAATGCAAGACAGTTCGACTGGTAAAATGTTTCTGAATCAATTGTATATCAACAAACATTCTGGTATCACAGCAGTTACAGTTCAGCGTGTAGGGTAACAATAATGGAAAACAGAACTTGCCATTAAGTATCATTAAAGTATAATCAATTACAGGGATCCGTTGGTGCTTTCCTTCAGAGACTCAATCACGAGGAAATACAATCTACTCAAATGTGCAGATAACAAACGGAAATGATTTTTAAAACAAGGTGACTGGGTTGAAAACATTTCTAAAGATAAACTTTAACAGATTTCCCGACCTCATTTTATTAATGCAAAAGTCAAAATAGACAAAAACACTGGCTTTATATTTCAAGAATGGAATATGAAAGTTCCTATTAAATCTGGGCCTGGAGCATGTATTTTCCAGCCAACTTGCAAGATTGCTTTTGCTGTATCCATCATTATATATTTGTGTGTATATACAATGATGTCACTGTTTATGGCACTATAAAGTCCTGTTCAAAAAACGCAGTCCTTAGACTGTCCTTCTGGAGTTCACTTACACCAGGCTGAGGCAACACTCACCAAATCCACCAGATAATGGCAGGGCTGAGCACGCCCTGCTCTCGGGGAGCCAGGCAAGCATGGCAAGGCTAATGAAACCATCAGGCACACCCTCAGATGGGCAGCACAGGATTTGTCACTGCAGAAATGCTTTATCACTCAAAATAAAGCTCAGCTGCAGTCTGAAGAGCAAGGCCCAGACAGCAAATGAGACAGCTTTGTATCTCCTTGTGCCTCTCTCCAGATTCACCCTGGCACACCAGGAGCACTGGTGGTTTACACAAGTACCACAGGTGAGTCACTTGTCCAAGACAAAGCTGAATCCATTCGAATGCTTTGAACTTGCCAAACAATCCCACCTCCCAGTTTTGTCTCCTCACACACAGAGGGAGAACAGGAAGATGAGGTGAAAAACTATGCTGGAATAGGATGAATGGGAGAAACAACACTTGAAATATTAACAGTGGGAGGAAAGAAAGATCACACAGGATGGGGAAAAAAGCTCCCAAGCCTGCCTCCTCATCCTGCTGCTGCTGCCATAGGGGCAGAATTTGAAGTAGGAAAAAGGGAAACTGAGTCAGGCACTCCGGCGAGAAGGGGAGTGTGACAGAAAGGAGAGATGAACATGCAGAGCAGTTCAGAACTGTGCTAAGGCAGCAAGGCTGCTGGGCTGGACAGAAAGGCTTGGAAAGACCTTGGAGCCTCCAGCACCTCCCACAGCTTTTTACCACCTCATATGACCTCTGTCCGGGTCATTTTATCTCATCACAGTTCCATACACCCTTACAAAAATTCCCCAGTCCAGCAGAAGCTTCCATAAGTCCTACAAATTTGAGCAGATTTCCTCACCTTGCTGCCAACCAGCTGGTCTTTGCTAGCCCAACACCCAAAAGCTCCATGGTGTTTAATTTTCTATGAATCCAAACAAGCTCGACTCTCCTTTGCTGCAAAATTCTGTTTAGCACACGATGCTGAAAGCTCTTGAGCCGACTTTGTCAGCAGGATACAAGCCCAGAATATCCATTAAATGCTTCACTAATGTCTCTGATAGGCACCTCCTGGACCCACAGCAATATTGCTCTAACACATGCTCCTCATTCTGAAAAGCTAACTGGACGCCAAATGAGATTTCAAAATCTCTTTTTTTTTCTTTTCACATCTCAATTGAAAAGTCCAAACGCTTTAGCTATATAGCTGATAGTTTAAATCTGCAGTATGAAACACATAAAAAGTAATATTAAATCAAATTACAGTTATTGTAATGTTGGGGTTTTTCTCTTTTTTTAATGAACCACAAACCAAACACTTATTTAAACTTGGCCTGGATGATTTTTGCAAGGAACATACCATCGCTTTTTCCAAGATTTCCTTGTAGGCAAGTACACTTCTATTTTAAATCTGTTTATATACTGAACCATTGTACTTTGTTGCAAAACCCCTGGCCTTACCTTAGACACGGGCTTTCACCAGGATAGTTTCTTATCATGGGATTTTTTGGAGTATGTTTTAAGCAGGACACCTCCCACAACATAACCAGTGATAAAGATGTGCACATCAGGCAATATACGTAAGGTTGAAGTGCAGAACTGTGAAGAAAATTCTTAGAATATAAATACTAAACTATACATGCATTGAAATAGCATGATTATTTCATGGTCTAAAGTGTATGCAGAGTACAGCTCAGGAGACCAGGTTTCTAAGTCTGAAGGTTTTACACATCATCATAAAATTCTCATAATTTGAAATTTGCAATGTTTATATTAAAAAGAGCTGAAAGTCATTAACTGTGCCCCTTGACATTGATCTAGGTACTGTGTTTTGTTTTGTTACCTATTATTCATGGAAAACTAATTGCTTTTGTTTTCCAAATAATTTTTAAAAAATCTTAAATGTCACCAGTGACCATTTCACAAGCAGAAGCTTTCAACTAACCATTAGACAAATGTGCAAGGGTATTTTTATTATTAAGAAACCCCATAGCTCACTGAATTCAGACAAATCCTGTATATTATGAATCGACCAACTGCGATTGATGAAATGATGCGTGAAAATAGAGACAGAGGCAAAATAACCTACTTGAACCCAGAAAATTTTCAGACAATAACCATTACCAGCTTTAATTAACTTCAACACAAAAGTGGGGGCTCCTTCTGTTTCAAGTTAATGAAGCTCAACACAGAGACACTACAATTAGAGACAAAAGCATAAGTCTAAAGCAAGTTATATCTTAGGATTGAAATAATGAGCTTGGCATTTTAATTTTGTAGTCCGCAATTATGTGAGATTCAGAAACAAAGAAACAATACATGCAATGGAAACATTAAGGTATAAATGCAGCTGGTTTTCACTCAATATCTTTCTTATAAGCCAAAGGCAAGAAAGTAATTTTTTTCCTACAATAAGCACTACGTATAAAACCCTGGAAATATTTCTACTCTGATCATTCAAGATTTACTCACTTTCATACTACAAAAGTCAGAAACATGACCTCATCTAAAGCTATGAACTGCTTAGTGACTCCTATCTTGCCTTTCTCATATATATTCATTAAATCTTTATCTATAATACTGTTATTTCCATTTAAAATTATTGTTGTGTAGCAGAAAAGCTGCTCTCCCACAAAAATGAATAAACCTAGATCACTTCCACTCTTTTCAATAATTTACCTATTCCTAAATACTAGGTTGGAAGACTATATGACCCCTAAATTAATCTCATCACCAAGCACCTCCAAAAAGAAACAAAAAAAAAAAGGCACAAAAAGAGAAAAGATGGTCTGCCATTTATGTCTCCCATTTATAGTTTATTAAACCTAGAGATAATAGGAAAAAGGTGGAAAAAAGCAAAGAATGTCTGGGCTGTGGTATCAGATATCACTGCTTATTACTGGCTATCTGCCTAGTAATCATAAATCCATTGGGTAATATTCTCAAATCTTTTGCTTTTCAGGTAGGTGTGAGCCAAAAAGAAAAAAAGTTTAATTTTCTATGAAAAGCAGAAACAGCAAGCACAGCACAACTGGGTACCAGGATGCATAAATATTCCTGATTACAAACCCTTGCACATAAAGCAAACAGGAAGAGTTTGAAGCTAACAGTGTGTACATCATGCAAAAGGTATCTCTGTCCCAAAAGATAGATATCACATAGACTATGAATGAACTGCTCCAATAAATTATATTATTCCTTAGAGGAGAGAAGAGAGCAATGTTATAAACAGTGACTTCACAAAAGTGAGAACAATAGGGCATTGAATTTTCTAAGAGTGAATTAAGGATCTTTTTTCCTGGAGGAGAGCTCAGTATCATTGACCAATGAGCCTTATAAATACAAACATTAACTCCAGCACTGCCTGTTCCCCTAAGCATCTCAGCATCTTACACTTTCAACAGATCAGAAACTAAGTGTAGCTACAAAATCAGTACAAATACATACAGAATTAAATAGAGGTTTCAAATAATTTTTTTTTAAATATACTTTCTAGAGAGTTTAGAAAGCATGTGATCCTGGCAGAATGCACATCTCAGACACAGCTTTGATGATAGACCAGGTGCACCTTTGGTGTAGAAGTCTTAACAAATCCGAAAACAACAATCCCTCTACATCACCTGCCTCCTTGTGCTGTCTGATACAGAGGGAATATCCATGGATAAAGGAAAGCTATGCCAGAGCAGCACTTTTCAAAATGAGTCTTGATAGGATCAAAATCCTCAGATCTGCCACTTGCCTTTGGCACCACTTAAATCAAGGAGAATAGTTTTGTTAAACCATCCACTGAGATCTTGACAGGACTAGGAATGTACAAGTAAATCTGACTTCCAGTGTGAACCTGCTCACGGCTGAGGGCAGGGAAAGGCACAGGGCTCAGAGTTCTGCCCCCAGCAGCTGACCCTGTCTGCAGCAGAAAGCTAAAAGCTAATTAGAAAGCGTTTTCAGAAGGTGACAAGCTCGCTATTTTCCTTTTTTTTTTCCTGAAGAAGGATGACCACTAATTTCTAGGTCACAACTCTGAACAGAAGTCAAACAACTGCCTGCTATGAAGTGAATTTCAATGCCAAATTCCTGTTTGCTATCGCCAATATGCCAAACATTAAGCATTGGCAACTCTAACTTCACCTTGTATGGTCATTTCTCTGGCTCTTTAGCAGCTTCCTTGGTTACTTGAAATTGGAAATTGATAGGGTCATAAACATCTACTAGGACACGTTATTAAACACATCATCTCTGCCTGCTCTGACAATGATAAGTCAAATTTCTCTGAGGTTTACAGCAATCTCAAGCAGCGTATGTTTTCCAACAACACTGTGATCGTTTTCCTCATCTCCTGGGCAGCTTTCCTCCCTCGCTCCCTGTGCATACTTGTTTTGCCTGACTTCCCCCAAACCCTTTTTTAAATGGTATCTGAATGTTACCTACTGTTACGCTCTCTGAAAGTTGGTTTGTTTTTTTAAGTAGCTGAAAGGCGTTTCTCCATTTTAGCCTGGCTGTAAGGAAAGCTAATGGCTTTAGAGAGACTTGCAAAAAGATTACTGTCAGTACTCTTGAAACACTAAGATATTAACACTTAACAGCTTTGCCCTTACACATTATTTAGGTATTTCTCCTTCTCCAGTCTTCTTTCCTGCACTTTACAGCCTCTCTGACACCTAACCTTTTTCTGCACCGTTTCTGCTTTCTTCTGCATCCTCCACCTCCCTCCTTCACAAATGGCAGTTTCCCCTTCGGTGTAACCTGTTCTGCCACTCGGCCATCCCTGCCCAGGGCAAGGGGAGCCACCTTCCCAAACACCAGGCTGCTTCCAAAGGCAGGGAGAGCTGCCAACTGCTCAGTTATAAACTGTGTCCTGCATGGCTTGTGCTCTTTCTGTGAGAGGCAATCATATTGGCAGCAGCTCTTCTGGTTTGGGCATTCTTGGAAGGAAGGCTGGACATTTTGAAAGAGTAAACTGTTTTGGAGTCTCAGGGGTACTTCTTGAAAGCTTACACTTAATTCCAGCTTGATATGACAAATTTCAATCAGATTGAAAGGCTGCAGCATTAGTATTGTTACTGATTTTCTGCTTGAAGTTCATTGCATACTGTCTCTCTTTTACCTGCTTGAAAGTGAATGTATCTGTTTTCACATGACTGGTTTCTTCTGGTACATCACTATCCTTTTATCTAAAACATACTAGCTTATTCCTCTATCTGTTCTATCAGAATAAATTAAAGAATTACCTTGCAAAAACAATATAAACAAGAATTCTATATCACAAACAACCAATTGTTTTATCACTATTCTAAATAGAACTTCTGTTTTACTTATAACCTTACTCTATGAATTTATGCGAATACCCAAGAATCTCAGCTTTTACTTCTTTTAAACATGTCTCTAAGTCTTCTAAGATGCTTACAAAGAACATAAAAAAGCAAACTGGAAATAATTACTTATACTTCATGTAATACAAATAATTTAATATTCACTAGAGAAACAACTTGAACAGGTTTCTCATACCCTGAGAGCCCCACCTAACTGATTATGAATTGTTCCAAAGCAGAGGTTTTTCTTGCTCAGGAAAACCTTTGGGGTACCTCAATGTTTAATCAGAGAACTTGAAAGTTCGAAAACACTCGTGGGATGAGAAAGCTATTTACTTCTCTTTTCTGGTAGCAAGCAAATGTAATAAAGGGCCAAATAAAAATAAAAGCTAAAGTCTCAGAAAAACAACTTTATCATCCCAGTCATACAGTTCTTTGACAATTCCAAGTTTCGGATTTCTGTAATTATTTACAGCAGGTACCACCAGGCATAAAGCACTGAGGCTGTATTTGATAGGTAAGACTAAATTTATAGTGTGTCCTTCAGCACACACCTCAGATAGTGATTGCTATTGCAAGAGAGGCTGGCAAGAATAAATTCAGACATGTCTGGAAACCACTTTTGGCTTAAGGGGACCAAAAGGACGAGTCCTGTAACTGCGGCCAGAGGAACGAATCTCCCTAACTTGGTGCCAAACTCTCTCAGAAGCAGAGCATGTTATTGAGGTAGCAAATTCAGACCAGAGCTGTTGGTTCCTCTGCTGTCAAGCCCCGTGTAGACAAGACAGCTATTGAACTAGACAGGCAGAGAATTACTGTTCTTTTTCAATGGCTCCCTTATATAGGGCAGAATGGCACCAAAAATTGCTGGAAAATCCTCTCCTGCATCTCTGCTTCTGAAACAGCGAGTTAAACTCTGCCTTTCTGTGTTTGGCTTTCAAACTCACTTCTTGTTGACAGAAGTTATGAACACACTTAACAGTAAAAATCACTCCAGTTATTTATATTTGATTTGTTTGTAGTTAGAGAACTTAGTTCCTAGAAAGAGAAATGTGTGGAAGGCTGAGATGTAATGGAAATTACCCACTGATCATAATTGTCTTAAAACATTGAAAAATTTCCCTCAATACTCAAAAAAAAACAAACCACCAAACAAACAACTACAGAACTGCAAAGTGAAAAAAATAATGAAGTCATTAATCATTAGAAGATCAAGTAAAATATTGCTAGCCTGACTTCACAGAACCTGGTTTCTCTTTTTCTGTTTGCTTGCCACTGAGGCAGAAAACATAAAAGCTTTGAAATTACGGTGCATGGTCCTTCTTTCTCTGCACTCTTCCTGACACTTAATCCCTGCCATGCATGTGGATCAAAAGGGGAGTGAAAGTCTTCCTCTGCAGGTTACCTTCCTTGTGCATGAGTTCTACCGAATTTTTTAACCAGTAACATCTGAATCCACTGATGTCTCGGTAGTTCCACAGTCATTTCAGTTTTCCTCTTGCCAACCACAACAAATAAATAGGAAAGAGTAGACAAGCTAAAGTGCTCTCCACTGAGAGGGCTAAAAATCTGAAAATCAATTTGTTGCAGTAGTAGAGCAGTTGAGAAGTCCTTAATTTGAGCTCACAGAAATCAATAAGAATAATACAAAACTAAGAACAGCAAAGGTGAACCTTTTTTCTCTTTCAGAAAAAAAAAAGTATTGAAGTGTTTTGTGAAAGAAAAAAAAAAAAAACAAAAAAATGAAAAACCAACACCAAATAAAAACTCTAACAGATGCTGTTAGGATTTAAATGTGGCCTGGGGTTCCCTGTGGTTCACTGGCTCTCGACACACTCATGACACACACTGTCCTCTTAGCCCTCAAACTGCACTCTCACTCTGTTAGACTTTAGGGCTTTGGTTGCAGTTGGTTTTTAATGATATCCTGAATTCTAAGCTTACTGCCTTTCCTTGATCTCCCTTATCTTTTGACCAGTACTGAACACTTCAAGCTATTCAGAAAATTTGATAAGAACAAGACTCCTGCAGGTTCTGGCAACATTTCTACCCCATAGATGTACCCAAATTATGCCTTCAGCGGGATGAATACAACCACAGAGAAGAACCCTGTGCAGTATCAGAGGTGTAAGACGAACTCTCAGGGAAGAGCTCCAGAGGCACATTTTACAACAGAGTGCACTATAATATTGCCAGACTTTGCAGCTGCTTCTGCAGGAATTGCACGGGGCCATGAGAAGTTAAAGGTTTAAACTGGTGCCAGCTAAGGATCTTTTCCTCCTGCCTTATTATAAGCTACAGGTACCCCCTGTATGCCATGCAAATATAGCTGAGAGCACTCAGGTCTGCGAGTCAAAAAAAGAATTGAGGCTGTTTCCACGCTTAGAGTGTAGAAAGCTTGATTTCTGATTTAGAAAATAAGCTGCTTGGATTAATGCTCCATGAAGCACATCAAACTTCAGATGCTGCATTGCTATTTTAAATGCACTTTTAAAAAGTCATTTCAATCATTGGTTCCAAGTGGTTGAAGACCAACAGACTTCCCATTCCGTTGTGGATGTTCAGGACCCTTAAAGAGCTGATTTCAGACTTGAGGACATTATTCTAGCAGCCAGAAAAATAGTAATAGACTGTAAATCTTGTTATCATGCGCCTCATGCAATATTAGTGAGATAAAAAATATGCAAACAGACTTTTCTAAAATACTAACATGAAAGGAATGCCTGTGTTATTATAGGAGTTTAATAAGATTATGTGGAATAGCTATTTCAAATTACCTTTTGTCCTTGTATTTTCCGGTACCTGATGTCAATGTAATTACCATCTATTTGTTTAAATTTTGATTAAATCCCTAAGCATTTAATAATTCCTCATTATAAATTTTTACCTGGTGTCATTATACTAAATAAACATTTAGGTCAGATTTTTTTTTACAGTAGTAGCAATTTCAGTTATGGGTTTATATCCTTATTTAAGCTCAGTATCTAACAGCTGAATGTCAAAATTAGTAAAAGTCAGGTAGCTCCTTTTGAAGGTTAACAAGAAGTTATGAGCAATATTAACAGCTGGAGGGTTAGACCCCAAAGCTGTAAAGCACAGAAACTGGACTAAAGCTGTTCCTCAGCTTTCTTTTGCTATTTGTGTTTTCTCCTAAACATTTGAAGTCTCACCTTTGGTAGATTTTCAAAAATCATTAAATATTGTTTTAAAAGTACATCATTCACATGTGTAAACCACTGGAAACTCTCTAACTCTCCATCTGCCGATTTCACAAGGGTTTTATACAGCCAACATATACAGTCTGAGAGCAAGGATGTGATTTCTCAAGGACACAAAACACAATTTGGAGTTAACAGACAGCAAAATCTGGCAAACAGGTACCTAACTCTGGTACAGTTTTGCAATCCTTTTCCTTAAGGCTCAGCCATATGTTACAGATCTAAAGGAAATGAATAATGAAAAGCAGCCTTATACCATTATTCTTTTTTTTATCCCACTAAATTAACTTTAAGGGTATTCTTAAAAGAAAGCAATCTTTTCCTAGAAACTATATTGTTAAGCCTTCTCTAGTCTTGGGAAATAAAACTGAAATAAGGTCAACCATCTTAAAGCATTGGCATGTGAATCTCTCCTGTCTTATATAGAAAGTGAAACTACAACAACCAGAAAGAAAAAAAATCTAGGCATTCTGGTGCATGATCTAGGCACCAGCTTTGATTCTATTAAAATCACCTTCTTTTTTATCATCACATCACACACATGCAGAGAAAACTCAGCAGGAATGTAAGTCAAGGGAACTAATGAACTTAATTAATGTAGAGAAAATAAAAGAACTACCCTGCAGATGTGTATTTATAATGGAACAAGTCAGCAAATGAACAAGTAATGATAATGAAATCTTGTATGACTTCCTTCTGTCACTGGGGTCAGAAGTAGGAAAACTGTGTAGGAACAAAATATTATAAATCTTTAGTCTAAAATTAGTATTTTTTTAAAGTTTGTAAGAAACAAAGTACAACTTATTGTTACTGCTCCTTTGAGAACTCCAGTATTGGTCCCACTACTGAGCATCCACATACTGGATAATGGAAACCCAATGGTTAGAAGTCATTTGAAAATTCTTTTTAATAGAGACAGTCCCCTAATGGAACATATTACCCTCTTTATTACCATTCTCCAGAAATTTTTTCTCTGGCAAACAATTAAGTCAAGAAAAGTAAATGATGGTTGTAGAATCACTTCAAAACCTGCAAAATCTGATATTCTCAATGAGTGTGTGCTTGGCAGTTGACCTCTATATTGGGTTTTTTCGTATCGTGTTAAAGCCAGAGAATCAGGAGGAATTGCTTTGGTTTAAACAGAGGTGAGCACAGAGTCAGTGCCCCATATAAAGAAAGATGAACGATACTTTTTGACTCTGAATATATTGGGACAGGGAAACTAGCTGCAGCAATACAAATGGTAATTTATTTTACACTCCCAAGTACATTATTAAGCATGACTAAAGAAAGTAATTACACTTACAAACTAAATAGTATTTAGTAACGCAGAATAACTTGCAACTATATCCACCAGGCGAGAAAACCCTGGACTGGGTTAACATAAGTAATTTAGAAGGTTATTTCCTCATAACTTGCTACAACTGCAGCTCTTTGTTCACATCCTTAACAGAGAAACCAAAGAATCTCCCAAAGCCCAAATAGTGCAGGGTAAATCCTCAAACACTGTTCTCACTGATTCATAGTTGGGCCATTACTCAAATATGCAATATATAATGCTGATGAGTTAAACATCCCATCACCCATTTTGATTGATTTCTCTCAATTGCCTGGGAATTTTATTTATGTTTATAACTACAAGGTGTTTCTTGGTCATGCCAATGGATTCAGTCCAGGGATTGATAGTTGAGTGCTTAGACCATTACACAGCATTACGATATATTGATTAGAATACCTATGGAATAACTAAGGACAAAACTAATAATGTTACTAAGAAAAATGCCCAGAAGGGATCAGGTCTAGCCTAACCCAGTGATACAGTTTCAGCATTGCTGAAGAGAATACCAGCAGTCTAAAAGGCAAACTCTTCCAGTTATTATTTTCTTTAAGTTGGTGCTTTTCTACAGTCAATAAAAATATTAATATAATTTTATTTCTCCCTTATATCATTTTTATGTACTAACACAATATTATCTATACTGTCCTCAAGACATAGAAGGTGATGCTGGACAAATAAAAAGCACAAAAGGACTTTTTTTATGTGCTTTCTGGATTTCCAGAATATCTGAGCACAAGGAGCTCAGGCTGGTGCTGTATCACATATCACTAATTCAAAGCACTTAATCCTGTCTTCCACACGTCGGCCAAAGCAATACAAATGCCAAAAAAGTCCTTTTTGAGAGCAGAATTGTATACACTGTAGATTATATAAGCCGCCTGTCCCCCTCCACTAGAATGTACGCTATCAAATCATCCTGGCCATTACTTTATATTGAGCAGATGGTATTATGAGATTTTGATAAAGAACAACAATCACCCAGCAAGGGTTGCAAAGGGGTCGCTGAAACCAAGATTAACAATTGATTAGCTTTAATGGACCGTGACAGTAACAAACAACAGAGCTCCACACAAAGCTTTGATTGTCCTGTTAATGCTGCTGACACAAAGGGCTTTTAACTGCCTTCCTCAAAGTGTTAATGCCACAGAGCCCCAGCAACCCAAGGACTCCGGCAAAGTGAGAACTGTCCTGCAGTGAAGAAGCACTCACTGCGGCCCTCTGAAAGATCTTCTGGAAAGTGTGTTTCTGATTTATTCAGACAATAGCTGCAATTTTCCCAAGGTTTAAAGTTCAAACAAATAAAATGCAGTGCACCTCTTGCAAGGCTCGAACGTAACAGAACTCTAAAGCATTTGAATACAGAAGCTGACCCTCATCAAATATACAACAATAATGCAAATCAGCATTTTCAGTGTGCTCATTTCACCCTTGCTCCAACATGGGCTGATAGACCTCAGTATCACAGCCCTCTATACTCAATTTTTTTATCCTAGGTTATGATAAGTTCATTCTATTTTTTTACCTTTCTGCACAGAAATCGGTGATTTGCATCATATTTTCATTAAAATAAATGTATTTGTGAATACTGGAAGTAACCATGGTAAAATCTGAAAACAGAACTTACAGATCTGTTTATTTCTTAAATACATGTATGGGAAAAAGTCTATGGAAATGTCTCTGTTTCCCGTAATGCTTAAGCCCAAAATTTAAATAACCTTATGGCAATTTTTTATGGAATATTTTAAAATTAAATCTAGGTAGAGACACTGTGAACAAAACTCCACCTAACATGGCATTCAAGAAACCAAGGATATAGGACTTCATTAAAGGTAACGAGGTATTCACTCATCTAATCATTAAGACTTTCTGTTAAACTTTCAATTTTCGGCTAAATTACTTGGGGTTTAAATTAACTGTTTTCTGGTTTTTTAATTGTGTCTTATTTAATCCAAGGTTTTTCTTTCAAACTGCTCCCGTGAGCTGCCCCGGCGCTGCTCCCTCTGCGTTATTGCCAAAGGAATACACAGCAGTGGGGCAGCTCCAAGGGCTTGTAGGGAAGAGAAGCAGCAGCGTCCGCTCTGGACTCTGCTCCAAACACGAACCGCTCGCACAAATCAAGGCCCTCCTGATCCCCTCCCTGTGGCTCCCATCCCATCTGCAAATGCAACTCTCTCCAGAGCGATCCCTTGCCAGTTCCCCGCAGTGACGAATACGCTGCTAATTACTGTGTTTAAAAATCCTGACCTACACAGATATGCAAGGGAATTTAAATGAAATCTCTGAAAGAGTAAAATCCACCTGCTTGGTGTCCCAATACACAAATACATAACCTGTCTAAACACCGAGCCAGCCTTCATTAATTTCATTCTCTGTAATCAGCATCCTTCTATTACTCACATGCTTGGCTTTCTACAGCAGCTCTTCAAGCAAGCTATTGTATAAACTCATATATTAGACTGTACTCTTATGGTAAACATTCATGAAGGTCATTATTAATTACCTGTAAGTCAGCATCAAATTCATGTTTCAGGTAAGCATCTTCTGCAGCTTCAACAAGACGCTGAAAAACAAACAAATATAAAGGTGTATTTTTGACATAATGGATAACATCTTTATAACAACAGAGATTGTTTGAGCATTGTATCATTTCCCTGCTATGATACTTAACTAAATAGAAATAAGTGAACCACATTTAGAAAAGAAGAAGAAAAAGAGATCATGCTTTTCAAACCCTCAGTACCCACTATTGGTACAAAACTCTCAAAACAGCTCAACTACTAATAAATAAAGAAATAAAAAGGTAACTTTTCCAAGAGTGCTCAGCACCCTGCAGCTTGTGCTCCCAAACTGATTTTTGAAAGAACACATAGTTGCTTTCACACCGGACCCTATTTGCACACAGAAGCCCTTTTCAAATCTTACTTAACATTAAAATAGGAGGTATTTCCTAAAAATGCACTTGATTTCAAGAACTGAAATAAAAGAGAATTTCTAAATTACACATCAAATATAAGAGACCAGAAAAACAGACTAAGTTTGTTTACTAAACAGATTTGGAGTGTTTGTACATACTACCTTAACACGGTGCAAAATCACAAGAAGACTTCTGCAATTACAGAAGTAATATTTACTGAGTGACAGCAATTCAGGAGTATTTTTATCCTCTTAATAATACCCAAAACTCTCTATAGTAGTTATTGTTCCTTAGCACCATCTTCTGATAGGAAAAAAATGATTGCACCAAAACACTGCTACCTGAAACATGTCATTTATACAGGGGTTTGCTGCAGATATTCTCCTGTGAAATGACATTACATCCCTCCTAAGATTTTACTCAGAGTTCTTTATAGTTCAGAGCATTTAACATGGAATTAACTCCTTCTAGTTTTTATTTGATCTACCTGAACGTTCACATCCACCCACAACCCAAAATCAAACAAGGAATGATTGTCACAGAAAAGTCTGTATAATCCTTTTATTTTCCTTGATCTATAGGACATTGGTACATGTGGATATTTTCAAATACTTTCATCACTAAGCAAGTGAGGTCCATACTCTCACTAATGACATATAGAGTGGGCAGCCATGCACATGTTTTTTCTCCTTTCAGAATGGTATTCACATTTATCAAGTCTTTGGATATAAATCAAAATTAAATCAGAGTTCATATTGATTGCTATACAGCTTGAGCTATAATGGAACCCGAACCAAGAAAAATATTTCTGGTTGCCAATGCAGAACGAATGGTTCAACACAAACGTGAGCGATGAAAGCAGAGCCATGGTGGGAGTTTGTGCTCTCAGCTCTGCAGAGCAGCAGCGAGCCCAGCCTGGCCCTCCCCTGCTCTGGGTCACGTCCCAAAGGACAGCATGACCCTCAAGCTGCATTTCTGCATCCTCCCAACACACCCCAGGGGGGAGGCTTTCCATGCCTTTTTCTTTGGTGCAGAATTACACACCTCAAACATAAGATTCAACAGCTGAAACACACCTGATCCCAAGGCTGACGTGGAAGAGCAAGAGAGAGCAGGTGAAGGCCACCTCCCCAGAGCCCTGTGCTGGCAGTGCATCGCTGACATTTCACTGCTTCCACCTTTAAACACCTTGTCCCGTGAAAACCCAGCTTGGTCACAGCAAACCCTTTTGACCTAGACTGGAGCTGAACTGAAATGATTCCAACACTGGGTAAATCAAAGTGCAGCTGAACTGACACAGTGACCAGCTCACCTTCCCACCTACAACAGTAACAGAACCCACCAACAGAGATGCATCACAACAGGCTGCGGGAGGGAATCCAGGGAAAAACATTCCCAGTGAAACACTGAAGTTCTGTGGAATTGTTCCCACTATGCCTGTACCATTCTAATAGCGGTAAAAGCAGACCTTGCAATGTGAAATGTTAACAAACATTCATTTCAAGCATGAAAAAGCATTTAATGTAACATAAATACTCTAATTCAATGCATTCATGCAGGTGCATCCTCCTTTATATTAAAACCACAGTTGCATTACTCCTTTGTGCTTATCTGATGCAAAAGATCATGACTGATGAGTTTGAGAGGAAAAAAGTGAAAGAAGGATCAAGAATATTCTTCACACAGAAAAGAATAAAGGAAAAGAGAAATGTTTTTGCCTCTCTGTGCTGAAATATTTACTTACTCATCAAAAGAAAAATTATTGCAGCATTTCATGAGATAGCAGTGATATCAGATATTAGTACCTAGCGGGCTAGAAAAATAATTCATGGCTTCTTATATAGTTTGTATTGATCCCAATGTGTTTCAATTACATTTTTGCCTCAGTGAAATAAATTCAAACTAAGATTTATCCCCACATGTAAGAAATAACGAGAGGAGCATAAGATGGGCAACAGTAGAAACATCTGGTAAGGAGGGCAGCTCAGAAATGAAAAGTGCTGATTGGTACTTTATTGATTTATTCACTAAGATTTCAGTTGTTACATTTATTTTAAAAAAAGAAAAGGTGTATTTGAGCAATATTCTCTACAGGAAACTGAAAGGCAAAAAAAGTGAGCAGTTTACTGAGTGACATTTTTCCTTAAAGTGGCAGACACCAATACATATGGACACTACATGCTTTGCCCTCACAAAACAAATAAGGAAATTAAAGTTTTGGTACCCCAAATGTAGACAAGAAAAGCATATGCTGCATTTTCTATGTATCTGTCCAGTCCTTAACCACAGTTTGCTCTAAGTATCTCAACACCATTGTGAAGGAAACCATGAGAAATTTGGAAAAACCACAGGAAAGGCAAGCCAGTAATATGCCTAAATCCACAAAATGACATATCAGTGGATATACACAAATTATATCAGAATGAAGAAATTGAATACAAATGTTTCAGGTTTTTTGGGTTTTTTTCTGGGGGAGCTTTTGGATGGATTTTTTTTTTTTTAAGAAATCCCCAAAGGCATAAAGCATCATGGAAGAAATTGCTTAACACTCTGGAGGCAAAAATATAAAAACCACATGTAACACTGTAACATTTTTATATGAAGACCAAAATCCCTTTTAAAATGTTTTTTAATGACTGAGCAGTTATCTAGCAAGGATTCTCAACATTAACATGATTAGTGATTTTAACTTAATAGTTTATAATGACACTCAATACAAATGCCAATATATTTTCATTTGAGTAACCATAGTCTAAACCCCTTGCTGTAGCAAGGAAATGCTTCCCAAGCTGTGGTCACCATGAAGGGAATTGTGAGTTATCTCTGTCCATTTACATGGAATGAATTATGAATCCAGAAAGAGCATTGTTAGAGTTACACCCCTGTATAGTCTTTTAAGAAGAATTTAGCCCTAGGTGTTTGTGTGCATGCACAGGCAAGTCAAGGGCAGCACATTTAGATAATGAAAAATATTAGATAATGAAAAATTTACTTTAGAAAATGAAAAAAAAATAATGTTCAATGGAGCAGCTCAGTTGAGGTTCCCCCAGTTAAGGAATTAATCCTTAAAACTTTCCCAATGCATGCAAATATGAGAAAGATGAACTGCCTTCTCCAGCCTATCACAATGCAGCACAGATAAAAACAGGGACCCATTTACAAACAAACACCACATCCAATCCCCCACCCAAAGCGGTCACCAAAACATACAGTCAGCGTTTGGTATTTTCCAGTGGGACTGGATTCACAAATAACAGAGAAAAAAAAATGTTGCTACCTCACAGTAATACTTTTTTAAATAAATCACTGAGCTTTCTCTGAACAGGGTGATTTTCTTGACAAATGATATTATAATTTCAGTGAACCGATATTCCCAAATAAACTCTCTTTCAAGTTAGGTTGTTATAGAGATAGCAAAGGAAAGGTGAAAGTAAATTGATGACGGGAAAAAAGAATCCAACAGAAAGTCAGGGGGAAAAGGAACAAGCATGGGCAGAAATGTGAAAATAGAAGACAAAAATAACAACTTCAAGGAAAAACATCACACAAACATCCGGAGTATAAGGTACTTATTTTAGCTTCTGAAATATTTTCTCTTTTCATGTACTTTTTAAGAATTTCAGATTGCTTTTCAATGATTCCTCTACATTGGAATCCCATTTTGAAGTTAGATTAAATAAATTCATAAGCATAACAAAGTTTGAAATGGTTTCTGAACTGCACAGGGTTACTGACCTGTATCCATAAATGCTGACTGAAGTTATGTCAGTCTCAATTTTTAGCTATCAAATCATGAAGAAGAACATTTGTATTTCATTGTTTCCTATTTTTCTAGAATAAACCAACTGCTACACATAAAACCAGAAATAATGCTAAAAATTGCTCTTTTCCAAACCAAACTGCAACAAATTTCCAAAAAGGATAGAAAACTGCTCTACCTTACCTACAACTAACATCAGCTAAGTACAGGTGTCATCTCAATCCTTAAGATGAATAGTTTATATTCCATAATATCAATGTGATTAAATTTCACCTCAAAATAGCAAAAAAATGCACTGGGATATCACAGTTGTCATAAAGAGTGTAGATAAACCTGTAGGAAGCTCTTATGTTGTAGCATCAATATATTCAGCCAACACCAAAAAACAGCTCTGAACCCTAAAAAACTTTCTTGTTATTTTCCCATGGCACCAGATTTGTTTGAGGTTCTTATAAAAATCTCGTATACAACTTCAGGGTTGATTTGTGTTTTGGAAGCAAAAAAATATTTAAAATTCATGCTTATTAAAACTCAGCAAAAAGCGTAAACCCAAGAAAAACATATGAATATACTGCACTGAAAAAAAAAAACAAAAAACAACAAAACAGAACACAAAAATATGTAGAAAACAAATAATAATTTGTGTAACTTTAGAAAGCCAGTCTCCCAGACTCATATGTATGGAATTGTAACCAGGGTTTCCAACTTAATCAAAAAGAATGAACTTCGTTAAAAAAAATGCAGCAGACAACAAAAGTACTCTCCCCCCCAAAAAACAAAAACCAAAACCCCCAAAAAAACCAAACCCAAAAACCTTATCTCTGTTTTTAAAACCTTATTTCTTTCCTATTTGGTGGCAATTTTTCTGGTACATTACCAAGCAAAAACCAGCAGTTTCCTGTATACCGAAAATAAAACGACCAAGAATCACCTTTCTTCAAATGAACTATTCAGTGCCATTTTAATAACCTTACTATTGATTTGAATATCTAATTTCCAATCAAAATTTATAGCAATTGAGCTGCAAATGTGCCAAAAAATATTTCCTAAAGTGCAGCCAGATAACTGTTTAAACACAGTTCAGCAGTTGAGCGTATTCCTGGGAGAGAAACAAGAACTTGGGTTTCAATCATCAGAGCAATTTGCTTAGCTGGCTCTCCGTGAGAAGCCCCCGCTGTGCCTGGGGAACACTCAGCAACAGATTCCCCAACTTGAAAAACATTACCCAGGTACCTTTCTATGACTTCCCTATTTTGGGGTTCAGTTCAGAAGTGACAAAGGGCTTTCCTTTCCAGGAAATCTGTAAGGCTGCAGGTGCTTTGAGAACTGAAATGCTGGGGCTGTTTTGGGAAAGAAGAAGATTTATGAGCATGAAGTGAGCTTAGGTAATATTCTGGCAGGGGTGCTAATTCTGCCGCAGGTCCTCCTTTGCTCCCATCCAGAGCTGGGCTTTGCTTCTTTCACAGCTCATTTAGTGGACAAGGGAAAAAGCCAATGAGGAATACTTGACGCTGTTCATCAGTATCGCTGTTATTTCCTCTGCTCAAAGACAGTATCATATAAGTTAGCAATGAGTGCACCCATGTGAAAACAGGCCTCTCAATCTCAAATTTTATTGCAAATAGCTTTGCACAATTTTGCAAGAACCAATGGCATGAGAGACTGATGCTGACCTTGGAGGAATATTTGCTCTTCTCAGAAACACTGGTGGTTTTAGGCAGGGTAATGACAACAGACAGGCTGGTTTAATCCTTCACGATGGTCACACACACACAGAAAGTTCCTTCTCTTCAGAAAGCCCATCAACATATTCTATTCCCCACTTTGTTCTCCACAGCTCTGAAGTAATCTCTAGGAAGTTTTAGCACTAAAATTGCTGTTGCTGTGACTAAGACACACTGAAAATTATTTAATGCCTATTATCTTGATATTAGAGCTCCTGGAGCTTGTAGTTTAAGATTGATATCAATCTTGCAACTAATGCCACACAAAAAATCACTGCTCTATGACTACTATCAAATTCCTCTGCAACCCAGCTAGACAATGCTCAGCCACAGTAAGTGCTGCAAAGCACAATCAAAGCAGAAATTATAAATAAAGGATAAAAATAAATTAAAAGCTTAGCATATGCAATTATTGCAAATAACTTCAATTATCCACTTATATTCATTCAAAACTGGCAGATTTTCAGGTTGATTGTTGTTAGAGTGCTAGCTGGCTTTTTGAAGCAACATAAAGAGTTCAGCTTGGCAAAGAGCTGGACAAACAGAAATGAAACTGTAAACAGAATAAAGTACATGAAACTCACTCATTGCATAACACTGGCTAAGACAAGCCTGGAGTAATCAGATGCATTTCTGACTTAACTGGGCCAACACTATATTTAATTATGGCTTCTGGAGATTGCCATGGCAAGAAGGAAGGCTCCAGATGAAGAAGGTAACACATTTTTGTCTTGTACCAAGTTCTTCAGTGCCCAAAAGGCTGCACAAAGCCAATATATCAGATACATAATATGCAAATTATCAAATCTGCTCCTACCACACTATTATGTCTAGCACAGAGCAGAATGATGTCCTAAATAAGATTTTATTCCATACTTTTAATTCCATATGTTTCAGACATCAAGGAATCAGTTCAGCCACAGACACAACATAGAGCTGTTCCAGGGATATTTAAAATGTGATTTGCCTGGCTGGGGTACAGCAACAACCAACTCCTTCAGCCACCTCTCCTACCTCGGGGCCAAGAGAAATTTCTTCAGCATTTTGCACCAACCACGTATTCACCCAAGGTTGTGTAACTCTCTAGAAATATCTTTACGCAACCTGGGAACACACTTTTTAAAGTTTTGCTTTCCATGAATAATTCACAACTGGTACATTGTTCTCTTCCACATGAATTTAAAAATCAAATCTAAGTGTTCCTTTGTAAAAAGCCTTACAAAATCAAATGAAGCAGACCTGTGCATGTATTGAAATATCCACCTGTGTACACACACATTTAAATATATTTAGCCATATATTTACGCCTGTAAGTGTTATTATTATCCTTTTTCCTCTCTTCTGTACTGAAATTGGTAGATTTAATAATCTGATTTATTAATTTTTTAACACATTTGAGGTACCACAGGTGATACACTTTACCTGACTGTCACAATTGACCTCTTGTTCAGATAATGCCAGACTGTCTTTTCTGCATTTGCAGACGGGGGGGGATGTCTTAAATATCTGAGCAAAACCAGCTTTCCCTCAGCTCTGACAGCTCTCAACATCATTGCTGGATGCTTGGCAGATGTTGTTTGAGAAAAATTTGGGATAATCCTTTCATGCAAATTCATTTAAAGCAAAATTCTCCATTAATAGGGTTTATCTCACCTCTCCGCTGAAGTTGCCTAGACATTCTTCATATGTGAAGAAAGAAAACTCCAAAGGTGCTGTATGTCCCATTCTAAAATAGGTCATAAGATACAGGAAGATCTTTGGAGCTTTTCTTTCACTAGATATTGAACTTTATATGAATGAAGTTAAGGGAGATGAATCCCACACCATATGTGCAACATAAATGAGCTAAGGAGAAATGGAAATATTCCCATACTCACTCAAAAGGGGAAAGGAAACTTGAGGCAACACTTTGTCCTGACAGCAGTCCTGGGATGAGTCAAGGTGTTTCTCTTCTGTTTACATTCAGAAGCACGAAGTGAAACCAATTGTCTTTACTTTGATCCCGCTCAGCTTTTCCTCACCTGTGCACTAAGGCTCATTCCCCCAAGTTAATTCAAATGCAGCTTGCAATTTGCAGTCTAGTTCAACCAAATCAATTATGATATACTGTCCTCCTTCCAGTTTCAACCAGATTACTGTCACACAATAGCAGCAAAAACCTCCTCAAGATTTATTACTCAAAACAAAGGTCAGTTCCAGAGTGTGCAGGGACTGGTTTCCATTGCTTAGCCCAGCACTCAATCACAGGACACTGAGCCTTGTTCTTTGCTTTCTAACAGAGACACATCCCTCTCTCATGTGAAGTCAATTGGACCACTGCTTTTTACTTCCCACAGGATCAGGATTTCAGTTGCCAGAAGGTTAACTGAAGGGGAAAATTTTAAAAAATTGAAAGGAAAACAAAACTCTGAGATTTCTACTAAAACCTTCCCAATTCGATATTGCAGGTAGAATTTTCCACACTAGATATTGTGACAGAGTATTATTGTGAAGATGTGAAGAAAGTAGTTGGTATCCATTTCTATATGTACCAAGGGTGGGTTTTGCAAGCATTTACCTGAGATTTAGAAATCCAGTTACATCACAGGTTATTACAGGCATGGATTCCTTGGGCCAATTCAGTGCTGCAAGATACCAAATTCTGTCTTCAAAGATAACCACAGGTTATTCCTGTTCCTGCCCTAACTGACCACAGGTGCACTCAGGTCACATGGCATGTCCCAAGCTCTAAAGTTAAGGTTTTTCATACTACTCTCCACTTCTCCTCTAGCACCTACCAATTATTCTTCCTGTTCACATCCTCAGGCATATTCATGACCAGAAATTTTCAGTACCTGCCAGTATCACTTCACTCCTCATTCTGCCAGCTTTTGGTTCCCATTTTCCCTATTCCCTTTACAGTCCCTTTGGGCCCACCTTGAATATCTTGCACAACTTATATTTCTAAATCCCAGCACAGTTTAATTCTGTTCCCTTTGTCTCTTTAAACCATCTTATTATTTTCCAGTACTGCTCTCCTTGTGGCAGTACCTTCCTCAGCCTCTCCTAAACCCATCAACAGACTCCCTTGGCTGCTAACCCTTCCGTTTTCCAGTGCCCTAACATGAACACAGGGAGATGAGACAAGAAAACTCTCTCCTGGGTGCTGAAGGCACATGGATGCACTGACAGTGTCTCTGGAGAGAGAAAGACACTGTTTTCCCTGCTTGCTGCTGGCTCAAGCAAGGAGAAAGTACCGGTGCATTTGCAGAAAAGTCTTGTTCAACCCTGTACTGAAAAATCACAATGAACAGAATTGTCAGAGATTTCACTTGCAGACAGCTTTGCTCTGATACACTTCTAATGGCCATATGCCTCTCTGTGCAGAGTTTCCAAACGCGAACAACTTGATCCAGCTGGAACAGAATTTCAAAGAAAACCTTGTGTCAAGGCCCCAGCCCTGCCAACTGCAAGAGCTCGTTCCCAAGCATAGGAGTGCTATAGAGTCTTAATGAAAAGAACATCAGTATTATGTTTGAAAGCGTAAACCAATGCATTTCCGTTAGTTTCTTTCTTGGAAACAGCTGAAGTTCAAAAATGAAATGCCAAGCTTCTTTGGTCTTCTAGACCAGACTTTAGAGTTCTGGAGACTTGATTGCTGAAGGTGCTGGAATTAATTACAAAAGCAACTTGCAGAGTAAGTGATAATTTAGTGTTTTTATAATTTTGTATATTCCAGGAGGTCTGGTACAAAAAGAAAGGGAAAAAAAGCTGCAGTGAAACTCTGTGGTGACACATTTGTGCACACTTAGTAACTAGACATCTGTTCCATATACCTGGAAGGTTTTTCTGGTACCCTACAAATTAATGCTGAAGTCACAGATAATGTAGGAGCATCACTTTGCCAAAGCCATGCTTACATACAGACTTAGAAGTCTATGCACAGGTACAGTCCATCCTATCTATTCATTTAATATTTTTTAATAAATATTTTTTCAATAATAGTATTTTTCACTCTCTTAAGAACAGTATTAAACTGTCCTTGTAATTAAAGGAAAACTGTGAATTCCCAAACCCAAATGAAAGGCTGCATTGCATAATCAAAACCTTATCTGCTTTACTTTGTAAAGGTAATGAGTTCAAATCCAGTGGGTGTTTTGTTTCTTATTAAGGTAAGTCTTGTAACTTGTATTCTCCTAGTGACTAAAAGATTGCTATACTTTCACCTCTTAATTAGTTTTTATCAACTGGAACATTCAGCATTTAATTATCATATGTAGATTTATTTGGAATACTAAGTAAAATATGCAACACTGCACATCATTTCCATTATGTTTGACACACCTCTAGATTTTGATATGACCTAGGGAACTAATTTCATATAATACTCCTATTTTTCTTACTAATTTTTTCTCTTGCCTCTCAAAGTACTTCTAAAATGCACTTGGGGAGCAATATGAGTCTTCACAGAACTAACCAACACCTGCAGGTTCAAAAAGTGACAACCAATGACTGTAACCAAGCCAACAAAAACCAGTACCTTATGTTTGCAGAGGCAAGTAAATTATAACAATAGTTTTCCATTTATTTTTGATTATAGGAGAGCTGTCAACCACCTCACACTTCTGGCAAGGCTTTCTCTATTGGCTGAACAACTCCCCCAGCCACCACCACGCGTTCTCTAACGATCCAATTATCTACAATCAGCATGTGTGCTTCAACCTTCAAAGTCCTAACAGAAAAAACCACCAAGGTCCTTACTGTTGCTACAAGTAATTTTAACTCTTGGTCAACTCTGACCCTGAGAAACATATGCAAAACTCGTCCATGAGCAAAATATGAAGCCCTAAAGAGGTGGAGCTGCTGATCCCCCTCACCTTCTCTGTTTGTCCAGTCTAAAGCCCACACATTAGGGTAGGATAACCACAAAAACAGCAGATGCAAACAACAGAAATATCTAAGCCAGCTCTCTGGTTCCATGTGGAGGGAAGTTTCCCTTTTATTAAATCCCTGAAGCTGCCTACAGTTTGCAGGCTGAAGCCTCAGTGAACACCTTGACTTTGTGCACTGCAGTAACTCTGTACTCAGCACTGGCAACAGCACAGGCAAAGCCAGGGGTGAGAGCAGATGATGGTTCCTCCAGCCCAGGGTCTGGGGGGTGACAGTGGTGACTTAGCTAATCACACAGGGCCAGCCGCAGATCCTACCTGTGTGAAACCCCTCGAGGACACTGAAAGGGGTTTGATAGACCTGATGTACTTGTGCAGTGTTACACTGTAAAATTAGTCATCTATTGGTTATTAAATCTGTTGGATTTAATCTCTCTTAAAGACTTACGTATTAGATTTGCCTTTTAAATAGAGTCCTTCATGACCTTTTAGCAGTTACATCTCATTGCAGAGTAATAAATGGAATAAAGTGATTTGCAGTATCTGTCATGAAAAATAGATAATATTGAATACCTAAAGGGGATACAGGAGAGTTGGAGAAGGATCTTTTACAATGGCATGTAGGACAAGGGACAATGGCATGTAGGACAAGGGACAATGGCATTAAACTGCAAGAGGGTGGGTTTAGATTAGATGTTAGGAAGAAATTCTTCCCTGTGAGGGTGAGCAGACCCTGGCACAGGTTGCCCAGAGAAGTTGTGGTTGCCCCATCCCTGGAAGTATCCTTGGATGGGGCTTGAAGAAACCTGGTCTAGTGAAAGGTGTCCCTGCCCATGGCAGGGAGTTGGAACTCAGTGATCTTTAATGTCCCTTCCAACCCAAACCATTCTATGATTCTACTCAAAAGATGTAACAAAATATATTTTCTATGACAAAACTGTTATAATTATTGTTTTCACTATATAAGGATACAATAATGAGTCAAACATGCTCAGTAATTAGGTTTTCATCATAGGCCCTTGAAAAAATAAAGAGCAAATTGAAATGGAGAACACTTCTGTGTAACACTTAAATGGTTCAGAATGAGTTTTCACCAACTGGATTTTTCTATTTCTGTTACATGACACAATTCATATAAATTATATAAAACCTCAATAATGTAAGTGCCAATAAAAAGTACTAAAAATTTTTGAGTGACAGGGCAATGACTTGTTGCATCTGAAAATTTCTCAGTGATCTACTGCAACTATTGGCAGAAGATCTGAAATAATTATTGAGCGAAAAATCTTAGGAGAAAGATTCAGATAATTATAGAGTATACAGATATAGTACATATATATAAAAACACAACTATTTATAAAAGAAACTGCAGCTCAGTTGCACTCTTCTTTCCACGGTTCTGTACATTCTTCAATTGGTCACAAGTACACTTCTGAATTCAAAGTATTACACTGGCAAGTTCTCCTAAAATTTAGTTTTGCTCACTTTTAACTCAATAACATAATAAATGCCAACACATTACAAACTTTCCCAGATGTATCCTGAACTAACTAGAAGAAGCCTTTGCTTTAGTTCTGTTCTGAGAGAGCCCTCCCAAAAAGCCCATTCTCTACACACAGCCTGAGCACACAGGCACCTTTTCAGCATTTTACTCTGTGAGGAGCTTCCAGTAGAACACACCTGAATGCAGAGGATTTTCCCCAGTTTTGCTCTTTCTTGGTGAGTCCCCACAGACACAGCTCTGTGCATGCAAAGCCCATCCTCGGTCACTGCAGGGCTGCTGCGAGTGGCCTGCAAGGAGCAGGCTTTGATGCAGACCCTGGGGGAAGGGGAAGAGAGCTGGAAGGGGCCTGGGCAAGGCAGGCAGGGATGGAAATATGAGCCCTCAGCTGTGACTGCACACAAGAGTGGTGTGTGCAGTTGTCTGTGACAGCACCATCCTGAACTCCCCCCAGAAACAGGCTGCGAGTTTTACCTGGAACCATAAAGACAGTAACAGGCCTTTGTAAATTTCTGGCTACTTTCTAATCAATGATTTAATACAGTATCCCAGATTTTTCCATATCTCTAAAGATATGAATAAATATGACTGGAAGGTTGAAGTATTTCTAAAATTAATAAAATCTTTTTGCTTGATACCCTCTCTCATTATATAAAAAGAAACCAAAGCCACAACAGCAAAAACCAAAGAACTACTATTTAGAACACAAAATATATAGCCAAATTTTTGCACACCTTTAGCAAGGCTATCATTTATCATCAATTGTTTTTTTCAGACTAATTTGTAAGAAAATGATCTGTGCTTTGCTGGGATCTACCTGAACACTTGGAAAGAAAAATCAACAACTGCACCATGAATTTTTATGTAAGTGGATTATTTCTATGAATTTCATCATGTTGATTGATGAACAGCCACCTATTAATCTAATGCATTGGATCCTCACAGCACCTCCAAAACCTGAAGTACTTAAGGCACCAAATCTGAAACCTAAGTAGTTCTTACTCATTAGCAGTCTACTTGTGAAGTGCTCTTTCCCCATCACTGCTCTCTTCCAAGGCTTGTTATTTAACATTCCTCTGTCAAAATAAAATATAACTATAGCTATGTCACTCTTAAACTTTCAAATATAAGGGAGTTTACCCTCTATGTCTACTTAAAGGATAATTTTTATTATCAGGTGTAGCGAGGAATAAATTATGTTCTCCATACGTAGCGTTTCCTAGACAGCACAGAATTTTGGGGACGAAGACTGCCACCTTTTGGCTATAATCTGTAACAACAAAAGCCTGGTTTCTTACGCAAATTATACTGTTCTAGTGAACATTTTTAATATATTATTTTAGCATCTTCGATCCAGAAAACTGAAGAACAAAACCCTGGGTTCAATTAAAGCCAATCTGAAAAAAAATCCTACCTTTAGAATTGCTGTATACAAGGTCTCTCAGCACAGGATCAGAGAAATCAGAGCTAGGGTTTTTATCTTGGAGGACAGGACAAGGAGATTGCCCTGGCACACAAAGCTGTATATTACATGAGAAAACTCTATTACACACTATTTTCTTTCCCACGAAGCACTGATTTAACCTTTGAGTAGCTCTGCTCTATATATTGGGTCAGATGACCTAAAGACAAATGATTAAATTATTAAATACTCTATCATAATATAAATAGTCTATTAGCAACTTAAATCCCAAAAAGTTGTTATCTGGGACCAAAAGTGCTTCAGGTGAGCAGCCTAACCCACGATTACACCAAGTACAAAGCAAGGCAAAAGAATTCCTGAAATGAATAAATCAACAGAATGTACGGAATGCATGTATTCCATCTCAGAAATGCAAAAGCATACAGGTAGAATTCTCCTTTACAGGCAACCTAAAACATGGACAGAAATTTTAGGTGAATAGTTTGAACATGGATTGAGAGTCCACAGAGAGGCAAATGAGCCAATCCGTATTATGGAATATGCTGAGAGGTCCAGAAGTGATGGGTAATACAGAGTATGAAGGAAGGGCCAAAACAGGACTAGAGAGGGCCTGAGGAAACTTGTCAAAGTTTGTAAGTCACCAGTGTGGAAAACAAATCCAACTATCCAAGCCTTTATTTTCATCAGATAATGCCAAAGCCAGAACTTGCACAGAACAGCTGAGATGATCTAAGATAATACCAACAGAGCAAGATTAATTTGCAACTTCAATACGTGAAGAAATCAAAGTGAAAGAATGAACACAGAAATGCAGATATATTTTTGCTAAAATAAAGGCAATTATAGAAAGATCAAAAGAGTATTTTACTGAGTTTCTTAATGCTGAAATTCACAAAAGCAATCGGCCTTTTTCCAGACAGCTGAGCCATTTGTAGAAGAATGAAATTGTGAAGAGCTGCAAGAGGCAATCAGAAACTGAGGAGTAACAAAAGCACCAGGTGTGAGTAATCTTGGCACTGAATTATCAAAATCAAGAGAGGGGAAAGGAAATCTTTACATAGATATTTGGTTGGTTTGAGTTTGGGGAGAATTTTCAAACATGAAAATATATATATATGCTGTATTTCAGTTCAAAAAATTAACAAAAATACTTCACAGAAAACTAGTCTTGGCGAATAGAATGTTGACACTTGAGCTTAAAATGCTGTTTTGAAAATCAGTTACACTACACCAGAACATTAAAAACATATATATCTTTTACACTGGAGGGAGGTTTTGTTTTTGTTTTGTTGGTGGCAATGTTCTTCTTTTTAATTGTATCTAACACACATAATCAATTAAAACTAAGAACTTGAACAGTACTTTACTTTGGATATTAAGTACCTAAATGCCTTCACAATTAAAAGCTCACCCCCGTTAAAGACTAGCTATATTGAAAACAAGTGACTACCCTCCTGCCATATGGAATTTCATTGATTTAACTGAATTTCAGCAGTGTAATTCTGCTTTTCCTAGTGGGAGTCAGGAAGGCAGAGGAAAGGTAGCAGAGCCCAGCAGAGCCTCCTACCTGTCTGGCCCCATCCCCATGGGGCACAGATGGAGGAGGGAGATGGCCCAGCCTTCCAGAGCACACACCCCACAGCCCTCTGGAGCCCTGTAACAGGACATGCTGCTTCAGAAGGATTTTGCTTCTGTCAGCAAGGCTTCCATATGGGGCCTGCCACGGTCCCACTGCATGGATTGCATCTCTTGCCAAAGAATGTGCCTTTTACAGTCTTTTCAAACCCATGGTCAGGCTTAAAGGCTGTAATGCCCTTGCCTTGATAGTTTTCAGCTGACTGAGGAGGTAAAGAAAGAAGTTGTAGAACTCAGGTAGAAAGGCTGGCCTTAGGGGTGCAGAACAGCATTGTTATTCGGGCAGGCTCAACTCTGAATTTCTTTTGGGGCTGAATTTTGTGAGATTTTTTTTTTGGGGGGGAGGCACAGATTTTTGTTGTTATTTTTGGGGCTTGGGGGGATTTTCTTGCAAATCCTACTTAATCTGTTTCTTCAGTTATTTAAGTCCCTTTTTTTGTTTGAACAATTTCCCAAGTGATATTGCAATAAAAATTTGTAAGATATTTCCCATGAATCTTTAAGAAGTATGAATGATGGCAAGTCATACACTAATAAAACTTGCAAGGTCAATTTTATTACGCAAATGTTAACAGAGCATGAAAATGGCAATTAAATCCCCAGTTTTTGGAAGTTGGGATATTGCTTTCTTCTTCAGAAAGGGATTCAGTAGGGATTTCCATTGAAACTGATATATACAGGAAAATGTTTCGGTTCCTCATTAAAAGAAACATCAAAACAACAAAGGATAAGCTCTTACACAGTAGTAAAACAGTACAGTACATGTAAGCACCATAATGGCACACTCCCATGTATAAACATGGGTACTGATGGATTAATTCAGATCCCATTTAATATAAAGGTTGCACTGACCACCATCACTCTTAACAATCCAAAGAGATAAGGTACACGGAAGAATGCCCTGATGTTTAATGTGTGTTTTGTATATATTAAATTTTAAGATCTGCAAAAAGCAGGGAAAACTGTAGCTCCAGCCCTACCCTGTTTATTCTGGCATCACACAGAGAGGAAGAATGACCTCCAGAGTAAGAAATTCTTGTCCCATAGTACTCCACCAGACAGACACTTCCTCTTTCAACGTGCCTCTGAATCAGTGCAACAAACCCATCTTAACACAGCATTGTGAGGAAGAGAGCTGGGTTAGAACCTAACAGAAAGTCCCAATATTATAATTCTGACCATTTTCAGTCCCACCCCTGTAAGCAGTTTCAGAGATAACCATTTCACTTATGCAGACTCTGGTGGCTGGGGCTAGTTTCCCAAATAATTTCCATTGTGATACAAGTTTGCACTGCTCTTAAAATAATTTTATCTCCATTTTAAAAGACTGCAGAAAAAATAAAGAAAAATTTACCACACTAAGTGAGCCAACATTGTAATAATATTGTTTTGTTTATGAGTCCCATCTCTACTTTGGTTTATGTTTATGTTTTTCCTGATGCCATGGAAGTATCAAAGGATATGCTAATGCTAAGCCATAGTGGCAGTGACAGATAACATTTTAAAGGTGAAATGCATAATTCTCCAACAACCTTGGTAGCACAGTCACCTTCCCTGAAACATAGCCTCAGAAATTAATAAATAAACCTCAGGTTTGGCCTTTTTTTGTTGTTAGTCTTTTGGGTTTAATACAACTAGAGCTAAAATTTGGAAATATCCACTTCTTTGAAATGGATAGTATTTTGTTTCAAGTTGACAGTTAAAAGGTTAAAAAAGAGACCTTAGCAATGTAAGACAGCTCACTGTTTGCTGGAGGTATAGTGGTAATACAGCACAAAAATAGCTGTTCAGCCACCTTACACTGCAGTATTCAATTCTTGGGCTCTCTATGACAATTGCTATATTCAAATACAGTTTGTGTATAAAGATCAAACCTTGAAAAATTATGTGTTTTGCTCTGCTGAGATGTCTAACTATTTACGTCCCCAAAGTAGCGCGAAGTCATTCAGTTTTCAGCTCATTTAACAGATTTTACACAGATTTCTTCCACTACAATTAATATTGTCTAAAACATTACAAATTGTGAAATTCTTTCACATTAATGACAAATCAAATATTAAAACATTTTCAACCAACCTGCATCTAGCAATAGTCACATTTACGTTCTGAAACACCACACAATCAGGAATCTTGGCAACTGTGTCCATCAGAACCCAGATCTCTCCATCCCAGGAGTTTAGAAGGCAAGTAGAAAGTGGTCAGTATCAGCTAGAATACACATTCATTCAAGAAGTTCAGATTCATCTTTCTGGCAAATCAGGACTTAAGAGTTTCGGAACACCAGACAAAACACCACCAAGAATCCTCTAGCCTTGGGATCGAGAGTATGAGTTCCTTCCCATTATTCACACTGCCTACTGATTAGGAGGTCACTCAAGAAAGCCAAACACAGTACCACTTTCTCAAAAATTACTACAAATCTTTGGTTTTCACAAGTTCCAGCCAGGGTTACAGTGAAGGAACTGGCTCGACATGCAGCAAAGAGCTCTGTACCACTGGGGCTGTGCAGCTCCTGAGTACAGAACTGCTGCTAAGCCTTTTGGAGAATCCAGTGCTGGATTGCTTGAGTTACTTCATTCATTTTGGTACCCTAAAGAGGTAATAAGCAAATAAATACTTATAGATTTCAGAGTAGTTTCCATGAGCTGCGAGGATAAAATCATCGTGGGCACAGATGCTTTAACAGCACTGAGAGGAGCCAGTTCCATCAGAGATATGGAAAACATTCGAATTTCAATTTCACATCCAGAGCTAAGAGAGGAATTTAGAGCAGGCATATGACCCAGCCAGTGCTGCCCTGGTTCCAGAGTGATTTGGCTTCCACAGAATCTCCTTTTCCCAGTCACTCATTGTAAATCTCTTCTTCAGAAATACAGGTTTGGAAACTTCAAAGCCAATTAATTCTGTCCTTCAGTCCGAGAGAAAAATCACAGAGCTCACTGTAACTACAGCCTGACCACAGAGAGAGGAACACAAAATCAAACAAGTGGCTCCTTCAGGCAGCAGAGAAATTGCACTGGGGAGGGGGAAGGTTTAGAAACAGTGTGCCTTACTTATTAAAAAGCAGGAAGATTAATATCCCAGGTACATCTTCTGTAGCTGCCCTCACAAAATTATCAGGAACTAGCCAAAGAGTGAGCACAGAGATGTGCAGGTCCTTCCTGGGTGTAAGAGGGCTGAGATGAGCCAGAGCAGAGCTGCAGAGAAGGGCGAGCCCACTGCTCAGCAGCCCCTCTCTGTCTCTAGCAAGCACTACCTGGGGAATGCTAATTCGGGCTGCTTTATTGTCTGCTGGAAGTAATGAAATGAGCCAGGGTGGCATCTCATCCTAGAGGTTTAAGGTTTGTTTTCAAATCCAAAGAAAATGAATCTCAGGGATATGGTGAACTCAGACAGATTTCACACAGCTTACCCCAAAATTAAGAAATGTCTTGGTGGTATTCCTTTCTTTCTTTTTTAATTAAGTGATTTCCAGATAGAGTAGACAGGAGTATTAAAATTAAAGGATACATCAAATCTTATTACTAGTTTTGCTGTTTCACAATTCCACTGAGAATTTTACCATTTCCAGAAGCTTTCTCTAGTTCTACTTAGTTTTTGTCTTGTTCTGAAGCAAATTTGATGCCAATTCCAGAACATGGGGAAAGTGCCATACAGAATTAATTTCAGCTGCAATTCCTATTTTAAATTATGTCTTTGAAGGTAGCACATGAGCAGATTTGATATTCTCAGAACATATGCATTCACTGCATATCTACTTTGCCTGGCAGTCTAAGGGAGGCATTTAAATATTCTCTCAATTGCAGTATTTCACATTTCACCTGAGTCCCACAAAATCTCTGCTCTCAACATTTTCCTCCTGTATCACACAGAACCTGTCATGACACATTCTGAATTGTAAGGAACCTCCACAGAGCAGAAATACTAGGTATGCCCTATGGCAAAAGTCAGATTAATTGCTAAAATGAGAAAAAGATCCAAAACACTGCTTGGGGACCACTTTGCAACAGTATCTCTTGCCAAAGGCAAGTTTCTGAGGGGAAAAAAAAGGTCCTTTATGAACCTGCAAAACTATCAGTACAAGAGCTGCACATACATCAAAATTAAAGAAAATTAAATAGCCCTCAGGTATAAAAATAGAGCTTGATTTAAAATAGAAGCAAAAAGCACAAAGCTGACTTTTGTCAAAAATTAACTAGATTAAAAATTTGTCAGGTTTTTGTGCGTGTGCAAGAACAGCATTTCTAGTAAAGGTGAGCAAGACCTCTGGGGCCTCTGCCAAAGCTCTGGGTAACCGCATTCAGGTACTCATATTTGGGTCTTATGGGTTCTAGATTTCAGCTGACCTTAAAAAAATACCCTCCCTGAAACAGAAATTGTTGAACACTAAGTTTTTCTCACTTTGATTTACTTTAAATAGCTTTCTGCATAGAAATCTCTCTCCTTGCTAGCAAGCTGCTGAGCCTGACCTCTTCAGGCTGTGACTACTCCAGAGCTGGACTAGAGTTGCCTTCCTCCTCCTGAGAGCTCTCAGGTCATGGACTCCATCTACACCGGCATTCAGCTTCAGAAGTGGCCAAAAGAAGAAATACAAGGAAACACAAAACAGCAATCTAAGTATACATGATAATGCTCCAGGAGTACCTTGTCAAGCTTCCAATCTGCAGCTCTCGGACTTCCCAAGAACTGAGAACCTCTCCTCAGGCAGTGCACTGGAAAACAGAGCTACCTATTTCAACATGAAAAGGAATTAGAACAGAACTACTGAAAGGGCCATCCAGCATTGCTGGGCAAGGGGAAGAAGCAGCCACAGGAGAGAGCACTGTTTAACACAGCTGAAGCACTGACAGGTCTCCCCACACCCCACAAAGAGGATGGGGAGCTCTCCAGCTCTGCACTGAGATATTGAAAGTTAAGACATGGAAATGAGTTCCTTTTCAGTTGTCACACACAGGGAACAGTTCGACTTATTACACCTTACATCTTATAAAATAGAGGTGTCATTTCACTATTCTCTTCCCCTAAAAAATTGCATATATTGAAAACTCTCAAGTTCACACCAAGCTTTGAGACCTTTAGGGTTGAGGAGATGGAGAAACATGGTTTTAGCAGAACAACTGAACACACTACGAAAGCTGAGAACATCACCTTTACTAATCATAAGATCATATCAAGTTCACCAAGTTTAAATCTGATGCAACTTTTATTTTGCATTTATTATTATTTTATTGCTATTGTTTTAAGAATCACAAAATTGCATCTTATTATGAAAATGCAGGGAATGGCCAAATTATCTCTGCTGGCATTTGACAGGACAATGGAGCACCTACTCAGAGACTGCCAAGTCATGATTCACTAAGCAGAGTCAAGGTTAGACCCAGATGCCAATAAAGATTCATTAAGTATGAAATACAATATCAGCAGTGTCATTGTAATGACCTGAACGCTAATTTAGGCTCAGAGTACTCAAATTCCCCAGTGAAAGAAAGGGAAAAGGGAACAATTTCACAGCTTTTAACCACGAATGCGATAACATGTAAAACATTTGAAAATATATTGGGAGCTATATAAAAATGCAAGGAGGCAAGTGAAATACAACATTGCAAATTAATAGTTTAGTTAAATTTTTCTTTATTTTTTCTAGTGAAGAGAATGATTTCCTTTTCCTAGTTACTTTAACTGCCTTAGAAGGCATTCACTCCAACAAACTAATATTCACCAGAAATCAAATATCCCATGTACACCGACACCCACAAGGGTTCCAGCCCCATGAGACTTCTGTGAACAAGAGGACAAAACAAATGCATGGGTGTGGCAGTGGAGTTTCTGGCACAGGACTGGTACTGAGTTCTCTGTGAAGAAATGCACAGTGTTTATGGCTGCCCAGAAACTTCCTGTCTTTACCTGAACTCTGGAACAACACTGTATTTCCACCTTACATGTTGTGCATCCCCCTGAGCCCTGCCCTACAACGTACCCAGACCAATGTAAGATCAGTTGTCTCCATGACAGGAAGCACTATGTTATACCATGACTCTCATCTTCCCTGCTGTGGAATGAAGCTATTTAAGACTTCATTTATTCATGCATAATATATGAAAGGCTTCTAAGCTTGACTTAGCTCTGTTGTTTTAAATGAAATATTTTAGCTATGCCATTTAGAAAACCTAGTTTGTGTTGATTACATCCTCTATCCCTTTAACGTAAAGAATCCTCAGCAGGAGCAGCTGGACTTCCATGATTTTGCAATTACAGAAGATGTTTCTCCTCTGCCTGCCATGCACTCTAAGATAGAAGCAGTAAAAATATGTATGTCATAATAATATATAACATAAAAATGTTTTAAGTACATGTAATACAAAAGCCATTGTTTTGTATTACTTTACTTTTCAAACATTTTTAAAGTATGCTCTATTTCCCTGTTGGTTTTGCAGTTAACCCACATTGTTTTCTGTGCCACCACCTGAGTGCATCATCCGGGATCCTTCTGACACAACTACATTTTTTCACTTATTCCACTTTCACATTCCATACATATACAGAAAGACAAGTCTTGCAAAATTCATCCTGAGTTGTGCCTTCATGACAAAACTGTTAAGTAACTGATGTGTAAAAATAGGTATCTATAAACTCAGAGTGCAAAAAGAAATTAAAGTAACCCATTTCTAGATGTGGGGAATGGCTGGAACCATTGCAAATCTCATGGTGGCTCTCTTAGCTTTAATATTTAGTCTATCCCTTAATTCTGCTAAACTAAACCAAACACTACTATGCCTTCATCTTGAGTATTTTGTATAAGAAATACTGAAAATCCAAGTAGCAGGAGCAATCCAGTAGCCATCCATGGTGTCATTTCACACATCATTTCTAGCATTCTGAAAGGGCAGAGGCCTTCTTTTCAAACCCTTAACTTCAAAACAAATATCTCATACGCACACAAAATGTGCCTTGTGACTTTTTCATCTCTTGACAGCTGTAAAGTTCCAGTTTGTCCTGTAAACTCATGCCCTGAAAGCAACGAGCACCATAAGGATTTACAGCCATTGGGTCTTTAGCAAACAGTACACCCAGACCAGAGAAATGAAAATTAGTCCTGGAGTTTCACCTCAGGGTAATCACAAAACAATCACTTTGTGTTTTCCTTATCTGCTCACAATGAACTTATAATAAGATATGTTATATTCGTAAATGGACAGTTGAAAGATGAAATCAGGTCAGTGCTGATTTCATTAGGTTTACAATGGCAAAGATATATAATTTGTTTAACCACAGGAGAAAGGAAAAAAAACCCATCATAGTTTAAAAATATCTACAGAGCAAGGCAGTGGGTAAACATTAGAATGTAACATAAAGCACCACATGCCGAATAACCCAGCAGTGCAAGCAAAGGAGATTAAGCATGATTAAGGAAAAATAATTTAGAGAGGATTGAACATAAAGAGTGAAGATGATCAAGAAGCAGTCCAAAATTAAAACATCTAATAAAATATTAGAAAAGCAGGAGAAATTCTTTGAAAAGTAGCAAACACTGGCAGGGAGGCAACCAGACCACAGAAGATATGGGAAGGAAAGTGTCAGGCAGTATTGATAGAGCATGGAACAAGCAAATTAATTGCCTCAGAGTTCAGTACAAAAGACACAAAAGAGTGATCAGGAATTTTATTTTTTTTTTTTAATGAGAACATGTACTTTAAAGAAAGGAAAAAAAAAAGAAGGAAGAACGAAGGTAATTAAATAATTTCAATGAGACTCTAAACCCAACAGTTACAATAGCTTCTGGTTTCACAATAGCTTCTGCCTTCAAGAAGTCTATCAAGGCCCTGCTAATCCCTTTGGTGCAGACTGTCACTTGGAATTGCCTAAAATAATTAACTAATCTCCATTGGTACAGCTTTCCAGCCACACAGACCATCTCCTTAGCCATGAAAAATGGCAAGCAATTCTCTGAAGTGTTTAGCTGATATATTGCATTATAGTCATCAGGAGAGAAATGGAGTAATAAAATGTATTTCTCCCAGTTAATCATGTCCTCGAATGGAGAGTAAGGTACTGGGGAAAAGTTCAAACTGACACCTGCAGCCAGGAGCATGATGTAGGATACTGCCTTATGCTCACAGAGATGTAGATCTGGTTGGAAGAGGTGAACAATGTTTGACTAATATTACAGTAAAATATACCTATTTCCTATCTGCTCCCATCCATCAACACTCCTATGTAACAAAGCTGAGAGAAAATGGAAAAAAAACCCTGAAGATCTCAGACTATGTTAAACCCAAGGGGTCTCTCTGGGATTTTTTTTTTGTTTGTTTTTTATGTTTTGGGGTTGTGTTGATTTAGTTCTGAGGAACCTTTCTTTTGTTCCTATTGTGCAATACCCTGATTTTGTGCTGAACATCACTTTGGGTGTACATAATGCATCCCAGCCAGTGCCATCTGTGAGGTTCACTTCTCCCTCTGGGCAGCAAAGTAAAGGCTGAAGATTCATCAGGCAGTTGTGTCTGACACCACATCACACAGATCTGAGCTCAGAGCTGATGAAGAAGAACACAAAGCTACAGGCATGCAGCACTTCTTCAAATAAAATACTGGTTTTTAAATAAGAGTATAGCAACAGCCAAAGAACTGTGTCACAAGCTCAAACTATTTAGTCTTTCAGAAACACAGCATTCCTTTAAAACGTCTTAACTTCAGCTCTTCATGTAGTTTGCAGGGTCACAGCAATAAGTGTGTTATCACACCATATAATGTCAACACGGAAGAGATACAGGACAGCTCCACAGCTCTCTCCAGTGAGTGGGGTGTGCGGGAGAAAACAACGTAACCAACAGGACAAAAGCCTTTGACTTCAGGGGTTTGTAGTGAACCATTTTAGCTTATGGCAATCAGTGCTTTATGGGCTTCCTGATTTAAAGGCTGTCCATTAGTATATTAATTAGCCAACTATGGACTCATCTTTTATGAATTTATCCAATCCCTTATTGAACTTCAGTCAAAAATAAAGATCAAGGGGTTAGTGATTTAATTTCTAGATCATGAGCATGGATTTATCTAAAAGCAAAAGGAAAATAACTATTCCAATTTCTAAAACGATTCATAGTGACATTTAAATGAAAATTGCTTAATTCACAAATCAAGGCAAAATTTCCATTTTTATATGTCAAAAATATTTGCATTAAAATGAGATAATTTAGTCTCCTTAAGCCCATCTCAAAAATAACGGCGTTTCTCAAGTGTAGAAAAGTAAAACTCCATAAATGTAACACTATTGTGATAAATGCAAAATTAATGACTCAAGAATTACTAATTTACTGGCACATTTACAAAGTCCTAAATTACCATTTCACCAGAAGATTCGGGGAATGAGGGATAAAAGTATGATTTTACTGACAAAACTCAGTTTTTTCAATATAATGAAAAATTGTAATGTAAGCCAATCTCTTCTAATTGCAGATGTTATTCTGGTCTGCTCAGGGTGTTAAGGAGGACAAAATCCCTGTGCTGTGCAAGCCCCAAGGGGTATCAAAACCAAAAACCCATGTGATGAAAGAGTGAGGTATAAATTAGCAAACAAAGATGTTTGCCAGCGTTCTCCTCTAACACGTTCTCTCCCTGTGCCGAAGACTGACCAGCTGCACTGGTTTTAAACACCGTGTCATCCTTGCACTTAAGAAGTCAAGAATTACCCTCATACGTCCTCAGACTTTTTTCTGATGTATAAAAAGTTGTGCTGTAATCCTTTTGAGGAGGCTGCAGTGTATTGTCAATGTTACAATAAATACGGTAGGGGGTTTGAAGATACATCAAATCTCTAAATGCTGCTTAACTCCATTTTCCTGCAGCACAGTTTGTGCCTTTTGCTGCAGCATAGCTGGCTTCCCCAGTTCCAGCTTCTTTTTAAAACAAAGCCTCAGAGGTACAGAGCAGCTATTCCATTTTTGCTTGCATATACTGTTTCCATTGCATTTTATCATTGCTCTGAAATGACCCATCAAAAATACAGGGCACGAGATTTTTCTGTAGTGTGGTATTTCTGCAGTGCTTTGTTCCACAATGATTGCTGTCATTTAAACCTTATAATAAAAAACACATTAATCAATAAAATTTCAATTTATAGTATTCATTTGGAACTGTTTATTTCTTCCATGAAACACCTATTTTGTTATGATTTACTCAAGCAGTTTGTCCTCCTGGAGCACTTGTACAGCATGGCCAGAAGCAATCAGCCAAGATATGCTGTGCTAGCTTCAGCGGCAGAGAAATACATTTGGCCCAAGAATATGGAGCTGTATGTATTTATGTGGACAGTAAAAGAAATTATGAAGAATTATCTCTAATGTATTGCTTTTTCCCTTCAGAGTAACTAATTTTAAAATGTATATGAAAGTTAATGTGGATAATTACATGGCACTGAAATCAAGATGCTACCTGAAATAAATGCCTACCCTTGTCCTTGCTGTTGCCAAGCACCAAAGACAGAGCCAAAGGACAGTGCTTAAGAGAACTTAAGCTACACAATATTCTTCCTTCCGAACTTAAAATACCACAAAAACAAAATCCACACTTCTGCTCCCAGCACCTGGGGATTTTTAGCTTTGTGTCACCTCAAAACAGACAAGCAAACTCCAAGCCAGGTGTCTGGCTCTGTGCCTGTTCCCCCCCAAGAGCTCCTCAGTCCTGCCTTACAGAGCTGTCAGCCTCAGCTCATCCCTCCACAAATCCTAAATCTGACAAATAAACGTGTTGAGATGCTTGTGGTTGTGTACACGGAAAGCATCGCCTGGACATTTTCATGAAGCCCCACATTCAGAGTCCATCTTTGGAAACAAAATGAAAACCATTAAATGTTATCTTTAAGCACATTTTGGTCAATCAGTAAATCTAAAACAATAACCTTACTGTTGATGAGTAAGGTTCTTTCCACCCCTGCTATCAGCCCTAAAGCTGGTTGGTCTCCAGTGCTGAGGACTGAAGCACCATCAGAGTTTGAGCACTCTGAAACTCAGGCTTCAGTGGGTTTATGTTGTTCCTGGGATGTTGCCCTTTTGCCCAGCAAAATCCTCAAATCTCCCAATCAATATGAGCTACTTTGCCTTATTCCCTTGGAAAATGGAAGTTTAAGTCTTGCTTATATTTATGTAAAGCTCTAGAGATTCAGGTTACTAATTTGAAATGTTTCTGATCAGACACCTACAAATTGAGCTGGGCTTTCTACAGCCACTATACGTAAGAAATTGCACAGCGAAGTACAGGCTAAGACAATTCAGAAATCTAATGCTAACAAACAGAACTTGAGCCTTTTTCTTGGTATTCATCAGCAAGGAGATTAGTTTTAAACATTTGAAATTCTAGTTGCACCATCAAATCTGATGTTTTATTGCAGCTGCATTTCACACAGCTGTTAAAATACAGTCCAAAACAAGGATATTAACTAAATTTTCAGTTACCTCACTCTCAAAATAAACTTCTCTTCCAGGAAAAGAAAAAAGAAGCAGCTTCTCATCTCACAGGTGCTCTGTTTTTGCCTCCCAAAACTGTTTCACACAGCACCAGGTAGTGATAATCTTGAAGTCCTGATTAACAGAAAGTGTGACCACCTGAAATTCAATGCTGTTGGGAAGAGTTTCTTTACCCCCACCCTCAGCAGCAGCTGCTGCCTACAACGATTGGAGAGGCTGGGCACTTAAAAACACGCTGCTAGAGCACAGTGGGCTTGTTGTATAAATCTAAGTATTATTCAAATACTTTATTCAAATAAGATAAAAGTAACTAGTGTCCAGAGAAAAATGATATGAGGCAAAATAACTTTTGAACCGGTAAAGTGTTAAAAATCCAGAAGGTGAGAGAGAAAGGACCAGCTGACCAGCACTGGACATGTTTGGAATACACAATCAGCTGCTGAAGACATAACAAATGAACTAAGCTGGAAGTATTTTAGATTAAGCAGGCATCTTCCTACCTAATTACACTGGAGTCAAATAAACTCCAGAAAGGTGGGAGTGAAGAGGATAAATGGGGTATTTGCCCTCAGTTATCTGTGTGGGAGGCTCTTCCCTCCCCATGGTGCTCGGAGGGCAGGGCAGGCTAAGCTGACACACCTGAGCTGGCACAGCAACAACAACAAGCAGGAAGAGCAGAGGGAAGACTTAATGCTCTTAAAAAACACTAATGAATTCTCTTTACAGCTCTTTTCATTGAAACTCATCTGAGCACTTCAAAATGAAGAATCACACAGAGATGATAGTCTCTCTCCTACTCAAAATATTGATAAATGACCATTCATTAAAGCCCTCCAAGAAGGCTATTAACAGGCTCCTCCTCACGATTGCTCGGTGCTCCCTCACGCTGCACAGATAAAACAGGGGAGGTTGGCATCGTTTGTAATGGAAAAGGAGGCAGAGGCCTGAAAAGCTGCCCTGCATGGATGCAGGTGACCCCAAACTGAGCATTCTCTTTAGGAAGAGAGCTTTTTGCATTATCTGAGCATTAAAATGAATGAGCATGAGGTTTCAGAAAACAGGCTGATGTTACATGGACAGCAGGTAAGCTACAGTGCATCTTCTCATGAGAATATTTATAGTTAATTAAAAATAAATGTTGATAAATGCTCTAAAAGTGAGCTGACACTGAACATCTATCCTTTTTTATAACATAGAAGTGCCAGTACTTTTATAATCCCCAAAAAAATAGATTCAATAATGCATGTTTACCATGTGAAATAAGAATTAGGATTGAAAATTGAACAGGTGACAGTTGTGCAAGGGGAATTAAGTTTTAATTAAAACACATGACTATTTAAAGTACTAGTTTAAGTCACACATTGAACAACATGGACAACATGACTACTTTTGTTAAAATCATGAGTGTTAATATAAAATATGCTAATAGCCTAAAACAGTGATAAGAAAGAAGGGTAAACGAGGCTAATTTATCCTCCTTCATTCGTCCAAAACCACTTTACTGTTTTCTTCCTGCTGTTTGGAAAGCTATTTGATGTTGATGGCAAAGACTGAATGTTATGTACTTTTGCAATGAAGTCTAATACAAGAACTAATCTGAGAAGTGGCTGGATTTTCTCTCTCTCTGTATTTTCAGATAAGTGTTCTACAGTTGAATGCACTATCTTTAAATACTTTTTGCTTCTTTTCTCGCCACTGAAGATGAAACCATCATAATTGTCTCCAGCAGCAAATGCTTTTAAGTTTTCTCTACGAGTCTTTATTTTCCTCCTTTTTATCTTAAGAACACTTTTCCTTTTTTCTAAATTTGAGCTTCCAGAGGAATTCACTACATTTCCTAAGACTGACTAGAGCATGGACTATTTTTTTCTTTTAGCATACAAACATGCCAGAGTTTTAAAGACAGACAAAATTCAAAGATGGTTCAAGTTGCTTTCTTTTTGCAGATATTCATTTCAAACTGTATCAAGACAACAAGAGCCCCACATTTGCAAAGCCACAGCAGTGTGCACACCAGCAGTAATGCATCGAGGAAGAGGAGTGCCTGGATACTGCCCATACCAGCTGATGTACATGACTCCCTGGAATTCCTGACAAATATCTATCATCCCCTAAAAGATATCCCTGAAGTTTTCACTGGCTTTCTTTTCTTTCTATGGAAGTTAAACACAACAAGTTTTTCAGGTTTCAACTCTTCCCCCATCAGTACCTGTTTAAAGAACAGCTTTCTGCAGACTCAGCTGGATTTTAGGACATATGAGAGTTAAATATTTAATCAGTGCACTTGCTATGGTGCTATGGTTCAGAAAGGTCTAAGGAAGTAAAAAAAAACCCTAATTTCCATTAAACCTATTCATTGCATATTTATTCCATTACACACATAGTACAGGTATGAGATAAACCCATTGTACCTCCTTCTTTCATTCCTCCTGTTTACCAGTAGCACCTGAGGGCGGTCTGAGCTCTCATACCACAGCTCTGATGGGAAGGAGGGTTAAGGGGAAGAGAAGCTCATCTACACTCCAATAGCAATAAACACTTTTTTCTCTAACACAATTCCTAGTTGTATCTGTTTATAAATACACAAATTTCTTGGGAAACTCAAAGAACCAAAAAGCAAAGCATCCATGTGGGATCTAGCTGATCTGCACTGGAACAGGTTCTCCAATCCTTCATCTGTTAAATATCCTAAATTTTACACTTTTCACAGAAGCAACTATCAAATCCAGTGGGAATAAAGAAGAAAAATATTTACCATGCCTTTAAATATTCTCCAGATTATCAAGGTTCTGTATGATGCTACTGAACACTCCACTGACTGTCAGTGGATTGCTAACCATCTTTTCAATTTCCACTGTAGTCTAATTTGCAAAAAAGAGTAAAAATAGAGCTCCTAGTGCTTTCAAGAGAAAAAAATTGCCACTGATACATGAAGGAGACCAGTAGAACTATGAGCAAAATCTAAATGACACCAAAATTAACTTGGAACAATTATGGTTCAAATACTAAATGTGAATACCAAAATATTGCTGAAACCCTTTAATTTGTCAGCAGTAATTAACACAACTGTAGCCATCTCTCCTTTATTCATTATGTCTTTATTCTGTCAGTTAAAACTATTTATAGTAATACTGGGTTGATTCACCATAATTTCCTGCCACCCACAACCATTTGTAATTCTTTCCTTCAGTAATTTTATAAACTTAATGTTGAGGGTTTGATTTTTTTCCACTTCCATCTGCTGATAACCCCCCACCCCCCAACTTTCTTACTATATTTATTTTTAAAAGAACAGAAATCAGGGGTCAATACAGCCCCCACTGAGCAGCACAGCTTTAAAGAGTGCACATTGATATTCATTTTCCTTCTAATTCTGCAGATGCAAATTAGCTCAATGGAGGAACTAAGGGCATAGTGGAAAAGTGTTTATTGTACACTGTAAAACAGCGAGCCTAGAAAAGTAATAAGTTTTGACATTTAAGACCTTTCAGTTGCTATTATATGAATATAAAATATGAATGATTATTTGCTTCTCTTCTGAAGAATGCCACTCCCAATCTAGCCTTGATCAAAGTGATAGAAAATCAGAATAAAAATACAGTGCAATAAAATACCCAGTGGGCATTCGAGTACATTTAAAGCAGACTCAAAAAAAAAATCTGTTCAAAATTCACCTGGAATATTCCTCATTGTTGCCTCAAATGGGGAAGAACTTACCACTAAGTTAAACACTAAAAATTAGTTAAAATCCAAGTACATTCAAAAAACAAGAACAGACGGTGGTTTGTAAATAAAAACTACATTAATTGACTACAGTATTCACTATGAATTCTTTACTGACCTTCCATAAACTCTCTCTGGAAATATTCTGCAGTGCTCTGAATAAAGAAAATTCCTCTGTTTGGGAACTTTCACAGCTTTGAAGTACTGGCCATGATCTCTGTGTTCACTCAGCCAAGTTCATTTTGCACTCACCAACACATCACTTCATTTTAAATAAATATTAATGTATTGACCAGGACATTGATTTACCAGGATTTGCTTGGCAATACTTGGATGCAGTACACGTAGTTTAATAATTCAGTTACATATATAGGTACATACATATGCAGAAACCAAATACTGTTGATACTGCTCATGTAATCCCCCAAATGCACGTGTCTAAAGATCTGTACCCTCATGTACTGACATCCACATACCCAAAAGTGCAAGCTACAAATGCATATGAATAAGCAGAAACGTTTTGAACACATACATTACTTTAACTGTGCATAAACAGTATCATCCTAATAGTATCTGAAAACAGCTTAAAGACTGGTGTAAAAATCATCAGTGGAAAAAAAATCCATTTCTCTTCCTTGCAAATGTTTGTTAAATGTAAATGCTGATATTCTACTCCTTAGAAGAACATTTGTCTGCATGTGGAATTCCTTGATAAAAAGCTTTAGAGTCCCAGGTTTCTCTAGATAAACCCCATTGGTTTACTGATGCATGAATGCACTGAAATTGAATTACTGTACAATAGCAATTACTTTTCACAGCACAGTTATAATGAGAATCAGCCTCACAATGAACACCAGGTAGCTACAGTAGGAAAAGTTAATAAAAAGAAGCCACTTATTTGCATTTTCCACTGCAGCAATGGTAGCTGCCTTAAAGAAAAATCACCCTTAACACTCAATTTGCCATCTTACCAGTAAATCAACAATCACTTTTATAGGATCTCTTTATTTGCAAAGAAAGACTAATGAAAATGGAAACTTAACTGCACAGCTAAAATTTTAATAATAGCTTTTTGAATATTTCTCAATAACTTACTAATCTTTCCTTTTGCTTTCTCTTTGCCTTCTTGGATTTTTTCCCATTATACCAATAACTAGGAAATGCTAAAGCACCAAATGAACAATTTTAATTCCACCTCTTTTTCACTATCAAGTTTATTGCTGTAGTCATTTGTTACTGAGTATTTTGTCATAGTGTTCCATTCCTGTTCACTTTTAAATGAGTGGAGTCAGTAAAGTATCATAAAATTATTAAAAAAAAATAAAAATCACTGGTAACTTTAAATTAAGACTGCTCAAGAACATTTCTTACAAATGAAATCACTAGAAGTCCAGGAAAAGGAACTGCAGTATTGCCCCAAGTGACAGCAGACTACACGAGGCTCTCAAAGGGATTATTTGTATTTGGCCATAAAATTAAACCAACTGCTGTGCAGCACAGCAAACATTTCCACGGCTGCCACCTTAAGGGCAGGAACATTTTTCCCAACTCAAGTGTCATAATCTTAAAAGTAAATGGATACATCCACCTTTGATACAGAGAGAAGCAAAGCATCAGCTACACTGAATCAAAACCACTCTTCGGTGATTTTAACTTCACCCATGCCACAAATACCTCAAAATAAAATCAGAAATTGCCTGTCTGAAATTCAACCGAGTAGGGCAGTATTAGGAAGGAAATGGTTAACAGGAACACCCTGGACTGACATAAACCTAAGGTAAACAGTGAGCACTGGGGAGGAGTGGGGGAAAGTTGCTTGCGAGGGTTTCCATCAGTAAGTAGATGACAAAAGGTTATGTAATTGGTTTAGCACTTTCAGTTTTCCATTTATCTTATGTATCTGACAGCATAAAAATAGGACATTCAGTGATAGGATAATTGCATACTGAAGGGTAATTCAAACAGGGGATGAATATGATAAAAATCACACTGAACCAACTAATCACTATGAAAAGTGATGAGACAGAAAGATAAAAATTCAACCAGAATATTAAGAGGGAGGAGAGAGAAGAGAGTTTAAAGGTGATAGTAGCTTTGAACAAGTTAATGTGTTTGAAAGCACAAAGCAAAACAAAAACAAAAAACCCAACAACAACAAACAAACAAAAACACCTGAGGCCTTTCCAAGCCATCCTATTTCTCTGTTTCCAGGTCTTTCTCCTTGGCCTTTTCTACTAATCAAATATTTTGTATACTGTGGTTTTCTGAATATTTGTCACAGGTTGCTATATCTGTGAGAACATGAAGTACATTGATCAAAATGTTTTATCTAAAAAGTACTTAGATTAAATCATGGATATTGTTGTCTACTTGAAGCTAATTCAAAGAATAGTGTAGGGTGACAATTTGGGTTAACATTGCCTGAGCCCTTGGATTTGAACCCTAACAATGGTGACACCCTTATTACTAGGGCTGAGAAATATTTGTAAGGTCCTCTTCATTTAGTACTTATCCCAATATTACCACCACCATATCCAACATATTAATCTGAATTCTATGTTTCAGTGCTCTTGCACAGGTTTCCATCAAAAGCTTATCTCAAAATTGTATTATTTTAGAGACAAGATGATCCGTGATCAAAGTGGAGCAGAGATCTCAGGTCCATAGGGGGAAATTAGTTATGATGTACCAAAGATGAAACTTGTGCAAAACCTGCCCTGTACCAAAGGATTGTGTACTTCTCAGGACGTAAAATACTAAATACTTACTACCAGAACGTAACAGGTCACCCACTATATCCCTAGCAACCGAGATGGACCACTTATGTAATCATGCAAAAATTAATAGCTCTATTGTAAAGTACACTAAACAGATAATTTCTGAAAAGAAGTGACCCTGTCCAAACCAAGCTTTTCACTTCCTTTCCAAAGATGGAAACCTTCTAAGGAAGGCTCTGGATTTCGGTCACTTTTTCCAGCACTAACACCCCTTGACTCCGTATTATACACACAGTTTAACTTCACAGAATTTGGGCCCATTTTTATTCAGAGTATGGTGGCCTATATTGATCCTGTGGTTTTTCCTCCTTAAACAAACACACCATCTGTTTGAAGAGACCACACCTGTTCTAAGCATTTGTTAGGAAGCTCTAATTGAGACACAACCTGCTCTTCCCCCCATCACTCCTCACTGATGCAACTCTATTCCCTCACCAACGAGGGTGCAGCTCGCTGCTCTCTTCTCACTCTAAACAAGCGCTGCTCCATGAATGGCTTTTTCACATTGTTGTGATCTCAGGGGAGCAGTTTGCTCTGCTAAGGAACAAGGAAAGCAGTTGCCCCCCCAAGACAATATTCTGCAGGCTTCTGGAAGCTGTTGCACACATATTAAAGAGTATTTTTTCCTCTGAAAAACAGACTGTAAAAATAGCTTTGCGGGGTTCCATGTTTATTGTCTTCCTCTGCTTCCCTGCCAAGCACGCTCAGTTTTACAAGCTGAAATATGTTTCACTTCACTGCCAGCCCAGAAAACTCAACCTCTGAAATGTAGCCAAATTCCTTCCTCCCTTTTGCACCATAACAAATAATACAAGACTGAAGGCAAAATTGTGTCTGCAGTTACCCAAATGGAATCCCTGTCCTCAGGTGATGCCTTCAGCTCAATTGAGCAGACAAGCCTGGCTGAGATAGAGTAGCTGCTGGTAAACAGTGTCACTACAATGTCCTGTTAGTTTGCTGATACAGGTGATGGAACAGCAACTACAGACAGTCACCTCAATTTCAGGCAAAGAATAATGCAAGAGGAAAACTACAACAGGAAGATCAGTTGTTCCTCAGGACATGCAAGTTACAACAAACTCCTACTTGATATAGTAAAACATAGAAGTCAGAACATTTTTTATGTTAAATCTAATGGGCACCAAAACTACTGCAAAAGGAGGATCAGAATGGAGACAAAAAAAAAAAAAGAGAAAAAAGGCACAACAGAAAACCAACCAAATAAAACACACACAAAAACTTACAGTTGTACAGAAAGCTGTCTACTTAAGGATCATTATTAGGCTGCCTGGAGGGTGATTTAGTACTTACCACAATTAAAAGAATTTTAGATTTAGTTCCATTTGAAGTCTTTGCATGCATCTTCTTTCTGAATTTGAACTAAAGGACAGTTATTGAACTCAGACATCTCCCTGCATTACTATTTTTGTAATAGTGAGCAGTGAAATGAAGGCTGCTTTGGTGGGATATTTTGAAGTCTGACATTTTAACACACAACCATATGTAGTTATGTTTTACTGCACACAAATGATACCTTATAAACCCATATCAGAAATTGGTTGTCCAAATCTAGTTACACTCTCTTGCATTTATCCACTGAAGGTATCAATAATTTATATCTATTCTCTTGAACACTGATCCTAAAATACCTCTGAATGCTTTAGCATTTCCACTCCAGCACCTTCAATTGCTAGCACAGCCTTCTGAGCAAAGCCTAAATTATATACTTAGTTTTACATCATAGAAGGAAATAGCAGGTTGATCTGCTGCTTACCCGTACAGCTTCAGACTTCTTATGAAACATTTCTTCCATATTCTTTGCTAACTTCTTCACAAGCTGAAGGCCATCAATTTCTTCTATTGCAACATCCTTCTCATATTCTTTATATTTCTGGAAAAGTTAAAAAAAAAAAGAAAACAGGGAAAAGTTATTCACAGGGAAGCAGCTGAAATTTTGACAGCTCATTATTTGTTTCATATTACACTTTTGCTGACATTCTTCATTTATTTGAAGTTTATTTGTGTGACAGCAGCTTGCCTTGTGACAAGATGCCATCACAGGGAGATAATAACTGGATTAGAACCAGAATTCCATTAAAATTAAAAAATAATAAAAATATTTATCTCATGTGCTGTAGGAAAATGGTAGTTCACCCTCACAATGTTTAAATTACTCCTTCACACAACTAAACAGACAAAAAAAAAGTAGTAAAAAATCCATGTATCCCTTCCAAGAACCATTTAAAACCAGTGATATGCTTGGGAATCCACTGCACCTTAGGAGTAAAGAACCCTCCTCCTGAGTGAAACTTCCTGTGGACATGTATTTCACAAGCTTCATGCAGTGCTTACATTATCAATATGAATACTACAAGCTTGTCAAGACATTCTTAAACTTCCATGCAAAGAAAATCCCAAACAAACCACTAGAACATGAGTCCTCATCTGAATGCAAGCATAAAAGCATCCTTTATACAATATGGATGAGCATCACCTCACGGTCTTGTGTCATCATGTGAATCTCTCACAATGCCTAGGCACTAAAAATTTACTCAAAACAGTTTTTATCCTCTATGTTCTGCATACCAAATATTTTTTCTTTATCAGTGCTTATAAGGAAGCTTGGAAGAATAAATTACTTTAAAAAAGCATTCAATACTGAGAACATTCTTCTTTCCCATGTCGTTCCAGTATAGCCCATACCCTAGGAATGGCTTCCAGTCTAGTTGTTGCTTGATTTCGGTCTCGTTAGTGTTTGTTTTCTCTTTCCCAACCCTGTGTATTGTGTTGACCCAATCCCTGCCCATTACCAAGCCCTCAGCCCCTTCACACACTGTTCCACCGTGGCATTGTGAGGAGAAAGAAAGGCAGACCTGGCTTTTGCCGGTTTTATCCTTGTGTGCCAAAAATATTTCCAAAACCCTCAGGGCAACCCACAGCACAGTATTTGAGTCAATAGAATTAAGTGGTATTATTAAAAAGCTTTATCATTAAAATTTGCCTGCAGAATTACAATTATCTCCAAACCTTATGTAACTCCAGAAAGACAATGAAGAATAAGGCAATTGAAAACAGTGGTTCAAAGTGCCTGCATGAACATCAAAATGATCAAAACAATCAGTAAGTCAGGACCAGCCATGTCCTGGCTGGTGATGGAAGAAAGGATTCTGTCTTTAGACAATGCTTGGACATGTTGTACCCATTTCTTCCAACAAAACTCATTTTCAAGGTAGAATGACACTTTGGACTTGCTTTAAACATTATACTTCTCTGTGAAAATGTGTGTTTTAATAACAATATTTGATAAAACATCATTTGCAGACAATTTCAATATAAAGTTAAAAATGCGAAGTTTCAGTAAATATTTAGAGCAATAAATTTTTATGTTCTGCAATTTCAGTAGTAATTTCATTTTCCTACAGTTTCCTGTGATGAGTCTCTAGTCTGAGACTTTAACAGCAGTCTAAGAAACCTCAAAGCAGACCATCTGTGTTTGGCTCCCTCAAGGATGGAGGGGAGATTTGGGGTTTTCCCCTTCTTAGTCTGCCCTTACATACCATAAGCAGAGTTCTGATTTCAACTCTGCAAGTCCATTTATGCCATTATGTGAGATAAGTTTGTCTGCAATAGAAAAACATATTTTTATCATTTCCTGAAGCCAATACAAGGATACAGTAGGCAACAGAAAGGTAAATTTTACTGTAGCAAATACTTTGATAAATTGTAGTAAATGATCAGTAAATTGAAAATATTGCCATTTAATTACTGATGTCAAAGTCTGTCCACATCCCACAGGATTTGAAGCTTTGGCCAATTTAGAACAAATCAAGTACAAGTTTGAATCACTTATTTCCAGCTGCACAGATCCTGTTCAACACATCACCTTCTGATAGAAATGGTTTCCTTCAGATTGACCTCTGAGTTCTTAGAAAGCATTCTAAAATGCACTGCTGGAAGAGACTGCTTTCAGGTCATCAGATTTATTGATTTAAGCTTTGCCATCAAGTGAAGAAAACCAGGCAATTATTCACTGTTTGTCTGAAAACTGAATGGTACAGCTGAAGTCCACAACATTTTCTAGGCACAACAAATCCTGCCACATACCCTAACAGGCTCTACTGAGAGCATATCAAAAAGCCACACTTCTCAATTTTGATTAACTGGTGCTTTTGAGAATTAAAAATAACTTGTACTCAAAATAGACGTGAATGATTTCTTAACTGATAATTTATTTTACAATTATGCTAATTCATAGTACATAAATTCATTTGTCCCTAATTTAAATGTCAATGTTCCAACATAAAAGGAGAAACAGGAAATACTATTTAAGTTCTATTTGCAAAGACCACACATCTTGCATGGTGCATGTCTAGTCCATTGTTGGAAACCTTCAGGAACATTTGCAACCAACCAGGAGTGCTTACTTGATCTGTAAGACCCTGCCAGCCAAGACGTTTGCATAATAAGCACTTTAAATTCAATATTTCATTCCTATAAAAAGTACTTCTACTACTTTTTCAGGCATCAGTGGAAGGTCCCAAAATAGGAACAGTTACATGGTTGGAAAAAAAAAAAAACCCTGTTGTTTTTACTGCCCTCGTGCTCCCAACTGTGTCTGGGGGGAAGAGGTGACACCTAATCTGTGTGTGTGTCTGGGCACTTCTCTTGGGACTCACTCTGATAATGCTGGGAATTCCCATTCAATCCAGGAAACACCTGATTTTATAACAACTGTCAATGCAAGAAACCCGAATCAGACAGGACAATGAAAACCCCAAAACCCCAATAACACTGTGACAAAGGCCATCACTGATAATGGATTCTCCCCCTTTCACTGCAGGGGCTTGTCAGACCTGCAGCTCTCATCACTTCCCTACCACTACACCTTTACATATTACATTTGGGGCTAATTTAAATAAATTAAAACAGCAAAGACAAGGTCCCTTTGAAATAAATTTGAATTAGTTTTTAAATTAATTTTTTTTATCTTATTTTAAGGTAATCTCAAGACAGCAGCACTGTGCCATTATGGCTCCAATTTACCAAAATGCTATCACAGAGTGGCGACAAAACTTCTGCTTCTGGCCCAGCCTGGCTTTTTTACTCCACACTTGCAAACTACCTTGTAGTGCTGCAACTCAGAGGGGCTATTCCAGGCAATGCCTTAAACTGACATTTCCCTTCGCTGTAAAACTGATGGTGCTGATTATAAAACCATTGGTTTTATTTTTAAAATTAAACTCTCCTTCTTTTCAATATTCCATGATTTTATTCCCTTAAGGGATACTGAAGAATTCTCATCATTTCCAACATAGGCAGTAATACGTGTGTAACATTATTGAAAGAAGAGTAAACAGCTCTAACTCTGCTATAAGTAACTGACTTGCATAAACAAAAGTGCATGAAGAATTAGAGTAATGGTTGGACCTCTTTTTGTTTTTTTGATAAGTGGATTTCCAGTTGTCTAGATGATGGAGCAGATACAACTTCTGATTTGCTGCATTACAAAAAAAATCATACTTGAAATGCTGATTCTTTCTGCTTGCAAAAATCAGCATTTGGTAAGAAATTCTCCAGAGAGACAAGAACATTTATCATTTGAGAAAGCACACAAAAAAAATACATTATTGCTTCAGTATCTGTTTTGCCAGATCATTTCACATAAGCACCAGGGAAAGACAGACAGTATTTCACTGTCAGAACTCCTAATGCCATTCATGGGCTTAGGTGTGGGGCTTTTTCTTGCTTAGGAAATGATCATGGAGAAATAACAAACCAGAAATCAATCTGTACAAAACTGGGGGCAGGAGCATTTAATGCAATTCAAGCATTTGGCACCAAAACAGCAATAAACACACACCAACCCCCAACAAAATCACAAACAAACCAACCAAACAAACAAACGAAAACAAAGAAACCAAACACACAAAACCAAAACAAAGCTAAACCACCAAAACCCACACAGTCTGAGTGACCGAGGCAGGAAAAGAAGCACATTCTTGAAGCAAAACTGTCAGCTGGAATTTTTTCTTCTTGTTTTTACTCCAAAGAGAAACATTATCTTTGCATTCCTATTGGTATCTACTTCTATCAAGTCTTATCAAAATCAAGATATTTGGCTTTATGTTGCATATAAAAGTATTTCAAATTACTTACAAGTGTGTAAACAGTCCTTAGTCTCAGTTTCTCAGCAAGGCTCTGGGTGCTTTGTACATCTGCAGAACACTACACCCATTTATGATGAAAATCCTTCCCACTCCCTGGGATTTTCAGAGCCAGTAAATACCACTACCATCCTGATTAAAGAAAGGAATTCAACAGGAATCTTGTAATAATACTTTTAAAGTCATCTCTCTGGCTGCATGTTTGGAACTGATACATGCCCGTGAGCTGCATTCAGAGCTGTAGTTGCACATACTTTATAAATGTTGCTGTTTGAGAGGGTTTGTTACATACATGCTAACTCTATATATGCTTACATACATTGTATGCTTTTTAATGAAAAAGCAGAACCATGATACAAATGAAAGATCAAATGTCCAATCTACCCATTGTTTCCATGACAAAAATAAATGTATGTTTACTCCACGCCATTTCCAAAAAACCACTTTCAGATGTTCAAGTCTCAACACTGCAAATGTAAAATGAGATTATAGAAACATACACTTTTGATTAAATCACCAACTTTTGATTTCAATTAATATCTGTGGCCCAATAGAAAGGCTGTGCAGTGATGGAACTATTCAAATTTGCTTCAGACACTGCCCTGTGAGTCCCAACAGTGACTCCCTACAGAGTGCAAGGGCCGCTCTGAAGGGCCACAGGAGTTAAGCAGCTTATTAGAACTATTTTAATTCTGTATTTGAGATTCCCTGACAATCAAATGTAATCAATGAAAGCCTCTGCAAGGCTGCAAAAAGCTCACAGCTCTGACTTGGTTAGTTCCTTACCCCTAAACCCACGAATGTCATGTTGACATTCCTAACCAAAGCAGCCTTGAATTTTCAGCTCGAGTTCTTCTAAATTGTAGGAATCAGAAGGTTGGTAATATACTACAATTCTATGGGTAAAGAAAGGCTTTTTTCTTTCACTAATCTCTTCCTCATCACAACCTAACATTAAAGCTCATTCATTTTTTCATGCTCTTCTTACAGTGCATTGATTTTTTACATAGATGTTTTAGCACGACTGCACATTTAAAATAAACGTCACCTATTCAGGGTGCTTTAAAAACACTTCCTCTTCTTTACATTTTATATAGCTCTTGGTTTTCTGGGCTTTTTTCAATTAGAAAACCCCAAACCTGCAATATACATGGAGCAAACTGAAAATGCAGTATCATTAGTTACTGCCTTATCCCTTAAGATTTCTGTTCAAATTAAAGGACCTACGCACAGAGCAGGGACTTTGGCAAAATGTGGCTTGGAGCTTTAGAATCAAAACAAAGAATATAACTAGTACTTAACCTAGAAAATCTATCACACCATTTTAGAAGACAATATTATTTTAAAATGATATCCACATTCAAATTGATGGGACAGGACCGGAGAAGGTTCAGTCTGTATGTGGCATGAGCTCTTGCAATGTCCTACCAACCAACACACCTCCCTTCTGCACAGCAGAGATGGGAGAGCAACTCCCAACAGAAGATTTAAATTTCTGCAGCACAGGCTCTCAGTGCTTCATTAGAAGGAAGGGGTCGCTAACCATGCAGGCACTGCCGAAATAAAGCTGATCTGAAGCCAGACAAAAAGCCATCTCCACAATTACGTGTGCATGTGAGTGGGAATCTGAGCTTTTGCACCGAGCAGAAGGGTACTCAGATGGCACTAGCACAGCAGAGACAGCAAATACAGATGGTGTGCTCCTCTGAGAGACTCATCTGTGAAGCTCTTATAGTAAAAGATTTTGTATTTGCCCATTATCACAGTGACCCTATGGTGGGGTGCTTTTAGCAAACTCAAGTGCCACTGTTGTGCTGTTATTTGGTCCTCCTGACTCTAAAATGCATTTATTCAATGGAGCACTTTTAAGGCACTAACAAAATAAAAAACTGTAAGGGTTTTTTAAATTTTGTTGTTGAACAAAACTATTTTAGTTCAGAGCTCATATAGAAGTTTTCCTCCCCAGAGCTTCAGAGATTTTCTAAAGGACGTATCTGTCATTATCTCCATGTCAATGAGGATATTGGGCTGTACATAAATTCAGCAGCATACCCAATGTCACACAACAGTTCAGAAGTACAAAGAGAATAGGTTCTCTCAGTTATTCTTCCAATGCCCTGCCCAATAAACCACAGTCAACTTTGTTAACTTGAGCTTGGTCTGCTTGGAGAGATGAGTCACAACAGCACACTTCTCCTCACCTTGACATTAGAGAACTCCTCAGTAATTGGGAGTTTGTGTGACACCACATTACACTCTCCTGTTAACCTTTCCTGAGCCCCTTTTGTTGATGAAATCCATCAGCAATGACCAATGTGATGGCACACTCATTTTCTGCACAGAAATTTCCATTCACATCATCAAATGACTCCAAGGAGCTCTACATTAACCTGTCACATTTGGCTCTAGCCACACACTGTTGTCTGAGGAACTTCTAAACTGCCTCAAACTCTAGTTTAGTTACTTCACAAAATACACTTTAAAATGCAAAATATTGAAATATTTGTTGCCTACTGCTTTACTGTGATTAGCCACTCAGTGCTGTACCTGGTATATTACAGCCAAAGAGCAGCTGTCCTGGGAAATTTGTTATCATCAGCAGATTGACAAGGATAGTTACTGCTTTCCTTGCAAAATAATTTACACATTAAAATCACTGCAAGGGCACTATATCCCCAGCATATTTAATCTTTACAAAGATGTTTCCTTCTGCCCTATTTTTACCTCACTGCTATATGCAAGTGCTACAAAACCAAATGCATTAAAGCTGAATGGTGATCAAAACCAACCAAACCAATTCCTGATTTAGCAATATCCCTCTGCCCTGTCTGTGAAATGCTCACACAGGGTGTTTCCTTGAACCTTTGCACAACTGGATGTGTACAGCTATGCCATGTAAACAGCATTAACTGGAAGAGTCTTCAATACAATATACTTCACAGAATCTATGTAATTACACAAACCTTTGGTTTTCTTTTAGGAAAAAACATAAAGCCTTATTTTAATCTTAAAAAGAACATTCTGGAACTCCTTTTGGCACAAAGATGTTCTGATCCTCTTGAAAACTCTCTACAATGTTTCACATGAACTGCTTTGCAGAACACCCATCGGTATAAATCTGCAGAATTAAAATATGACCCAGAGGGCACACTGACCCAAGGCAAAGCCGTCACTGTGTTTTCAGGTGAAAGCAACTATATTAGGAGCATGTACAACCAATCTGCTCCTCAAAAAACACTGAGGAGGTGTAAGAATGCAGTCCTTTCATCCTGCAGAGCTATTCTAGGCCACTGAAGATTCATTCAGAAGTAGGGAACCTGACAACTTACTGTCTTCACCAATTCTCAGTGGGGATGAGATACAACAACATTTTCTTTTGTACACAAAACTACATTAGTCTTCTCTGAAAGCCTTTGTGGTTACTGGAAACAGGAACAACCAAAAGAGACAGCTTGCTTTCTGCTGTAAGGTCACAGTATACATCCACAGACTAATTCTTTCAATCAGATGTTCTTAATAATGTTTGGGGNCCTTCTTATACTCCTTTTATGATTGTGTATCTCTCTCCCTCCTTTTTGTTCCACCTCTGCAAACCTCTATGCCTGACTTACACCCGGCTGTTGTTCTGGGTTTCAGTATTTCTATCTACTTTTATTAGACAATGCTTATTTCCCATCTCAGAAAAAATTACACAATTGTCTTCTCACCTTCCACGGTTGCCATTAAACGAGCAATAAAATAAAATGAGCAACAAAGAAAGCCAGAGACAAAGGGGAATGCATGAAGAAAAAAAATGAAGTGCATTCCAAGGCAAACCTTTGCTTAGCAATATCTTGTGATGAGATTCAAAAGCACTGTTCATTTAGAATAGCTAATGGAGTTTGTTCCTCAGAAAAAGAAAAGCAGTCTCGTCTCCTCAGGACACAAATTCTGCTTTGCAATGTTCTCTATCACTTACTTTCATCTGCTTGGATACTACCTCTAAAGCTTTATGCTTTGCATTAGGTGGGATCTTCATCATTAACTCTTAAATGGGCTTTATTTCACTGTTCGTCTCTATGAAAGACATGGAATTGATCCCTGCTGCACATTTCTGTATGCACCTGATAGTAGTATTTATACTGATTTGGGGGTTTAGACAGGTATCAGAATAATACGTACCAAAGGGGACTCATAACAATGAGAAAAAACATAACATCTGAATATCTGGACTCAGGCACCCAAATTTAGGCTCCTAATTCTTCATTTCATCACTGAACATGAAAAATTATTTTGTTTTCAAAATCTAAACTCCCCTCCATCACATCAAAGCCAGCAATGTCAGTGTATTCTGAGCATCTCTGAAGATCAGACCACCTGCACGTGGCCCGAGTGCAGATGTCTGGAGAAGAACTCAGCAGGCTAACCATAAAAATAGGGGGGGAAAAAGGGATTTGGAAACCAAACTATAGCATTTGGCAGTGCCTGGAAGTGTGAAAACACATTTGTGGTTTTTGCCACACAGTTAATGCTTTTCATTTCCATATGTGATTCCCAGTCACTCATAAAACTTCACAAGAAGCAGTATAGGATGACCAGCCTTCCTGTACATTTTGGGAGAGTAGTATATTCATCATGAATTCTTTCAAAGCCTCTTAAAACAAACTGGTAAACACACAAGGAAAAACAAAGGGTTAAATTTTGACAGCCAAACCGCACTTAATCCAATATTTAATAACCGCCTTTGAAAGACTGCAATATGATATAAACTAATGCCCTGTACAGCACAATTTGCCCAGATCTTTTTCTCTTTGGGCCATTTAGCTATGTTGTACATATTTGTAGATTGGCATCTGAAATACTGGCATGCTGGATCCCAATATATTTTTCCCTCAACCGAGTTTTTTTCTCACACACACTTTTAAAAAAATGAAGCTTGAAACTAGTTAAGGAAAAGCCTTGTGTATCAAAATCACAGCCAGAGCTCTGTTTGTAGCTTTTGGTTTGGTTTTCTTGTTTTGTGTTTTGTTGCAGATTTTAAAAATCAAATTGGATTAATAATCTAGAAAAGCCTTTGTGTCAGATACCTGTGCTATACCTACCATACACAGGTTATTTCCCAACATCACTGAGAAGAGTAAATAAATACATTGAGCAAAATAAAATTTTGCAGAGAGGACTGAAGTCTCAATCTCTGTCCTTATTTTCCCCTGAAACTGAAAGCACAAGACACTTTGATGCAGTGTACACAGCTCCCTAATCATATCGCCTTCATCAAAACCTATGTCAGAAACCAATCAGAGTCAGACCCTCTAATCAGAAATTTGTTGTCTTATGACTGTATTACTATCGTGTCTTTTTCTTCCTCTCTCAAGAAACCCCAACAAACTAAACGACAAAACAAGCTGGCTACTAAGCTAGCGTAGATTTACTTTTGTGTACTTGTATGTCAGTATTTGATTGCATTGAAAACATTTCAAGAAATCATCATTTTAGTGCTGTTTTCGAAAAAAGAAGACTTTTGCCCAAATTACATCTGAACCAAACCTATTTCAAGTTAAGTGTAGGGCACATTATTTTTCTATTATTTAGAATTTTCTATGTGCATTTAGCTGTATCACGTGTACACAAACATGGAGATGCTTATTCAGCTTTTTTTTTATTCTCAAACGACCAGGAAGTTTTATGTAATTTAGGAATTCATTATATTAACAACAGAGTTCATCTCTCAAAAAAACACAAAAGCATATCACATAGAGCACCACAATGGGTCATTACCATAGGGTATAGAAATAAACCATCTTACTCCAGAGTCCCTAATAGAATGCATAAACTAATACATTTATCAGAAAAAGTCCAGAGCTTTGGCACTAGAAAGGACCCAGCAACAGCTTTGTTTTTCTTGGTCAATAAACCACCCTTAATGATAATGTATCTATGAATTAAAGATGCATCAATCTGCATAGCAGAGAATAGAAGCCATGAATAACAGCCAAATCAATACTATGAAGTCATAAAGAATACAGTGTGCTCTCCTTCAGGCTAATGGTAATTAATTTACTTTTGCTCCCTTCACACATGAGAGGAAGCAAGTAGAAGAACACGTTAATCACATAGAAGTTGTTAATTAGAAAAAGAACACATACTGTTATCTCCTTACTGAATCTTTTCTGGTCATATGCTTAGAGCACTTCAAAAAAATATTACTTTATTTGCACATATTCAGAGAAAACAGCTTGTGTTTTGGGAGCGTATACACATAATGGCTGATATTTTTAAGTACTACAATTTGGAAGTTTGCTTCTTAAATAAATGATCTTGTTCTAGTTGGGATGTTCATTAGTATGGATGACTGATGCCTAAAATTACAATAGCACTGAACACTAAGTTTGCTTATGCTGTGGCTTAGTGCCTTTGATTCAAATCTACTGTACTAGCTAATTAGATAATGGTAGGTTTGGGTTGTTTGGCTGGTTTTAATAAAAAGAGTACCAGGTTTAAGTGATCAGCATCTAATAGAGGCACCCTCCTTTTAGGAAATGCAAACTATCTGAAGGTCCTCTTAATCTGATGGACTGGCCTCAAAGGCATCAGAAAGCCTCTAGAAGAGGAAACAAGATACAGCTACTGGTTCTCAGGTTCTAAAGAAAGTGCTGCTACTTTCTGAAGAACAGAATTTTAATATTCATTGTGCTTGAATTCTGTTAAGCATTAGCCTGGAACAAAGTAAACCCTAAACTGCTAAAATTAATAGTACATTTCCACAAAGACATCGAAATTAGAGTTTCCATTTTTAAAATACATTCTTCATGACAATTTTCAGCAAACTGCCATCAGCAGACCGCTACTGTTTCACTGCTTAGTCAAAATACACAATTTCACTAAGCCACAGAACATCCAACAAAGGCACCAGCATCACAGGTTACTGCCAGGCAACCTACTGATGAATTCCTCTACCAGCACGACAAAGCAATGACCTTGGTGAACTGCACTGGGCCCTCTGAGCAGCAGAGTAATGAACATACACTGAAGTTAAACTCTCAAGAGGCCTTACCGCAGCAGGCAGCACAAGGCAGCACTCAAAGCTGCCTGTAGGTGAATTTAGGGTCCCAGTGGCCATTTCCCAGCCCTCCCCAGTTTGGCTAAACTCCTGCCCCCAAGCACAGAAAAGCCGACCTGAGTCTGACTTTACCTGGGCTGTTCACTGTGGAAAACAGTCAATATAGGGTCACATCTCCATTTTGTGAGTTCTCAGAGTTGTGGTAAAAAAACCATAATGCACATAACCAAAGGCAGAATACTCTCAATTTTCAACATTTTTGCCATGTTAACCTACTGAAAATTATAATAATCAGACTCTTATCAAACTCTACCCTGCATTGTAAACACCCCGAATTTACTTTCAGGTTTCCCTCTTTCACAAAACCATAATTTGCACCATATTATTACAAACACAAAAAGACTATTGCACATCCATAAAACATCATCGTGGCAAGCAGGCATTGTGTTTGCATTTGGAGGTACAGCAGTGGCTGTGCTGTGTGCCCAGGACTGCCAGAGGCATACATCTGTTTGTGCAGTTCTACTTCAGTAGTTTAAGGAATGAAGTATCACCTCATTACAGAACTGCCATGTATGAGTGAATTTGTGGAGCTTGCCCTCCTCACAGCCAGACAGTTCTAATCTCCTTGCGAACCCGCAGTGGCAGAGCAGAGATGAAGTGTTAAGCTTATCAGGCCTCATCTGTACCATCACCTACTTAGTTAAACCCAGGCCATCCATTTCTCTGTCATTTCTTTGTTCCTGAGGTGCCCGAATGCATAATAGCCACTGGCAAAAGATGCAAGATATCTTTAAGACTTCAATACACCACCACCTACAATCTTCTTTTTTTTTAAACACAGACTGAAAACAATTCACAGGCACCATTTTAATCATGGGTTGTACCACCTGCTTATTTTCTTACTCTAGAATTTTCTTAAACTATCACCACATAGCCTGTTACATAGAGCTACTAATTTATTTTATATTAACTTTCAAGGTTTGAATAGAAATCCCTAACTCTGAAAAAGCTTATGTTCCTATCACAGTTGGGAAGGGTTCTGGCAATTGAAAATCTTATGGTATAATAAAAAAAGCTACTTTGTACTCAACCATTCTTTTGGGGCATCATCAAGCAAATCAGCAGAGCTTTAAGTCACAAAATAAGGGTTGTTCTTCAGTGCCTTTAAAAAGGGCATCAGAAAAGTATGCTTTTAATTCATTCGAAACCAAAGTTCCCTTTTAACCACTTGATTTTTGTAACACAACTGTACATTCAAAATCATACCTTACAAATTTTTATTTTGGCAGTAGGGCACAAAACTGTACAGATGAGCAACAGCACCCACAAGACATCCTGAACTCTGGGCTGGCTACAAGGCTTGCCCTCAGATCCACATCAAGCTGCAGTTTCAGGAGTACCTGAACCAACACCGTAACCTCCTGGTGAGCAGTTTAACCCGAAGGTCTTCCTGAGCACTTCCTGAAGGTTACTGCCAGGAGCACTGAGATGGACCAACCTCCAGGGTTCCCAGTCACCAGCTGAAGGAGACTCTTCCCTTCACCCCCAGCTGTGGGGCAACAGCAAGTAAATGTATATCTACAGAGCCTATGTGGATTCCTGAGCATTACTGATGCTTTAACTGTGCCACCTTACATCTCTAGATGTCTCTAAAACACCCTCATCATAATTAAACTGAGCAATGCCTTAGTTGAAAAGGGAATGTTTTCCAGCCTTTAAAACAAACAAAAAACTGCACTGTTCATAATTTGCTTTGGGCTCATTCGTCAAAATTTCCCTATTCCAACTGGAGATTAAAAGTCAAACCACAAGAATACTGCCAATCACTTCATCAGTAGCTCCTTAAAAGTCAAAAAAATAAAATTACATATTAATAGGAGACAAAGTAAAAGAGACTATTTATTGCAGTAAATTAGGTAATTTTGCAATAACAGCTTACATTAAATAATGTTAATTTGATTCCTGTCAATTTTACAGCTTTTCTGTCAATACTGCATTTGAGAAAAAAGTCAAGAAATATTGGCTTTTATTTATGCAAATATTCCAATCACATCCCAGCCCATTTATATTCTTGGTTCAAATGAAGAGTGCTCAGTGATCGTTTTAGAAGAGATTTGTGGTGTGTGTAAGCTCATTCCCAAAACAACAAATAGAAAATTGCATGAACCCATTGCTTAAACAACAATCTAGAAATCAGTGCTTAGATGCCACAAGGTGTGAAATAGGATACACTACACAAAAATCCACTGACAAGACAACATAGCTAAATAAAACAGTGGAGCAGAAATTGAAGAAAATGTGGAATATCTAAACAGAAATATGCTAAGAATATCTGATCTCTGGGACTCAGTACTAGAAGTGAAAACATTCTTCAGCAAACTAACCTTTCACCACTTTCCACTAAAAAGTAAATACCAGTTACCGGATTTAGAACTCTTTGATGACTCTGTTAGCTGAGTAAATATTCTCCTCCACCCATTAAGATCGCCTGCCAAAACAGACTGAGGATACCCAAGATGCCACTCTGTATTTTTGAAGAGTGACTCACTTCACCATGAACAGTTTATTTCACAATTAGTGGTTACAGAAATCACCCATCCTCTATCACTTCTGGTGAACCATTAACATCCTATTAAGAATTCCAGCCCGATTATTTTTTTCTGCCCATCTGGTTCTGCTGACCCAGTGGGTAGGATTTCTTCTGGAAAAAAAGGAAAAGCCACATGGATGAGACGAAGCATGTTTCCGTGAGGCCCTCATAAAAGGCTCTGGTTACGGTGGGATGGCAAGAGGAGAAGTGCCAAAGCACACAAAGCACAGCTGACAGGAAGATAATGCCCCAGTGCAACTGTTCCTGGATATTTTACTGTTATTGCTTCTGTAATCCCCATCCCTTTGTTCCATTAATTAGCATGCAGTGGCCATAATCCTACCAGAAAAAGTCTTTGTTCCTAGACGATAATTTCACTAACAAACAGAAACATTTTTCAAATCTTGTAACAACAAATGAGTAAAGGTCATAATCAGCTGATCATCTCTGGCTTTCTTTGGAATTCTTCAGTAATCCAATTTCTAAAAAATATCAGTTGACGCCATATGAAAGGATCAATAAATTTAGAGAACATACACAAGTCCATTACTATCAGCAGTTAATTTCTGCATATTCTCCATAAAAATGTACAAGTTCCCTTCTACTTTAAGAAGTTGGAGGTGGGTTTAAAGGTCATATGTGACAACAAGGAAGGATAAAAGGGCCCTCTCTTTTGCACAGAACACGAAGAGTCAGAACAAAGCGCTCACTAAATGATGATTGGGAAGGCAACAGAAAGCTCCCAGGCACTGCAGCTGCCTTCCCTGCACTGCAGCAGACTGCCCAGGGAATCATTTTCACTTCTCTCTGTCTTCACTTCCTCATTCATAAAACAAATTAAATAGGAATAGTTTGTTGCTGAAATTGTTCACATTCTTCAATATCCTTGTATAGAAAAAATGTATAAACATTTAAAATGCATTATTCACTCATTCACTAAAATATTTACAAGATCTTCTGAAGATGTTTGAACTTTGAATCATCCGAATTACTTTAAAAGGACCAGGTATTAGCATATAGCACAGAGCCAACTGAATAGGAATGAATCAATATCCAAAAGGACCGTTACATTTATTTCTACCTCAGTAGGTATCTTAACAAACCAGATCTCTGAAGCTGCATCTGAAAACTGAATTCCCTTGAAAATATTTTTGTAAATAGAAGGCTCACTTTTTTCCTAAAATAGCACATACATTAGGCACACGATATTTAAGGCTCATTTAATATCCTATTTCTTTCTCAATAATCTGTATCATGCTTTTTTTTTTCCACTTCCAGTCATTTGCTGTTCTTCCAGTCACTGGTCCTGGCTTGTCACCCATTTTCCAGGGCCGAATTCCAAAAATCCCATATTATTCCAAGTGCAGTTTCACAAGTTGAATTTGAAGAAATCATCATTTTATTCTATAGTAAAACATCTAGACAGGCAGCATATACTTATGCTTCATATTTTTGTCTTGGATGCAATACTTTTAATTCTTTAAAGGGAGAGCTACAATATAAATCAAGTCTGATGTCAACAGTCCCTCTATAGAGGCTTTAAATTTTAGAACACTGAACTGTCACATTATTAATAATTCCTCCAAAATTCAGCTTTCATTTTTTATATAAATATATAGAGAGAGAGGAGAAATATAGCAAAACTATGCTTTGTAGTTCAAATATTGCTGAGAGAAACACAATCTGTCTAGTCTGAGCAACAGCTACAGTAAATAATAAAATGATCTGTAATACTGGATGACAGAGACAGGAAAAACTCACAGAAATCACAAAGTCTTACTATTTAAGCTTAAACTTGTTTTCAAACATCAATTATTTTACCAATAAATACAACTTAATAACAGCCAAACAGGTTTTGCAGAAGTTTTGAAGTCCCTTGTTACTTGACAGGAACTATGGAAAATTTAAGTTAAAGGGATTTTGGTTTTGCAGTAAAATTAGCACATGTGAAACTTTGGGTTATAATGCAAACTATATTCTTTGGGGATGAATGGTCTGGTGGTTGAGATATTAACCTTGGACTTGAAAGAACTGGGCTCAAGTCCCAGCTTTGCCACAGAGTTTTGCATAACCTTGAATTAGTCACTTAATTACTCAGTGCTTCTCTTCTCAAGGTATTAAACAAGGATAATAATATTGCCATGGTCAGCTTCACCTTGCTCTTTGGCTTAGTCTGGTAAATCAGGAAGGAAACAAAGTCTGTGTAAAGCCCCAGTAGTTTAGTCCCAAGAACAGTTTATTTCAGAACTGAGAGTTAGTTTCTGTTCTGAAGCCTTGGCATCAGTCTCAATTTGTATCGTGGAATCCCAAACACCAAAAATCCCAGGAACAATAATAGCATTCCAGTAATAACATTTGTATCACATACACTGTATCAGCATAAAACGCAAAGGCTTATTATACTGACTGCTAAAAAACCCTTAACTAATCTCAAATCTAATATAAAAAGTCAAAAGACAAATATTTGCTTTTTAAATATATTACTGTATTTTCAGCATATACACTCTATATGTGTGTGTGTTTAAAAAAGTGAAAAGAATGCAGAATTTTGAGTAAAACTTGACTCAGATGGAATAAAATGTACTTTTCATAATTCACCTGCAGGAAGGATACACAGAAAGAAGCCATGCTCTTTATGCAGCAAGAGCAGTTCCTGCCCCTCTGAAGTACTGCCAGAGACATGTAAAACCCTCATGTTTCCCTCCCATGAAATGCTCATGCACGTGATCTGCTACTCAGTCTGTAGAAAGTTATCCACTTTGCAGCATCTGATAAATATGTATCATAAAGCATCACAAGTACTTTATATCACTTAAAAATTAAAAGTTTTCAATATAAATTTCCTATTTTTATTTTCCCCCAAGAACTCTTCAGAAATGCACTGCATAAAAAATATTTTCCAATCACTAGTTAATTGAAACCAGCACAAGTCCACAAGAAATTAACTGCAATTAGAACCACAACACATTTATTTTCTATTTAGATTCCATAAAATCATGTACAAATAAGTGAAAATCTTTTATCAAACACAATGTCAAAGAATTTAAGCTGACTGATGAGCAACTTTGGACATTTGAGAAATGCAATAATAAACCCATTCTAATGATAGCTGAGATGTCAGTTTGCAGTGGTTTGGAAATGAAAGCTGCTGCTGTTCCTATCCATAAGTTTGTAAGAAAAAGAGAACACACTGGACAGCAGGACAGATGTCATGAGAGAAAGATGTAGAGACACACTATCTAAAATGGTAAAGGAGTTGAAGTTCACGTGTTGAACAAGAAAAGAAAATTACATCAATTTGGAATTAAGGGCCAGGAATTAATTCATCTTCTGGGCTCTGTCGATGGAGCACCACAAACCACCCAAGCTTAGCATTTGAAGTTTATGTCATGCCCAGAGCTCCTCAGTGGAATTATGGCTCTCTAATTCGCAGTTGCCACTATTTATTCCATACATTATGGTTCCCTGGATTTCATTTGCACAAGGAACACACACACACACACTCATTACCCCGGACCATTATGGACTACATAAATCATCATTTCTTTGTTCTAAAGCCGAGTGTGTAATCCGTTCCAATGGAGAAACAACAAAATCTAACTGCATAAGCAATTTTCTTGAATGTCAGATTTCTCTAGTCCAAAAATAATAGAGTTCCACACAAACTATTTGCTTCTCCTACAAGTTCCCATTCAGAAACACACAATGTCTAACTACACTCAGTTTCTTGGAAGTTAAAGTAAACAAACCAAATGGGAACAAAAGAATCACATAGTCTAGCAAATCAAGCCACAGTATTAACTGATCAAAATTTTTTATTAACCACAAGCAAAAACCTCTGTGAAAATTAGGTACCAAGGTAAAGCTAATGTTATTAAAACAGCCTAAAAGAAATCATGACTTTATTAGCCTGTTTCATAAAATTGATGTGGGGGAGAGGGGAAGGGACATGAAAAAAAAATAGATTTAATCAGCCTAAAAAAACCCTTCAGGTAGGAGCGGATGAATCTTTCTTTTTAGGTTGGGGTTTTTTCCCCATGAATCTGGAGGGAATTGCTTAATATATTATATGCAAGTGTTCTAAATCATTTTAAACTAAAAAAAATGCATACAGCATATGATACATTCCTGCAAACCCTCCTTCACCTACTTGATCAAACCAACATCAGCACAGCTCTTACTTGTGCAAACAGTAGCCACGGGAGAAGCAATTGCTACAAAGATCTAAGCATTAAAGCATTATACATAGCACGAAATAAAGAGCCCCAAACATTGTAAAATTAGTATGAAATACAAGAATCTCTAGTTCAAGCAACAGCAAGAATCAGACATACACAATGTAAAGGCAATATACTACAAAGAGCAAAATTCTCCTACAACTCAGTAAATGTTGTGAGTGGTTGGCACGAAGCACCAGAGCTGCAGAGGTCATAGCACTTCACACTGGGAGAGCAGCAATAGTTGAGACTGCTTTTATTCCATAAACGTTTACAATTTAATCAACCCCATTTAAATTTTTTACTTACGGCAGCTTATGGAAAAGGTGAGATGTTTCCAAACACAATTACCCTGTAAAATCCTATAACCAGAGGACAATTCAATATTTCTGCTAAGCCTGAAGGGTACTGAACAGTGCCTTGATGTAACTGCTATCATCAATTTCTATTAGTCTAAAAATGCAGCACTGTAAGAATCCCTCACTCCATTTTCTATTTTTGCATGTGTTCTATTTCAGCAAAACATAAAAATCAGATTTATCACTGTTTAAGAGCTCACACAACACTTACAAATCACTAGTGAAAGATATGTTCTTCTCTGGGCACTGATACTGTACTTCCTGTGCCTACAGTGGCTCAAATCCTCTCACTTGCAATTTGGAGGGCTGCAAGTGTGAAAGGGTACCAAACTCATCTTCTCCCTGAAAAACCACTGAAAATACAGAATCTGAAAATTCTAACTTGAAATTTCAGTCCTCTGCATACAGGCCCTCATCTGTATTTACTCTGTGGAGTATTGCTCCAGCTCCAAGGAATTGACTCTACCATGACAATTTGGTTACCGTGCCTGCTCCATAAATCTGTCACTGAAATTTTTGGCTGGAAACAAGCTCATACACAGGCATGATGACCACTTCTCAAAACATAAGAACCAGATTAATTTCCACATATAGTTTTTTATTTATATATATTTTCTCAGATTCCCAGTGTAAATTGTTCGTTTCATGCACTAAATCATTATGTTCTCAATAAAAAGGAGAAATAATGAAGTCTCAGTTTTCAATTATTTTTAAAACTATAGATACATAAGGCAGCACCATAATAAAACCTGCTGCACTGTTATTTCAGCTCTGATATAAGTACATGAAAGAATGAAAGGTTTTCAAATCAGAGGGAACACTGGACTATATGCATTACCTTCAGCTACACACACAGATCAGCTGAATCCAGGCATGTTCAATGGCAAACTGGATTAGGAGTATAAAAACATAAAATCTCAAGATTCTTCCATGGCACGGAGCTTTTCCGTTCTATCCAGACTCCCACAGCTGCTGACTGGGCTCCACTTCACTGTAACTGCACCTGTGGCTGCCTCAGGAGCTGTTCCACCCCGCATCCAAGGGAAGTAGGGACACTCCAGGCAGGTTTGCTGCTGAGAACTCATGGTAAGAGGGCACCTACTGATGGATCAGATGAAGGCAAGGAGCGCTCACCCCTGGCTGAGCCTGTGGGAGCCCAGCACAGCCACACCAGGCCACTCTGCCCAGCAGGTGCCAAGTCCTCCTGCAGTTGTGCAGGACCTGCTGTCGGGTCCTTTGCTCCTGGCATGTTACCACAACCTATTAGCTCTGACTCAGGAAATCAAACCGGAATTTTCTGGCATAAAGCTGAGGGTGTGCCCTGAGTGCTTTGAGTGTGTGGGAACAGCTGAACACGACCTGCTGTGATGGGTTTGAGGACCTCCTGAGTGGAGGGGCTTGGTTTCAGCACAGTGCACACACTACACAGCACTCCCAGGTGGGACCCTACAGCAAACTAGTGCTCACAATTCATCTTCTAGAGAACAAATCAGTTGCTCTGAAAGACATTTCAAAAATAAAGGCCTGCAACAAGCCAGGGAGCAAAACAAATTTCTAGTGTAGGCAGAGCAAATGGCAGCAGAACACACCAGTGTCCATCAGATGCTATAGTTCCAACATGCCCAATTGCAGCAAGCACTGCAGCTTGTCTACTTTTCAAATTTAAGTCACTTCAGCTTTATTCTCCAAATGCTCAGAGAATAGAGGGACAGAGAAAGGGGGAATAAATTCCCCAAGCTTTAGGCAGACAGACAACCCTCAGCTGACAGTGGGTATTTTATGCCCAAGTCAGATGAATAACCAGTACCTGTGAGAGACAGATTTAGGACCGTTGACTCAAGTGAATGAAACCAAAATTTTATCCATTTTCCTAACAAATTTAATCATACAATGCATTATATGTGCCTACATTTATATTATTCAGGATTAAAGTATAAATAAGGAAAGAAATGACAATTGCTGAAAACTAGCATACAAATGCAGGCATGTGAGTTTTTTAGAAAAAGGGATTTCCAATTCTGAAATAGACAGTCTAATCCTCACATCTACTAATCCGATCACAGCATTTATATACTGAGCACTTCTACTTCAAACATGCCTGTTGGGAATGGAGACATTTCTGCTTTTAAAGGCAGCATTAGATTCAGTTTCAATAACAGTCAAGTTTCATAACTGTACCAGATCCAGGGTGCCAATAAGCCACAAAACTCCCTCTTACCCGAGAGTTTTGCACTCAGTAGTATTGCCATGTGTGTTTTTCTTAATAGTTGTTTCTTCCCTTTATTTTTTAAAGCAACTTGCTCCGAGCAGGCAGTTTGTTGCACAAGAAGAATGAATTTCCACTGTGTATTAAAGTGCAAAATGAACTTCAGAACTTCAGCATGCCTGGTCCTATATAGCTCCTATTCTGCCCTGCAACCCCCTCCCTCCTTTCATCTCTAAAGGCAAGCCATGTACTTGGTCTTTTTCTTCTTTGTATAGCTGATATTTTTCCGACATGAAACTAAAGTTGTAAGACATTCATCAACCCAGCAAGCTTTTGAATGTCCTCTCCTTACAATTTAATAAAGCAAGTTCAAAAATCAATACAAGTAGAAACAATCTTAAAACTATGAGTGTATTGTATTTGATACCTTAGATAAAATAAAACTTGAGTAATCACAGATCACACACCATGATAGCAATAAAGCAGACAGGATTATGGTAATTAAGAAGTAGACAGATCAATAAAATATCTGTTATATTTTGGAAAGTCAGCAAGTAGCAGTTCTCTGAGTTTCTGACCTAGAGAACTCTCTGATACATTTTTTTTGCCCTGGCATAATCTATTTTCAGCAAAGAGTTTTGTTATATTTTAGCTTAGGGATGAATTAAAGATAAATGCCAGATTTCAGTGACTTCATTGCAAAAAACAATTTCAAGGAGCCAGTCAAAGCTCAACAAAATATAATGAGCTTCAAAAAATAATGGGTTGGGTGTTTGGGGGAGGGTGTCTCTTTCTTTTTTAATTCATGGGAGCACAACCATAGTCAATTAACTTGTGCACATGATTTGTGATAGATTATGTGAAATTTATAGCAAAACATGAAAATCAATTGAATTTCAAAAGTTTAGTCTCAAGGTATATTTGAAAGAATAAGTTCCCTGCTGACTGCTGCAGCACAGCTATGTGAGAAAGAGAGAGCACAAAGCTTAATCTCCCTGACAGGGTTTTTGTGTTGCTAGAGTTGAGCCACTACTGGCCTGGGCTGACTTCATTTGTAGCAACACCCCTAAATCAACCCCCCTGCATCCTTATGGACCAACTCTTGGCTTTTATTTTCTTTCGGGGTCCCTCCATTGACATTACAATGCAAATTTGGAGGCCAGGTCTGCAAAGCATCCCTATGGAAAACTCAGTTGAGCAGTTCTCTCCCAGTGCTCCCAGGAGCTCACTGGCTGTGGCCTCTCTGGTGCTTTCCATTGCCTTCCTCCTGCTGCTCAGCACTGCCCAGCCCAAGTCAGGCATTTCCACCAGGCACCAACTCTCCCCTCAGTCACTACAAGACCAACAGAGGTGGATGCACGTGCCAATAGTTACTGTGAAAGACAAAGAATGAACTGAATGGTACGAGGTAAGGCCAGATCTCAATGACATGATTCAGCCAGACAGGATCTGTGGTGTTTGTTGATAGACGCTATTGAGGTTATCAGTGCCCAAGAATTTTTGCAGTTAATACATTAGAATAGCACTACATGTTACTGTGATACTGCTCATCACTAAAGCATTAAGGACTGGTTGGACAGTGCTCAAAGCAACCTGGTCTAGTGAGAAGTTTCCCTGCCCATGGCAGGAGGTTGAAACAGGGTGATCTTTAAGGTTCCTCTCAACCCAAACTATTCTGTGATTCTCTAAGGCACAACAACTATGAAACATGGGACACAGATGAGGTTTGCTATGATAAAAGCTGCCAGAGTACAGTTCAAGTCCTTGAATAGCTCTTTGGGGGGCAAGAAGCAAAGATTTGTCTTTGCTAAGTGATATTCTGGGGGAAAAAAATTAACAAACAAACATTCATGCATCTCCTTAGCGGACACTAAAAACTTGTTGCTACTGTGGTATCACTGGATGATTGGCTGTGGAGATCCTAAGCAAGCAGTTGTAACACCAAAACACAATGAACAAGTCACTTCAGAAGCACAACCCCCTCAGCACCATCACTTTACACAAGATATCTTTAAAGCACTGCAATTGCCATCACAAAAACCCCACTGAAGTCAGCTAGATAAGCAGTATTTAAAAACCTGGCCATCTCCTGTGCCGATGAGAGAATAGTGGCTTTAGGACAGGGCTCTTTTTTTCAATAAGCAAACTGACATGACCCTTTCTATTTATGAAAATAAATCTGGGACTCAGTGCTGGGCTCTTCACTTCTGCAAGAAGTTTATTCTCGTTGCTCACAACAGAAATATCAGCATCATCCTCATGAACATTTAAGTCTGACACTGTTAAACAGAATGGCAAATTGAGAAACGTCTACTGATTTCCACAGCTATTTCTATATTTTCCATATTCAAACCAGTATACTCATATCCAGTTATGAATTTCTTTTGTTAAAACTTAAACAGATGCAATAAACTTACGTATGCACAGGTGCACACACACCATGCCACTTGGGAATAAAAAACCCTTGCCATTCCTTTGAGAGAGAAAAGAGAAGACAATGAAGAACAGAATAGGATAAAGTTAAAAACTTTTAAGTTCAAGTATTTTAATATCATCAATGTCCTTTAAAGAAATCTAAAGCTAAGACTTAACATCCTTAAAGCAGAAGCACACAAGTATTAAGGGGAACACAATTTGGGAACTGTACTAATAACTGACACTTCATTATCACAGTAAATGCATTACTTAGCTTCCATTAATTAATAAGCCATTTGTGCGACCAACCATCAATAGACCATAATGGTGTAGCACAGTATATCTCTATTTATGTTTCTAAATGTAGTCCCTATTCCACCAAGGCAATTTGAAGATAACATTGCAGTATAAACATGCATCCAGAAAAATAAACTAGCAATGATGCAACATCTCAGATGAGGAAAAAAAACAACCAGCTTTCACTCTCTCACACTCTGCTATACAAGGATTTGGGATTTTTTTGCCTCAGTGTTACTCCCATATTTAAAAACCTTTCAATAGCTTGGGTGATAAAGCCTACTTTTCTCTGACCAAGATAGGCAATTCCATCCTCAAAAACCTGAAAGGGTATGAATTTTTACAGAGCCCTTGAGTCACAAATTCCTTTGCTTATGCTTAAAGGTGAAAAAACTGATCTTGCAGGGAAAAGACAAAGACCAAAAAAGCCGCACCTAACATGGCACCGAAGCTGTACTGTTCCCGGGCTACACACAGCAACAAATTACTCTCTCAAAAGAAGAATGCAGGTCTTACATGAAGTGGAACAATTAATTTCACGCTTGTCAGCCCAGTCTCAATAGTGTGTTGATTTGAATCAGATATTTGTGGTGCATTACTGCATGCAGCGGACATTCCTGATGCCTCCTGAGCAGACATATTGCAATGATGACTATCATTGTAAAACAATCCATCAATAAGAGTAATTACAGTATTGATCAAAACAGCTCCTTGTTTCGTATCAGAATCAATTCTCAGGAGTTGCCAGAAACAGAAATATCTAATGGACTATTCCATCACTGCAGCAACTGAAACAGCTAATATTCTGGAAAGCTCTTAATAATTACTCATTGACTCTAAATTTCTGCTTCAGTGGTTAACTATACCCTGCTTACTGTTGCTTGAAAGTCAGTCACAGTGGTCGAAATAAGATTCCAATGCAAATTTATAAAGTGCTAACATCTGCAAAAAAAATTCAAAACCACCTTATATAATTTCACTGTGTTCTGCTAATCAGAGAATCTAATTATTTTTCTTATTACATTGTTTCTGGGTGAGAAACTGCATTTTGGATGCCGACAGCTTGTTTTACAGTGGTTGCTCTTACAGTACCCTACAATAGGCAGGGAGGAATTCATTATAGCTCAGACTGTAAACAATAGAAGGCATAATACCATTAATGGCATCTTTTTGTGTAAATGTCACTGAATTACAGATGGTGTTGAGGTAGCATCAGCTCTTAACGCTGCATTATAAATCCTAGACTATATAGAATAATAGAATAGTTTAGCTTGGAAAATACCTTTGATATTGAGTCCAGCCATTAACCCAGCACTGCCAGTCCACCACTAACCTATGTCCCTCAACACCACATCTACACATCTGTTAATATACCCCCAGGAATGGTGATTCCCCCTCCCTGAGCAGCCTGTTCCAGTGCTTGACAGCCCTTCCAGTGAAGAATATCCTAATATCCTATCTATACCTTCCATGGCACAACGTGAAGCCATTTCCTCTCATTTGCTACCTTCATTCTTGCAGCTCAGTGGGCTGGTACCTGGAGAACAACTGGTCTTACTATTAAAGACTGAGGCAAAGAAGGCATTCAGTACCTCAGTCTTTCCCTCACTTTGTCACTATGTTTTCCAGCACATCCAATGAAGGATGAAGATTCTCCTCAGCCCTCCTTTTTTTTGCCAATGTATTTATAGAAACATTCTTTATCTCTTATGACAACAACCAGGTTAAGTTCTAGTTGGACTTAGGCCCTTCAATTTTCTCCCTGCATAACCTCATGACATCTTTGTAGTTCTCCTGGGTTCCCTACACTTTCTTCCAAAGGTCATAAACTCTCTTTGTTTCTTTTTTCCCCAAGTTCCAGCCAAAGCTCTCTGTTCAGCCAGGACAGTCTTCCCCACCCACTCATCTTCCAGCACATGAGGACAGCCAGCCCCTGTGCCTTTAAGATTTCTTTCTCTAAGTGTCCAGCCTTCCTGGATTCCTTTCCCTTCAGGAATGCCTTTCCAAGGGACTAGGCAGAGCAGACTTCTAAAGAGGCCAAAGCCCACTCTCCAGGAGGGGAAGAGAACAGATCTGCTGCCTTGCACTATCTTCATACACGTTCCTGTTGCATTTCAGATTTGTCCCTCCTCACACCTAAACTGTCCTGAAAGTGAACTGCATGTAGCTATGACTATATTAAAGCACTTTTGCATTCTGATATCATCTTAAATTGCCAATAAAAACATATTTAAATTAATAAACTGGCACATTACACAGGCAGTGCAAGATTCAGCATTATACCATTTCTAATAAAATACTTTCATATAACACATTAGCATTATCATCAATTGGAAATCACTAATATTTCCTCTGATGTTTGCTGAAGTAGCATTAATTACACTCACGTTCTTTTGGTATTCATGTACCATCAATGTAATTAATTTGGAGTTTACTGAAGTGTGAAATGTTCTGCCTGATAATAGATTTCCCAGAACCTCATACAGCGGTCAACCGTAAGCATTCCACTTTAGCTCAGGCTAAACAGAGAGGTTGAGTTCAATACTCCAGGATCCTCAAAGGTAAAGAAGCAGCTTAGGAAAGAACAGCAAACCGAAAGCCTTTTTTAAAAATATTTTGCTGATAAGAAGATAAGCTGAAATGTGGAAAGACACCAATGCAAACAGCATGGTTGAGTTCTGACTGCAGGGGGAAAAGGACTAGAATTGCTTCCATTTAGTTTTAATTGCTTAAGAGAGTCTTTTGTAAATCATTGAAGGTCTTGGAACCTGACTTAATAACACGCAACATTGTGAAGCAAGGATGCTTAGGGCAAAAGATATGGAATTTTGCAAATAACATCAAGGAACAATTATTATACTAAATAACAGCCCCCATTTACTCTGCCATTGATAATCATGAGGAAACTCCAGAAGCCTATATAGGACCTGTTTCACATGCCACTGAAGTGAAGAAAAATTTTAATTTTTACCCCCACATGTTTAGGATCAGACCGTATAATCCAGAGCTCTCCATAAATACCAACACAATGCTAACATCAAATATTTGAAATGTTTAGATATTTAAACACTTGTCTCCATACTATTCCATTTATACCCTCTAAGTTGTGCTCTACATAATTCCATGTTACTAACGTTGCCATGGTTTTCTTCCTTGAGGGGATTAGATTTCCACCCTAATGATATCAGCAGAAAGTTTATCTATGCTCATCCAAGATGTTTTAATCATTTCCTGGACTCACAGCTGGCACTATCTGTTGAAGGCAATGTTTTAGAAGTCTAGAAATCTTAGTGCATGAGCCACCTGACACTACTACTGTCACAGTTTTTGTAAAGTTTAATCAGGAAAGAGTAACACTCAGATACTACCAAACCACTCCTGATAAATACTGACCTTTTAATGTGAACCATTATGTTTTACCCCTACAGTCACAAGGATGAACAACCAGTAGTTTGTACTGTTACTGTTCACATTGTTTCCCTCAAAAAAAGAAAAGCTCAGGAAAAGCTTCGTCAAATAGCATGCCTAAAATTCACAAAATTAAGTTGAAAAATTTACCCCCAGAAACCCAGAAATCAAACCCAGAAAAAGCAGATAACATACCTTCTTTAGGGAACAGGTAGTTTCCTTTCATGCTCTCTATACAAACACATTCATTCTATGTTCAGGGTGCAGAGTGTGGCTCAGTGTAGCAGGACAAGCTACTCTAAATCCAGACTCCAGATACAGGAATAAAAGCACCCTAAACTAAATAGTTTTCTGAAAATGCAGGTAAATTTTTATGACAGTATGCTTCCAAAATACTAAAATAAAGAGTGTTTGTGAGGTAACCATAAATTAATAGGTCACTTAGAACCTCCAGGAAAACTCCCACAGAGGCAAGTTTCCTCTAAATCAAATGGATACTCTGCACTCAGGATCCTTATGTCTTCCTAATTTATAATTTTAATTCATCCTGATACTATCTGTTTTAAAAACCTTCCTTGAGCAAAAGCTATGCACAGCTGGTGAATGAAGGTCAAAATCCCTGCCCTCTGAAAAGAGCTGACAGAGTAAAATAGCTAATGATGCCCGAGGTGCCTGTGTGCCACCATTAACACAGAACTAGTCCGTTCTACTTCAACAAATCATGCTTTTAAAAAGCAATTTTAAAATTCCAGTGAAATAAGTTTTCTGAATATAACATAAGAAAAAATAAAGCACAACTTACTTCTCTGCATTGTTTATGTCGCTGTCAATTACAACTACATATTATTAAACATCATGATAATGTGGACGGATAATATTATCAAGCAAGGAAAGATACATTTAATCACTTCCAATCATCATAACATTTCAGTATGATCATAAGCCACCTTCACCAAAAGTTGGCAAAGGAATTCTGTTTTTTTGAATAGATTTGAAACCACTCTTTCTACTTTGGAGCTTCAAGTTTCGGCTCATTTCAAAGCGCCCGAACTCTTTGTAGGTAATTAATGCTTACAGACAATTCCACAGTGTTACTGCCTCCTGCTAAACTGCAGCTCAGAAGAGCCAGCTTAGACCAAGACTTGCAGGCAGGTTTCAAACCACCTATTTACATCTTCCTGCCTGAAGGTTTTACCAACAGAGAGGAATCCAAAGCAACAGAAGCTACAGAGCTCCTCAAAGTCTCCTGTAACACATCTAAGGATAAGCTCTGAGAAGCTCCCATCCACAGTCTACGCACAGATATGAAGAATTTGTAACAAATAATCAGAAAAACATTTAAGAATTCTTAGATGTTTCAGACAGAACATTATTCCAATTATTTCTCTTGGTTCTACAGATTTCACATCGTGGATTCGGTTTCATGTTATTGCTTTGGACAAAACAGATATGGTTTAATAATTACAATTTTCTCTCCCACAACATTTTGTTGAATTAACCTATGTTTAAATGACGCTATTCCTGTAGAGATATGCACACTGACACTGACTGAGGATTTGGTTTTCATGCTGTGTAACCAGTAGCGTATTAAATACAGAAGAAAATCCACATCACTGCATGAATGAAGCTGGTAAAAACTGCTTGCTTCCTTGAAGCTCGAGACACACAACACGACCCTGTGTTCCAATAAACACATCATGTTCTTGTAGCAAGATGGGATGTGTGACACATCTCTGCTCAGCCACGGCATAAGCAACCTTCCAAACGGAGAAACTTGCTGGCACTATGACTGCAAGCACTGTGAGACCCAACATTCTCTGACAACAACCAGAGCAAAATTAACCCGTTGTAAAATACCCCTTATAGGAGAGCTAAGTTGTGGTTAAAGGTTGAACGTACAGTAGCAAACCCAGTGAGGCTAAAATTGAAAACACCTACAAGTTTGCAGTAAGAGACTTTCACCACCCTCACTCATCTTCTTACAGCAATCAGTAAAAAAAAAAATTTAGAATTCAGGGTAGCAGTAATTTATACTCCAACAGTGATAGTCTGATATTCCACATTAACACTAATAGGAACCTTGTGAAAACTGTTTGGAATGAAACATATTACTCTCCAAAGCCAGCCGCATCCTGAGGAACCTCTGCCCATCAAGACCTTGTCATTTCCTGTGGCATTTCCAGTTTCCTCCTTTTGGGAAGAGAGACATAAGGCACTTGTAGTTCCCTGGAATTCAAAATTCACTGGTACCTGCAGTCCTGCTTGCTTTGAGTTACAAGAGAAAAATTACAGTCTTCAGCAGAAATAGCTTGTAGCAGTTAAGTGCCCTGCTTTTTATACCTACAGCCCCGTGAAGTCTTTACAAATTGTAGTTTCAGAGAAGCAAACACTGTAATTTAGGATATATGTTGTGAATAGTCACATTAATGTCTTACAATTTTCCCTGTGTGACATTAGAATAAACAAGCAATCTACTTACATTCGTGAAATAATTTTCAATGCTCATTTTTGATGAAATTCAAGGGCTAGTTGAAAGCTGAAATACTTTGTGTTGAAACTACTGTTAACAGAAAGAATGTTTCTAAAGAAAGTACATTCCATTTGTCTTCTAGTACACACTTGCCACAAAATATTTGTTTTGCTCTGCGTATGTTGAATTAAGAGTTTTCTAAAAGAAATTAATAGTTCTAAAAGAAAGACTGTGTATGCAATACTATTTGCAGACATGTGAGAGAGAAGTTTTCATGCTTCCAGAAAACTTCAAGACATGTTCATCTAAATACCTAATTAGACACATATGCATACTATTTAAGGCATTTTACTCATTAAACAACTAAAGTAATAGTTAATAAATAACACACTTAAGGTAAACACTAACAGGAGTGGTTAGTAAGGGTACCTCGTGCTATACTCTGGAAGTACAGGTCTTATTCATTTTCTATAAACAAATTGCCTGTGTGGAACAGAAAACTAATAATTGCTCACTGTGACACATAAGGCACGGCTCTGAATTGTGATTACAGGTGGATGTTTGCAGAGCAGGCAGGGAGAGACAGAATTAGACTAGTTCAGGGCTAAATTTAGCCTTCACCTGACACAGACAAATATGCTTTTTTCCAGCATCAGTAGCACAGGACGTGACCAAGCAAGGTACCTGCCAGCATCGCTCTGGGAGCTGCAGCAAAGCACACGTGGCAGCACAGCTTGGCCTGCAGAGCATTTCTGTCTCCTTCCACACCCAGAGCATTATGTTAAATAAGCTATTCCATTAAATTCACTGTAAGTCTCTCCGATTCCAGTTTGCACCATGTGTGTTACTGTGAAGCACACATAAATGCAGATTAACTCAGCCAGTTCAAAGGATCTCACTTCTTCTAAAGACACACAAACAGTTTTGTTTGTTGTCATCCTCTTATCTTCAGACTCTTCTCAACCATGTTGCCAAGATACATTCTCATGTTATTTCAGCCACTAATAATTTACCCATCTGACAAATAATAAATTCACTTGCAAGCTTCAGGACAGTAAACCAGAGAAGCTAAACTCATGAATACCTAAACCACTTGAAACTTTGCTTCATGCTGGGGAGGCAGCTGGTGTGCTGTGGCCACTGCTTATTATGGCAATCAGAATTATTTCACTCGTTCCTAGAGTGCCTGTGCTGCTGCAGAGTCCAGCTGTTCTCTCTCCTGCTATATTTAGGCTGCAGACTTCTGGGGCTGGAATTGTCTTTTCATTGCCCATATGTAACTATATACAACTGAACTCCGAGATGCTCTAAAACAAAGATGTAAAAATTACTTGAAAAACCAAAGACAGTATGAAAAGTTTATGATTTTCATTCTTCTCAGATTGGTTGTCATTATTGTTATTCAGATTACAGAAGTTATACAAACAATAGACTTGTCAGTTCAATGGCTAAATAAATTACTTTAGCTGGGGTCAAGAGGAATTATCCCGTTTGTCCTTTCATTTTGAAAAGAAAGATACATGTCAATTGAGAAATACAAGTGGAGTTTGGAGACAGTGTAAAGGTTGAATTTTGACTTTTACAAAACATTTTGAAAATGTAAGAATTAAATGCTTTGCATTTTTAGGACACCATTCCATTACTGAATTATTTCCTGTGTACAAAGATGAAACAAATTCCAGCTCTGTGCAGGGCAAAAAGACAGCAACCCCTACGTTTAGTTTGCCTCAATAAAAAATTCTTGGGATCTTTCCCATTAGAACTGCTACTGTTTGCTGCCAAAGCTGTTGATAAACTCCAAGGACAAGAAAACAGCCTATAGTGTGCTGGTTCTCACTGAGATACTGCATGTTAGTAATATGGGAAGAGCTTCTCCTTTCACTTTCTTGGATAATCAGAAGCATTTTACTCCATTGCCCTACCAAAGTTAACACTGAAAGATGAAAATTGTAGATGTCTCAGGCAGTGGCTCCCAAGAACATCACCAACAGCACCAGCACTGCCACAAAGGGCTGGAAACACCCGTGAAGCCCCCGGGCAGGTGCAGGGAGGGCAGGCAGAGACCTTGGGCTGCAGCTGCCCAGGAGAAGCAGTGCAGGACCACAGCAGCTCCAGGGCCCAGGTGGCATCCCATCCATCTGTGTTTCCAGCTAATCATCCTCGCTGCCATCAGTCCAAAAGATGAAGTGTTCGAAACCGCAGCAGCCGTTTAGATCCTCCCATCACAAAGGGTGTTTACAACTGGAAACACAGGAATCTGCTTGAGCCTTTATCTTTAAAACCCGAGCGAACAAAACCCCTCAGGGAAATAACAAATGAGCAAGTTATGCTCAGAAAAACAATTTAGCCGACAAACTCAAGCACTTGTAAACTAAGAAAAGCTCGATCTACAGTTGCAAAAGCAAAAGTATTTTTGCTTGCTTATACAAACACTTTATGATGTAAACTTAACTCTGCTTAACTTTCTTCATGAGATCAGTAACTTTCAGTACACAGGATGATCTCTCAATCTCACAAATTAAGGTTTCAAATGTGCAATTTTGCAATTGTGATGATGCTTGTTATGCAAAATTATTGTATTTAATTGCTATTTTATTTCTATTCAGTTCTAATGTTTTGCATCAAGGAAACATTTCTACGGATGCAGCAACATTTTATAACTCCAGATGTAGATCTGAATCATTAACTGAACCTCAGAAAACCAGACACTAATTCCAACAGCTGAAACAGTGTGAATAAAAGCAAAAGCTGCATCCTATGCATTCCTATAAACCTCTTAAGAAAATACACCCCTAAAAAGACTTGCCTTTGCATCTTTGGTTTGAAAAAGAAATGCTTAGTGTTTTGATTCTACTCACTGAGATCATCTTCCACAATTAATTGTGACTTTCACAAAAAGAACTTTCTTTAACCTGTAGAAGATAAGTGGGTTGTATCTTTCATTTCAAAAGATAATGCGCACAACTAATCCAAGAATGTAAAAATGACTGAAGAGTGGCTTTGTGCTTTTCAAATCCAACACTCAGTGTGCAAACTGACAGTGATCTGTTTTCTGGGTGGTGTCTCCCAGTTCTGTCAAACGGCTTTGTGCTGGGACAACTTGAAAATGCAAAATTTTATACTTGTACAGCACCACAGGAAATGTCACCAATGTTGCTTTGGCAAGCATAGATGCACTCAAGGTACTTTAGTAAAAAACCAGAAGTTCAGAGATTTCCATCCCACTGACAGAGACAATCAGCTACATGATTTTATTATTTAAACTAAAGCAGAAATCTCTGTGTTAATGAGATACGTTTGGGAACTCAGGGTCAAACCCTATGATGGTTAACACAGTGAAAAGATCTGAAACATCACAAAGCACTTGAGGGGAGTTCCTCACAACATTAATTTTTAGCCTGGCAGAATAATACTCATTATAAGATCCCACAGATGAAAACTAATGTACTGTGAATTTTATACCACTTCATTATAATTCAAATGACTTTTTCTTCCTTCTTACATTTTCATTGTTTGATAAACTAAAATACCTCTATTATTTCTATAAAGCATAGGAATAGTGGCAATGTTCATCAAAGAGGGTATTAAATAAGTTATATTCAACAACTAGATACAGATGAATATTATTGAACTACCTTAGGCCACAAAATTGTCATTTCATATCAAAATATGACTTATATAGCAAGGCAAAAAAAAAAAGGTAAGTTTCTTTTAAGGGGAAGAAAAGTCAAACCTTTTGTATTAGTTATGTACTATTTTAAAAGTCATAGAATCATAGACTGGTTTGGTTGGAAGGGACCTTAAAGACCACCTCCTTTCAAGCCCCAGCCATGGGCAGGGACACCTTCCACTAGCCCAGGTTGCTCAGAGCCCCATCCAACCTGGCCTTGGACACCTCCAGGGGTGGGGCAACCACAATTTCTCTGAGCAACCTGTGCCACGGCCTGCCCACCCTCACAGCAGAGAATTTTTTCTGATAAAAACTGATGTTACGAAAAACACTTCACAGACACTCTCCAGGTATTAAGGATTTGTAAATAAACATTAAGACTTACCTACAAAATAAACACATTCTGTAAATTATATCACAGCCAGTTTTTTGTAAGCCACTGGTAAAAAATTAGCCAAATGCATTTTACACAAATTCATAGACCATTTTACTGGACAAGGTACTTTTGCATACCCAATAGTTCCTCAGCAATTCCCTTATTTTCATGATAAAGAGTCAGTTTCACTGCTGTTCACAAACTAAAGAGACATTTTAAGTCCTGGTGTCTTTTCTGTCTTGAGATTCTTGTCCTAATGCAGGTTGCAGTCTATCACAAAAATATTAATGTAATTACTATAATAATAAAATTAGGTTGATGAACTATTTTCTTATGCTAATTTGCACAATCTCAACAGTTCACTCCCAATCCCTTGATGCTTTCTGTGAAGAACATAAAATGCAATGAGTTTATTCCAGTGCTACTGACAACAAGTGTATTTCATTATGAGCAAAACTACTTCTGCCCCATGCCACAGAATAGCTCATTCCTTTAATCTCTCAACATAAAAGCCATAAATATAAAATAAATTTACAAAGGAAACAAACCACAACATCCCACAACTATGTGTTTGCTTTCACACGGATTTGAAGTAGGTCAAAACCTTTTAAATGACTACTGACATTTTAATTTTCTTCCACCCTTAGAGTCTTTGTGAGTGCCTATCCATCAAAGGATCTGGCCTGACTGTTTGTAGTACTAGATCCAGCATTTTAAAATAATTTTCAGTGCTTCCTCAAAGAGTCTGCAGAAGACTTTTTAGTTCAGCACTCCCCTTGCACACTCCAGATTTGCCTCTAAATTCCCAGCTCTCCAACCACCACTCTCTCTCCCAGCGCTGCACTCCAGCATCCTTCCCCTGTCGAGGGCCGGCGGTTCCCTCTGTGGTACAGCTGGCTGGGCACGGTGCTCCCTCCCAAACACGGCAACTGAGCCTGCCAACAGCTGGGACACACATCTGGGGAAAGGTGACTGCTCCAGGCAGGAAAGCCATGGAGAAGGCAGCTCCCCTACCCACTGAATAGGAGACAGTGAGTGGTCCAGCAGAGGCATGAGGTGGTCTCAGCAAAGACAACTGCCGAGAAGGGACCACCTTAGATTACAAATCCTTTAGTGAAATTTATAAAGGGAAGATGGAGATAGCAGAATACATCAGAGTCCCATCATAACAATCTTGATTAAGAACATTTTTGTGATTGGGAGTACATCTGACTGACTTGGGAATATCAGTGTTACTGGGAGCTGGGGGTCAGACGTTCTTTAGGGGCAGAGGATGCCCCTGTTCTGTCTCGTATATTCTGGGAAGGAACGGCGTTTACCTCAAATCTCTGGATCTAAATAAGGGGCACGACATGAAATACAGAGGAAAGGCACTCTGCCAAGGGACCACCGGGAGCGGGCAGCAAAGGCAGCTGACGAGGGGCTGAGCAGGAATCATGTGGGGAAAGGAGCTACAGGAGAGCCCCGAGAGGGCGGAGGCGAGCAGCGGGACGCGGCCATGCAGCTGCCAGAGCTGTGCCTGCCGTGCCGCTCACAGCCCAACACCGCCAGCAGCTCCGCCCAGACCTACCTAGCCCTCAGTCCTCCTTCCCATCACAAACCACAAACGCACTAGCCCTAGAGAAGGGGCATCGCCTGTGCCTTTCCTTAACACTTCTCCCTGGGGGGGGGGACAAAGCAGTGCCGCCTGGAGAGAGTAGTTTAACACTGAGTGCCTGGATGCTGCGAGGCGCTCCGCGGGGCCGCCAGAGCCGGAGCCGGGAGCTCGTCCCGCTGTGCCCCCAGCCCGGCACCAGCAGCAAACGGGCACTGAGAAACTATCACCTCCTGCTTAACAAAACGCCTGTGCAGAACTTCATTTTCCTGCACATTCTTTAAAATTGCTTTGTTCCGACGGAAATGCCTGTTAGTGGCACATAACCCTTTAAAATATGCTGACCGTGTCAGGAACTTCATTTGCATATTAATAGCTACCTCTCTCTCTCAGGGGATTAATTGCCTTCCCAACAGAATCGCACAATCCCATTTCTGCAGGTTTATTCTGGCTCGGGGGTGGGGGTGGGGATGGGCAGGGCATGGACTACAATTCTATTGTTTCAGAATTTGGGATTTCTCGGCACTTACCTTTTCATGTTCTTAAACACCTTTTAGTAATCGGAGGCATTATGAAATAGAGATAGACCTTTTAAACCAAGCTTATCCAATTCAACACTGGTTTATAGTCCACAATTATTAAATTTATGATTTTTAAACAGTATGGCAAATTAAGTAGGATTCTACAAAGTGGATAAATGGCACATTAAAAAGTAATTGATATACAATATTATAAATGTGAAGACTAGAAAATTGAGTGCAGTGATAATCTAGAACTCTTTCCTTTGAAAAAAGAGAATTCTATTGAGACAACACAATGTCAGGTTATGCTCTCACACAGACTATTCTCAACTAACACATGCTTAATGAGGCCATACCTCTGTAGTCTGTTCTACAGTCAGTTCAGAAGACATTGTAAAGCACCCTCACAATATACTGTGACTGGAGTTATCTAAATAAGCAATAAAATTCATTTGTACCAGATATCTGATAACTATGGAACCTCAGCATGGCTTAAACTAAGACAACATCTAGCGTACACAGCATTCCTGTGACTAGAGCTCAATAGCAAACATGACAGAGGGTACAGTGAATTTCTAATTTATTGCAGTGACCTGCAATACAAAAATACACTTGGCAGATTCCAGATTCCAAAAATGCTCTCCCAGTGATAACCTATTTACTTTTCCCCTAAAATGGACAAATAGAGTGAATGGGACAGATTAAAGCCCTATTTCAGAGTAGACATTAAAACATTTTCTATTTGAATTATTGTGATAACCTTGCAGTTACTATAAAATTTGTTGGAAAATATGCATTCATCGCAGTTTACAATCTTTTTTCCCCAAAGTATTTTCCCCACTCACTCTTCTGTTCATACTTTCTGTAAATAGACTTAATACCAGTAGAAACACTTTTCCAAACACAGAAGGAATTTCTAGGACACTGCTTGGCACAGCCGGGAATACAGTGTCTTTAATGACACTCTGTGCCTTTTGGGCCCAAGGATATGCAGAAAATAACAGCAGAAAGTAGCTTTAAAAAAACACCACCACTGCAATCACCATATCCTTCTCTTGCACTGCTGCTGTTTCAAAGTCTCTGTCTCTGGTAGTTGGGGCATTTCAGAGGAAGCAGATAGTGTTAATAAAACTCTCTGCTTTTGCTGTTCTGAATTTATCAATGACAGCCATAACAAAAAACTAAGATTTTAATCAGCTAACAATGAAAGCTCACTTGTGATGCACTTTGTTTTTCTCAGATAAAACAGGGTAAAAACAGTTAAGGGGATAAGGAAAAATAAGCATACAAAGATATTATTTCAAGATTCTAAACATAATTCCAGCAGGCCCCTTGCAAAGGTCTACAGGCCTTAACATTTAGAACAAGGCTGTCCTAATATGGATGAAGAGCCAAAGACACTCTCACAACATGTCAGGAAAAGAATGCTTGTTTTTCCCACGTGGAAAAATCAGATCAGGTCAGATATCTTAAACATAATCCTCATTGTGAGCAAAGAAAGTGCAAAGTCCGTTCTTTAGACACTAACTACTACTAATCCTTTCTTTAAAAAACTATTTTCTATTGCAAGCAAACTTTGCAAAACAGAATGTACTGAGGGCAAATTACACAACCAGGTGGTCAGGGTAGATTCACATGAAACTGAGAGCATACTTTTGCTAATATATCTATATAAGAACTGAAAGTTTATGTACTGTGCAAATCTGCTCATCAGGACTGATGATTCTGTGCCTTATTTCTAAATTGCTCCAATTGCATCTCATTTCACTGATGGGAGGAGCCTGGATGTGGTCCAGTCAGCTGGGTTTAAAGGGAACTGTGTGTTCACACCAGATTAGGAGAATTAAAATTAAGCTAATTGTTAAAGAAAATATTTGGCTAACACTTCATTATGTGTGATACAATGTAAAATGCTCTAAACAGGATCCAGTTTTGATATTTGAGCCCTGGAAATTGATTTAATATACTGATGAATCTCAAAATGTTCTTAAATAAAATCTCTCTGAGGAAATAAGACAAATATATAGAAAATGAATTAACTATAAATAATGACAAAAGATCACTTATTTACAAAACGTGTGATCCATACTAGAAATATTGTATAGGGATATTTCCCTTGGAAGGAACGTATATAAATTGCATCAAGAGACTGCAAGCCAAATTCATACAATCCTTTTGGCTTTACTACAACTGTAGCTTTAGTGAAGCTTCAGAAAGGCTTGAAGCTTCTGATCAAAAATAGGATTGTAAATCCTATTAAAATAGATTAAGGGAAACATTGCACATTGCTAAAAATATCAAGCATAATTTAAAAGAATTTTCAAACGTTGCCACTCCATTACACTGATAACATTTTAGCAAAAATATAAGTTAAAAAAAAGACAGTTGTTTTCTATTTGAACACACATTTTACATGTACTTTTACACTCATTCATCCTACTGTCTTACAAGCCTCCTTGCAGTTAATGTTTTATCAGCAGCAGCTTCTTTCTGCAGGTTTCAAACTGTTCCACAATCACACTTCAAAGACTTGTGTCACATTAAAGGTACAGCAGTGCCCCCTGGCACAGGGACCCCTCTCTGTTCTGTCCTTCAGGCACAGCCCATTTCACACGTGCCCTGATCATTTACAAAGCATTGAGAACACCGAGGAAAGCTGGGAAGGCCAAGATGGATCTTTCAAGGATTTGGTTTTTATAGAGTGGTTTTTCTTTTTCCACTATTTGCATTTCCATATTTACATAGAAATTAAGCCACACAAATGATAAAGCCTAAAGGCAATTCTGTAATAGGTTCATTTTGTTGAAACTAACTCAAGACAGTAACAAAGATCTTGTCCCTTCTTATGTCATGTTCCTATTCCTCATTATGGTGTCTGCATCTTTTCCACATATATTGGCATCTGTATTAAACTACAAAACCTTCTATGTGGCTTTCCAGAGTGAGCCCTATTTCTATCATGTAAATAATGTTTTTTTCAGACATCTTAGATTTCTGGAGTTTAGATCCACAGCTTTATATTGTAATTGGTTAAGGGTCACAGAATACAGATGGTTTAATAGAGCTGACAGTGCTTGCCACTAGGTTTGCTGGGACCAAACACAGTTTATGGTGACTGTAGCCTTACTGTTACATCAGCCAGCTCTTAATCACTTTAAACCTTTCTGTTGGAGCCAATGGGACTGTTTATGCTCGGAAAATTGGGCATTTCCATGAATGTTTATGAAGCAGAATTTAATACATAGCACTCCCAGTTTTCCACTCATTGAGGAGAGAAAGAATTTCAAATACATCTAAAGACTTGTTTGCACTGGAACTGTGACATACTAAATTAAGTTAATGGAGATCATAGACTATATGATATATGCAATTATTTCATTGACATGCACTTTATACTCTGATATAGCCAAACCCATTCAGCCCTTAAAAACAGCCAAAGGCAAGTTCTGTTACCCTGTGATATACACTGGGAGCAGGTAAAAGATGACAGTCATGGAACACTGAGTGTGGTCACAGCCAGGCCACCCTCAGCTCTGCTGGCTTCTCGGGCTCAGGGAACAGCCTTAGACAGATGGTGCCTCCACACCCTCAGCCAAACGCAGCCTGCCTTGGGATTGGCACTGCACAAAAAACTTGGAAGCAGAGAGAAGATGGGAGTGAGGCTGCCTTCCAGCTGTCCATTCACTTCTACTAAAGGGCTGCTGGGTAAGACATTCAAATACTCTTCAGCACTACAATTTACAGCTCACGATTTTAATATAGGCAGGTCATCAAGTTGCACAGAAGATAATAGGTGTTACTTCATTTCCTTCTAAGAAAAGGTAAGCGCAGGGAGGCAGTAAACATTAAGCAGTCTCAGATTAATCTAGTGCTGTATATAAGCAAGTCTCAGTCATTAGAAATACTCTTTTACCTCTGAATTTAATAAAAACGTACCAGTGTCTGTAACTGGAATTCTTTACCTCTTTTCAAATTTCTCTATTATCTATACATCTGCTCCCTGAAAGAATTAAAAGTAATTTTGAAAAAGCAGGTTATAGTCTGCATTCTGTGGGAGAAAGAAGTAGTGTCTCATGTTTTCAGCTTACTCTTCAGAAAGGGTTATTTGTCCTTATTCTTTCAAATAGTTCATTAAAATCAGAACAGCATGCCACAGGAAAAATACAGCCCCAAATCTTAAAATCCCACATTTAAAAAATGTGTAAAATATTAGATTTATTCTAATACAAAAGTGCCAAAAGCAATTGCAAAATATTTTTGGTCATTCTGCACTATAAAAATGTCTCAAAATCCAGTTACTAATTGGACTGAGAAAAGTTAGAAAAAGATTGAAAATCATGTAAAGATTTTCAGTTTCCTGTTTTTCTAACAGTACTGAAGTTGCTGCTGAACATAAATTTCCTCACTTTCTACAACATGCAAATGGACAAGTTTCTTTTTTTTTTTTTTCATGAACCTATAGAAAATAAAAGTTTGTTACTGAATGTGGCAGGAGCACCTATATGTGCAATATCAGCATCTGACACGGGGAGTAGAGACTTGCCTTCATAAAGCTACTCAGTATGTGAGCTTGGGTCCCTTGCAGCAAACAAAGTGAAGGTGACTTGTGCAGCAGGAGGGTGTTGTGCTTCTTGATGCTACCTCCAAACTTGGGCTTCACTAATATTGCATTGATACCAGATCAAGGAAAATTCACTATTTGTCAAATAACATCAAGTAACCAGTAGCTCTCATTTAAAAATTGAGGCATTAAGAAATCAAAGTAACAAACAAAAAATCCAGAACAATTTTTTTTCCTGTAACAGCCAGCAGAAGCCACCCCTATTCAGGGGCAGAACTCGGTGTCTCACTCACCTCCCCCTCAAGTACCTTTGCTACCAAACACAGGGAAGGCAGAAGCAGTAATTTGTTTCCCAAAGAGGATCCCATCTGCCAAGGAAAGGGCTTACCCACATGGACTACAAGGGAAGTGGGAAGTTACTTTCTTTCCTAGGAAATGATGAATGGAGCACCAGGGAAACAAAGAGCTACCGCAGCCCCTGCCATGCATCCCTCTTGCACAGCGGCCGGAGGGAACCCACACCTGGAGGCGGGGAAGGGATACTCGGGATGCTGGTGGCACTGGGGCATACCTGCCTGAGCCAGTCCCCTGTACGGGGTGCAAATCACCACGTTAGGAAGAAATTAAATACGTAGCAAAGTAATTTGGTTCCTCTCATAAAATTAGCTTTATGCTGTTCTATAGCCAAAACAGCTCTGGAAAAGCGTCTTTTGCAAGTGAAATATCCAGTTCCATTCATGTCCTGATCATTTCTGTGCTAACACTCTTAGAGCAGGATGCTTCTAAAGCCGTTGTTTCCTGGGATTTGGGGAATGCTAAAAAGTAAATCTTAATTCCTACAGTCAGCCCGTGGAATACAGCTGTATTGGGGCTGCTGGTGGGAGCCTCTTCCCGGCTCCAGGAGCACGTCACAGCAGAGTCCTTAATTCTGCTGAGATCCTCGAGCATGCGAGTAAACAAACACATTGTGATTACGGCCAGGGGAACAGCAAAGGGAAAAGGCTGTTATCGTCTCCAGACAGACTCTTATCAACACTCCCATTAAAGAGCAGTAAACGGCTACCAATGATAAAATTACCAGTAATGAATTTTAAATACATTATTGATGTAGTCCTGGGGGGAGGGGAGATGTTAACCCTTTGGGGTGAGCAGAGGCGCCAGTGCCAAGTAAATAATATACCACTACACTGATTTTTTTTTCCCATTTAAAGTATTTGTGATTTCATTGCTGGCCATTCTATCTGTGTTTGCAAACACACACCGTGATGGGTGCCCGCAACATGTTTTTAAGTAAATGAAAGTTGAGAGCAATCAGCATCTCCTTCCTGATCTGCAGTGTGTCACTGTGCAGTCCCTGGGTTCCGCTCTTTTGGGGTTGTTGGTTTCCTGGTTGCTTTGGGTTTGGTTTATTTTGGCGTTTGTTTCTAGTTGCGGTGGGCTGGGGGTGTGGCTTGCTATTTGTTTTTTCTCAACAGGCAAGCAAGAGCCAAACTATCACCATTCTTGCAGACATTTCTGTTATTTTCAGCTGCAAAAATTTCATCGGTCCCATTTCAAATAAATGACAAATGCAGTTACTTTTTGTCTTGGTGACTGGGCTTCTGTTAAAGCACAAGTTAACTAGGCACAATAAATCACCATTTGTCTGAACCTGCAAATATTGATGGTTGTTTAGTTTACAGCCTTTACTGTAATTATTCCTTGGTGCTGTTTTGAATCACCATGCCCCTGGGTCCATCACTTCACCATTTAATTTCAAAATAATTTGCCAGATAACATACCTTCTAAACATTTTAGTTTTCCCTCTAGATAAATCATTACACTAATTGTTTATCAGAAAACTGCAGGCTGCCACTGGCTTAGGAGAGAAAAAAAGGGTGGCTGTATTTAATTGTATTTCATAAGGGAGTATTTTTTTGAAAAGTTATATCTAACTTTTCTACATAGGGCACTTAAACAGAATGAATGGGGAAGTTTTCCAAAATAACTTCTATAAGAATAATACACATTCTAATAAGCAAAGGGTGAAATGTAACTGATGCTCTTAAAATACGGTATGATTTCCAAACTGACTTATGTTCAGAATATTTAATTTACAATAGAATGTTCTTCTGCTTGTTCCTAGAACTAACCACAGAGCAAAGATCTAGAAATCCTTTGAATACATACCTCTTATGAAACCACTAATGAAATAATAAGCACAGTGACTTATACAGATCAGGATGCACAGAACTCTCTTATTAGATTGAGAAAGAAAGGGCAAAAATGAGAAAAGTAAATAGCCCCAAGCACTTTTTTATGTTTCCATTAAATTAAGCACATCTGACATGAAATTCAGAGAAACTGGGGGCTATAGGATTTGACAGCATTTTATACTGTGGCAACTTTTCAATATGCCTCTTCAAAGGTCATCACTGAAAATTCAGCAAGCTAACACCTATTTCACTGCTCACCCCACACCACCCCCAATTACACGTACTTGGAAAATAGAAATTAATAAATTACATGTAAAACCTAATGACTGGCACAGAATCTTTATACTTCAATACCCAAACAAGCAATAGTACTGATGAGAAATAGGCCATTGCACCTTTTGAAACTGGAATCCAGTGCATTACCCATTACAGTCTATTCATTTCTTTCCTAACACTAATAACTACCTCACTAGCACCAGCTTTTAACCCTGGCTGGCTGGATTTGCTTTTCAGGATTGATATGAAATATTTTCTATAGCTTTGCAGGTATTGTGTTCTCTATTGTATATCAGTTCAGGTTTTACAGCTATTCTTTTTAATCACATCTGAAATTCAAGCCAGCCAAGTTCCTGCATTTATGAAAAGATCACAGGTAATGAAAAAATTTGAATAGGTCAAGTGATGTGAATATGCATGGGCAAATCATTATCTGTCTTCTCTTATTCCTTTGGTAAATGGGTAGAGGAGAAACATAAATCATTGCTCAGCATGTATTCAACTACCTCCTCTTGACTCACACTCAGAGAACACCACTGGCTGAAGTGCACACAGGAATTAGGCCAAACCACACTGTGGCTGCTTCATTTAACTTGTCAGTTTACAGAAGGAAAAAACCAAACAGACAGACTTTGGACCTATGCAGAAATTTATCTTAAAGTTGAATTAATTTAAATAAAAACTGCTGTTTTCCATTTTTCCTCACAGATTTAAAGGCTAAGCATTTAGCACTTTACCCCTTTAATTGAATAAAATGCATATATTAGCATTACTTACAAAAGCTTTCCTTAAACAAATATATAGCTTAGATCTGGATCTGAATTGTACCTTCCCCTTTAAAAGAAAAAGTTTCCAGGAAAAAAAACAACCAAACAAACAAAAAAAAGCAAACCAACAGTTCTCATAATGTTTTTTAAACAGAGAAAAATGAAACACTTCAAAAAATACTTGTCAGTAAAATGATACACAAAAGAATATTTGATTTTTCTTATTGAATCCAAGAGAGAAATGTGGGAAGAAAAAGTCTATCAACTGGAAGAAAGAAGAAACAGTAACAGCTTTCCAAAATATCCTAGCTGATAAGAAAGTTGCCTGATTTTTAATTTGATAAGAAAGACTCATTAGACATATCTCATGGCAGAAGTGTGTCATCCCTAAAATCTCCTACCCAAACTTTCCCCACCTTCCACCAATTCAGTTTTCCAGACATCACTCAAACCTGGGAAATGTGAACTGGGCACATATTGCAGAACAGACTTGAACGTGTTACAGCACCCCCCATTCATACCTCTCTTTATGCCTTATGAAATCCCTTGTTCACCAAAGTATGGAGAGAATTTTCCTGGATTTAATTCTCCCAAAGCCATGTGACATTTCCACATCTTAGCACTGCCACATTTTACAGCAGATTCAAATGTGGTGCCCAAACAACCATGAACAAGTGAGCTTTTCTGTATCAAAATAAATAGGGATGGTTATGGAGAACTTCAAAGATCCTTCAGGTTGAATAAATAAGAGGGCACTGTCTCTGTAAAAAACACAGAATGAGACTTTAACATATAATTGCTGCCATAGCTTTAAAGCTGGTGCAGAAGTACCCTCACAGCATGGGAAATATATTTTGCATGCTAAATAAACTCTCAAAAGATGTATATGCCCACATTGTCAGCATGCTCCTCACTGCCAAAAGCCAGTCTGCCATCAAACAGATAATGTTCATTTGGCCTTTGGGAAATGGTGGCACCTTAGAATTTCAATTTCAATATACAATTAGGAAAAGAAAAAAGAACCCCACAAACATCAAAATGGCTGGAGGAGGAATTCCTTGTATTGAATTCTTAATTCAGGATCAGATTTTTTATTTGGTGTTTTATTGGAGACCAGCGAAGCAGGTAGAGATTGAACATATGAAATATTATGCAAGTTCTGCACAGACCTGTTTTCCACAAAAAACTCAAGTATTTCAATGGAAAAGAGGGCAATCATTGTACAAATCAGGACATAAGCTAAAATACCAAACTTTAGCCACAAACCCACTTAATGGAGAATAGCCACATGTACATGGAGCTTATCTCCACTGACATATTATGAAAATATTAGAAAGTGAAGTGAGATGATTTAAAAAGTAAACAAAAAATAAAGGTTTCACATACAACACTCTGCTTTTCAGTCTCTCTGTGTAGGTAATGACAGGACTACAAAGAATATTATCTAATAATGCACTAATTTTTTAACCTCAGAAGGCAGAGATAAATGTTGAAATCCATTTGAAAAAAAAGCCAACAGATGGCTTTAAGTGAATAACAGATTCACTTAACCAAACATTTTATTTCCTGTATCTTGAATAATTAACAAAAAAAGTGTTTACCAACAATTATATAACAGCTTTTATAGTAACACAAGGAGGAGAGAAACATTTAGCACTGAGTCTCATAAATAATTCAAAAGGTCTAATTTACCATAATCATGTCTGGCATTTATCTTCAGTAAATAATGTATTAGGCATATACTGTGCACTATTTCCTACAGTAGCTACTAGAGAGCATTAGGCACAAACCCATCTGTGTTTAGCATTCTGTAAATCAGGCCAGCTCTTGCATGCATAAAGTGATTGCTGATGAAGCCATTTACCTATGCAACGGATAGAAATGGCATCTTTTAATGTAAAATTAAATAAAAATTGTAGAAACTGCAACACAGATGAGGTTTTTTTGTATACCATAAATATTCATAGCTGACAAAGCGTACCTCTGAAACCATAGGAACCACTCTAGGAAAAGAAGTTGGGTCTTCCACATTCACTGTGCCACTGACAGGTTAATTTGCATAAGAGCAAATTAACATCTCAAAAGCCTTCTCTTTGCTAGCATTTTCAAGAAATCACCCACCATTACATTAAAACCACTGCAGCTACACCTTGGCACAACAGAAATGTGAGTTCTGGTGTTATCCAGCCTCAGGTTGCTTTTTTTGTTTGCTTAAAGCCCCACTGTGCCAGCTCCTTCCTTCCACATTGGCAGCTCCCACTCCCCAGGAAAGGGCAGTGCACACACAGCCATAGCCAGGTAGGAAGGGTTTCCCACAAGCTTTCAATTATTTCCTAGCTTTGCCTCTTACATCTTCAACTTAATTAATCTCTCCTGGAACGTGCACATTTTCAAATAATTTGAAAAAGAATTTGAATTTATCACAAATTTAGCCCCAGAATTAGGGAACACTCTAATGCAACTGCACTCAAACTGATCAGCCATTTCTGTAGTTTGTGCCTTACCTGTCAGCGGGAATAAAGAACATGGTATACAATCTGTGCATGAAGCAAGAATTACCTTTCTGTTAAAAGCTCACTTCCTTTTTTTAATTTTTTTTCAACTTTTTGCCATGTGTTTAACAGGTACTCTAAATACCATAAGCAGAAGCTTCCAGAACTCTGGGGTCTTTACCTCTTCATATGATTTTTAGTGTTGTACATGCCCAGGACTTTGTCACACAATTATCACCTTCTGGAGCATATATGCTCAAGTTTTATATTAATTACTGGAGTGAAATCAAGATCATACTTTCTCACATGAATTGAGGACATTAGGCAGCTATTTTAAGTGATCTAATGAAATTTTACACATCTTAAAAGTGCTATCCTTGAGATCTTCGGGAAGTTTACACTAAGCACACCATGGAGCACATTCAGCAGGATTTTCTGTAGTTTTCAAGCACGTTTATGTTAATTTGTTTGGATTACCTTTTTCCTTGTACAGATAAACACCAATACATACTACAGCCACATATTTGTTCACTCACCTCCTAGGCTTACTTGATCATTTAAAGAAAGGTTTGAGTTGTAAAAAGCAGTTAGAATGTTTCATTTTAATTACAGCATATCTTCTTCTATGATCCTTTTGTTAAGATTCATGTTCTGAATAGTAGCCCTTTACATATCTCCTATGAAATGAACCAGCCTACAATCAGAAATTACATAAAAGGCACTCCAGAAGGCAAAAATTGTAGAATTATTTCAAGAACTGTTTTTTCTTTTACATCATTTTACATTATAAGACCAAACATGTAAATTAGCTCATTAGAAAAAAAAACACAAACCAACCAACAAAAACAGGCCAGTACAGAATGTCAGAATAACTTTTTGTTTTCTATTTGCATATATAGTAAGACACAATGCAAGAGTGGGATACCTGTGGTTTCCAACTCTCTCTCAGCTCCTTCAAGGCTCAGATGGATCCAGGTCACATGAACTTGACTCGACTGCAAAGAGCAGAGTACCAGAACAGTCCTGCCCTGCAAACCCCTAATGACACACGTCAGCAACCCAACAGAGGGCCAAGCCCCAGTGGCAGCTCAGCAGGATGGAGAAGCCCTTCCTTGTGCAACCTGTTTCAATTACAAAAGGGATGCATGAACGGAGATGACCTACCAGGTTTCCTTACATTCCCTATTCCTATTTTTCCTGCTGCTCAACATTAAGACTGTAAATTGTTCTTTTGACATCAGGTTGATACAGTTTTGTAGGGGCAAAGCCAGTGTCTCCAGTGCGACAACACACCAGGTCCAGGAGACCTGAATTCAAACTAGTTAAATATAAACATTAGAACATCAGCACCTCATAACCACCAGAGAGACATGTTGAGTGAAGCATCCCACCAACAGGAAAACCACTGTTTGAATCAGAAGGAAATTCTAATTACACTTGCTTACTGTAATCTTTAGGTCTCCATAAAGAAACCACAAAAGGATACTTATGAAATGGAAATATGTTTCTTCTGCAATAGAATAAATACAGCAAATTAGATGAACCTTGTCTGTAATCACACCTGCACCACATACCATGTGAGGAAAAATGCACCCTCATTATGAAAGAAGGGCTCTTGAGAACAGACAGGAGCAGGTAAATAGAGACACTCCAAAGACTCGGAGAGCAGAAATCACAAAGGTAATTTATAGAGACGTTGAAGGTGATACTGTTTAGATGACACTGTATAAATTAATCACACATAATGGCATAACAATCATCTAAATATCTTTCAGTTTTGAATCTTAACCAGCAAAAATATCCTAGTTAGTTGTAAGCAGTTCCTTAACCGTTACTTATTTCCCTTTGATTGTCAATGCTGATTGAGAAACTCAATCTGAAGTCCAACTACTAAATAATAAAAGTGCAGAAAATACTTCCAGTAATATATGTATTTCACCTGAAGTTACAATGTATGAACCAAATAAAACTGCAAACACCTAAGTTACATCATGTGAAACAGTACAAATCACATTTGCTCATTATGGCATCTTATAAAGTCAAGCTAAGACTTATATCCAGCTTCAGCCTCCTGCCCAAAAAAGGAATCACTTTCACAGTAGAAATGCTTACTGTCAGTTTGTCAAGTCCAGATAAAACCTAATTCCATAATCCGTGAAGAAAAGGGAAAACATAGCAGAAACCTTAGAACAGAAAATTATACTATGAGGATAAACGTCAGACACTAAATAAGCATGTCCATGAAAACTTCATGCTGTAGCTCTCTGATACCTCTGAGCTACTGCCATAATCTCAGAGTGAAAGACAAAGGCCAACTATTCTGGTGTCTAATCAGACCATAAAGGGACTAGTGATTAAAGGGTCCTTTCACTAATAGACTTTCCACCCCCACAGCAGTCTGTCAGTAAGACAGAGCTGCTGAAACCTCTGAAAGCCAGAAACAGTGGAATGTGGGATTGATGGTCAATAGGAACATTTCGGTAGACAAAAAAAGCAAACTAGAAGTGAGGGGAGAAATCCAGTCACTTGTCATCCTTATAGCTGTCTTTAAATACTTCATTTTAGAGCACACATACAACCCTCTAAAATAGCCTATGTATTGTTATTTTTAAAAATAGCATCCTAAAATCTTTGAGTTGAGAGACTACATATGTGCTGAAGAAAACTTCGTTTTTTGTTTCATCACCATAACTCTGCAGGACCGTGATTGCACTGCTGCTTTTCAGCATCACACTCAAGCCCCAGCCTGCCAAAGGGTGGTTCTCAGCAGTTTAACCCCCTTCAGTAAGAAGCACCTTGAAATCTCAAGTGACAGTCAAAGGTCAAATATTATTCATAAAATCTCTCAACAGCCTCTTTCTAAACCAATTTCTCCTGCAGCATATAACTAACTCCTTTATTGTCCCCTGTATATCCTGGGCACACAGTCACATTTGCTAATCTGTCTTTATAGAAGGTTAAGGATTGGACCTTGAAGATCATCCAGCCCCAACCCCCCTGCCATGGGTAGGGACATCTCCCACTAGACTGGGTTGCTCAAGGCCTTATCCAGCCTGGTTTTGAACACTGCTTCAGTCACCTAAAACAAATATTAACATCAGCATTAGACTGGAGACCAAAACAAAGTTCTCTCTGTGCCACAATAACAGAGCTACATGAGTCCTGCACTGCAAATAGCTACAGCCAGAGAGCAGCGAGTACATTCCATTTTATTAATCCAGAACTGCAGAGCACTGAACACCTGGATTGAAGCACCAGCTGAGGATCTCCTTCATGGAACATGTATGTGACAAATTACACACCAGATACATACAAACACTTTGAAGAAAACTGAAAAGCTCTAAGGTTTAATTTGAAGCCTATCTCATATTTGCCATTTCCTTTTAGCAGTTCTCTGAGAGCTACTCATCCAGTTCTGTCTTAGATTATGGTCTTGCAATACAAGCAATAAGAATCAGGTTCAGAGTAGGAAAAAAATAGTGAGGCCATATCATCTTTTGCCCCTCTATATAGAGTTTTTAAAGCATGAAGTAAACCATACTAAGTAGGTAAATACTTATAACTAATAGACTAATAAAAGCTTTGATTTTTACCTCTTGCATGGAAACCACAATCATGTATTCAGGTATACCTGCTAGGATATGAGGGAAAGGAAATATATAGAAATTGTATTACTAGATTAAAATTATTGTTTGCTTGTCATCTTAATATCACTTTCTGACTTCAGCTTAAATTGTGGTGTTGCATAACAACAGCTGGTCATGAATAAATGTGGTCTCATAGAACTTAAAGTAGAAAGAGAATTTAACATTTGAACACAAAACGAGTTTTGGAATAAGAAAGTACTCTAAAATACAATTTTAGCAGCTATCACAATATGCTTCCTTGAATCCGCAAAAGCTGTTGAAAATTAAGCACATTAAGTATTCAGTAAGTAAAATACCTTGTTCACATAACCAGAACTCATCACCAAACAGCTCTGCAGATTGGCATTGCAAAAAGAAACTATACATTCTAAATGAGATTTTTTTTGAGTGCTCTTTTTATCCTGAAATCCAATTTTATCTCTGTCTCATTTAATAAAAAGTTTTTGACAAATGTTGTCAACATTTATTATATGTGTGAAATAAAAAAACCCTGCCTTTTTAGCAAGACAGAGCAGTAAATGAAATTACAGAACTGCTGCAGTGGTTCTTAGTTGACATTTTGTGTTCTATGACAGCTTCACACATTTTGCCTGGTTGTTTTGGGAAAGGCAACATTTAAATCAGACTGTATTAACAAATCTAGTATGTGCAAAAAACATGCTCACAACTAGTGACTTCAGCATAACAAGGGGAGCAACAAGGATTCAGCAGTGACATGCTACTAGACAACTCAAAGAGGATGGGATACCAAGGAACACAGTTTATGACCCAAATGTTTGTGAAATACACACACACTTTTTAGTTTGGAACATAACTCTCATATTCTTTGTCAGTTCTTTGTCAGTGGTTAAGTTTTCTGAAACATTTGACATTAGATTAGCTCTAATAAATGCTCTAATATCAAACTCCTAGAGTTTCCATAGCAGAACAGTGTCAGCCAAATTCCCTTATCGATGATTGCAAATCTCAAGCTGTTTGATGTCTTTTTAAAGTCTCGTTTTCTGGGGTAAAAGAAGCTATTACATGTAAATTAAGTTCTGATGAAAAAGTAAATATTCAAATTCTATTAAAGTAAATTCTGAAAATGGGTTACTTCAAGGTTAAAAACTAGTGGAGCAAGTAGCAAGTAGGTGAACGTACTGATTCTATCTCTGGTGCTCAAGCCCATCTCTTGTTTCAGGGGACTGTGTGGGCCTGGCTTAGGAGTGGCAGAAAGGACATATTTCCTCACTGCCTGCTCCAGAGCCTTGAAACAGATCCCAGGGATGCAACAGCAACCTCAGACACATAAGCAAGGAACACAAATGTGGCTTTTGCTTTTCTCAGTGTGCATTTTGAAGCTTCAATTCCTCTTGCTGCTCTTTCAAAAAGGATGAATCTTGCCCCTCTGAGGGTGCAATCCATGGCACTTCTGTCAATTCTGCCATGACTTGGTTCCAGAAAAGCAAAACCCTTGGAAAACTGGTGAGCGGAGCATATCAGGACCTTCTGTTTGGCATCCACAACCCTAAACAGAGGGCTTAGTTTACTTATGTACCCAAGTTTATGTTATGACTATAGGTTGGTCTTCATATATTCATCACATGAAAATAATCACATTTTAGAATATTAAAATACAGCAATTGAGAAAATTAGAGCTTTGCTATTGGCATCATTGGGGGTTTGGGGGGGAGGCTTGTGCTCTTTTGTAGGTTCAAAAGCCTCCTACTTTGCTCTATTTCACTTGATATTTAGAGGTAAACTTGCTGTTTCTTATGAATTCATGGAAGTAAACTCAGTCTTTGGTCAGGCTACTGTAAAATAAGAAAACCAAATCTAAAAACCCTTCAGCATTTAAGTGATAATTCTTTTCTTCCTTTGGTAACATTATTACCATATGGTGTTTTAAAAATATCTATTTCACTTGAGAATATCCTGTTAAATAAACCACTATTTCATAAAATGGCACAGAAAAGTCTATATCCTAGTTTGCACTTTTCTCCCAAAAGCAAGGATAAATGCAGTTGAGACTGGAACAGATGCTCTGGTCTAGTCTCATTCAGTGCAGCTGTAATTATATAATTTTAGCAATTAATTCTGACTGGGGCTTTGCTCAGCTCTGACTGAATGTTCTGTGGTTGATTGTACAGAAAGTGGCCTCGTGTGATTCGTTTCCTCTCTGCAGTAAAACATTGAGATGACAACATTTGATTTCAGCAGCCTGAAAAAAGGACAAGAAATCCTGAAAACTCTTTAGGATTCAAGTGATAATTTGAAAAGCACAAGCAAAGCACAATACAGGGTTTCTACTCAAATCTTGTTGGGAAAAAAAAAAAGAATGGTAGAGTACAGTTCTCTGTATATCAGAGTAAAGGGGGAATTTAGATTTCTGCCACAGCTCAGAGAGCTATCTATGAAAATGCAAGAGAAGGATGAAGCAAATTAACCAAAAAGTTTAAATCTCACTATTTAGTTTATGCCATTCAAATAACTATATCTCCTTAATATTCAAAACATCTGAAATGAATGAGAATTAATCCAGAGAGAGGAGTTAACACAACAGAATGGCTTTCCAAAGGCAATGCCGAAGCAAAAGACATAAGGCTAAAATAAATACTGTTTTGGAGATTCTATAGTTTCATTAACAGCTTCCAAGCAGATACAGGATCTAAACCATTTTGAACAGTTCCTACTCCACAGGGAGGCCATTTTATTTGCCACAAAAACTAATTATTTCACAATACGTTCTAAAAAATCTGCAATTTGACTGTGAATTACTGTTTGCAGTCTCAAGGGGAACGTACAGTTGCCATGTTACAAGTGTGACAACAGGGACTGCTTTGCAGTAGTGCCACCAGCAATGAAACGCCCCAAGATCCACAGCCTGGGCAGTTTGAGGGGCTGTGTTTTTTCACTTCATTCAAATTCATTAAGCCACTTGCATTTCATACAGAAAGCTTCCCAAATGACATGAAGTAGGAATAAGACCACCAAAAAAAGTACCTCCAACAGAACTACTTGCAGACATGTGAAAAATTGTTAGGTCAGGGTGATGTCTACCATCAAAGGAAACAATGTGTTAGATATTTATATTATAGATCTTCATTACAAAGATGTGCAAAGACTTCCTCATCAACACAAACACATTCTTTACACGTACACAACACTCTTGTCGTTTGCAGTAGATCCTTTTCATATTTTCATACAATGAGAAACTTTCCAGCTGCAGGAAAAAAAAAAGAAAATCATCTTAAGAAGGCATAAGAGAAAACTCTGTAAAAGAGCGTCAGAGCTCACAAGGAAGACAAGCAGGAATCGGTGTGATGCCTGTGTTCCCAGAGCACGCGTGGCAAGGAAACTTCTCATCCATCACACTTTCCATTACGAGTGTTCCTAAGTTAACTCTGCAACATTCACTTCTAGTTGTCATCTCACCAAATGAATGTTAAAGATTATAAAGCTCACAAAGCTGTATATATGAATGTGAACATACGTGCGTTTGTTCCCCACCAAGGTTTAAGTCTGCAGTCCTTACCCTGTGTTAACTACAGTTATAATGATTAATAGCACCACAATAATTGGTGTCCAGTGTCTATTCATCACAGGGCTTCCATTTCTTCGTGGAATTTCTCTTTATGTAATGAATGTAGGACTTGCACATTGTACCTGACAGCTTGATTAATGATGCTACAGTGAGTTTCTTACACAATGAGCACGGTGTGAGTATTGTAGGTGTCAGTTTGGCCCAATTGCAAGTCGATTTACTGCTCTTCACCATTAACAAAGGGTAAAAGAGGTGAAAGAAGTGTACATATTGTAAAGTGTTCTTTTAAAATTAATTTTAGCTGTGCCCATCTCTGCTACTGTAGCTATAAAGACAAAACACAAAGAAGCTACTGATACCTAATCAGGCAAAGAGTCTCTTTAAAGCAACAGACTGCAAACTATGCTGACTGTGTATCAAAGATTTACTGTGCCAGGTTATATTTCTAATTTTCTTTTTATCTGTTTTACAACCAAAAATAAATAGTAATAATTGCAAGCAATAAATAATAAGGAACTGAAGTGAAATGGCACAAGAACAAACCCTCAGAGATGGAACTCCTAACACAGGAAGCCTTTCACAGTGCCTTTCACTGCTTCAATGTTCCCAGCTGATGAGTGCAGGTTTCCCTTGCAGGTTCATCTACAGATGGAGGATCTCACAGCTGGAGTTCCAAACCTAACTGCATATCCAGTCTAGTCACTGAATCAAGCACTTAATGGTGTCTTCAGTTTTTCTGATGTAATTGATTTCTCTGGGCTAAGTGATTTTTAATTGACCTTTACAAATAGTCACACTAAAAAATTATTTTATCAAGGAATTCAAAAGTAATTGAACTAACAAATATAATCTACAATAACACAGCAAATTACATGAGGAAGCAGCCCTGAGAAACAGTTTGGTGTAGTTGATATTGCTGTCAACTACCTGTTTTAGTTTCTTCCCTTTATGTGTACTAGAGATGCCAGATACAATTCAAGAGAGAAGCACTGTAAATAAACCATTCCTCTAGCCTAAGGTGCAGGAATTAACGATTGTATTGGAACATTACCAAAACTGACAATACATTACTGAAGTCCTACACACACTCAACAAGCAAACACACAAAACACACCTGTGATGGAAAGCAAGCCAGTCAGGTTATATATAAGAGCTTCAATGGTGCACACAGTATTCACTGCTACAGTGTCCACCTGCAGGTGCTTAAATACTGCAGAGTTGAAAGAACTAAGTGTTAATGCTCTCCACATATATTCTCCCAGGCATTGAAAATCTGTGATGTGAGAACTTCAAGATAAAAGTAGCATCTGCATCCATTTAATTTTTAATGCTCTTTGGTAAACCTTTCCTCTGTGCACTTGCCTAGTTGCTTTTTGAATTTATTTATACTTTGGCATTTGTAATATCCCACGACAATGAATTACAACTCCTTTATAACAAAACTTACTTTCATATGATGCTCTTCACCTCCTTTGTTAAAAGAAACTGCGAATACTTTCTTGATCACTTCTTTCCTGTCACCAGTGATTTCACACAGCTTTCAAACTATCCTTCTTCTCCTTTTCAATCCTTTTGTATGCTAGTCTTAATTTCACCCTGCAAAGGTGTCTTGTTCATTTCATCATATTAAAGATTTGCCTCTACCTTTTCTCATTCTACTGTAACCTTATTGAGATGGAAAATCAGCACTGCATATTTTATTCAAGATTTGAGTCCAACATGGATTAATAGCCTAGCATAAGAATTTGTTTCATTTTGTTCCACTCTCAGTGATTCTTACTATCCTCTTTCTCTTTTGACTTCCACTCTGCACAAAGCATATTCCATAGGACCCAGCTGGACCACCAAATCTGCTTTTTATCAAAAGGCAGAGATCAAGGCTGACCATGTCATTTGTTGAACTGAACATGCTTGTATTACAAAGCCTGCAAACTTCAGCTCAATGTTAGAAAGCAAACGCTGCAATTTAGCCAAACACAACTGCAATGTAGCACTTCACTATTCTGGTTTTTCATCAAACTCCTGAACTTCGTAAGTCTAAGGAAGTAGCACACACATGAATTAGGTCATACTGGATGTATTAGGATATATTGGTGCATTGCAAAATTTCTGTATTATTCTGCTTTCCAGTTGAAAGGCATATAAACCAACTGCACATTTAAAATTGCTCCTGGTCACATGAATATTATCCCATTTAACTATATTCCCTGAAGGAGTTATTGCTTTCAATGGTAATCTTAAGCTCACAAAAGAAAACCATCCACCTTTTAAATCTTTCAAACTTAAGAACCCACTAAAATATACCATCCTAAGGAAGAGTACTGTTTCAATTCAATTTTTAAATATAAAGTATGACAGATTTCAAAAATAATAAAGGACAAAGTAATATGAAGAGATATTTTTAAGCTCATTTGAAATTCTTTCATCTTTTATTCACTACCTCATGCAGCTGATGGAACTCAGTCCACAATACAACTCAGTTGCTAGGCCTTATTTCCATTTCTATGGAAGTATATCTCAAATCCAGAAAAAAACAGCAAAGGATTTAAAATATTACATAAAATAAGCCTGATTCTTTTTTGCACATGGCCAGCATCTGAATGGATCTCCCTTCTAGAGCAGACAATAAGGAAGAAATAAGAACAACTGATAGTGTTAAGCCAGGACGAGAACAGGACAAAAGCAGTGTGATTAGGCCCAAATACAGAATGGCTGCTGTGTGCAAGCAGTGTTCAATCTCTGTGCTACCATGCAAATTCAACAGCTGATACTGCAAGACATGAATAAGTCTGCAAACAGACAGGAGTTCTGGGTAACTGCTGCTTTAAGCTCTGTGGATGTCCCAGTAGCACGTACACTTCCCTGTCCTTTTCTAGGGCTTATATGTTAAAATATAAGAAGAAAAAAACAGAAACATTAAATCAAGCAACTGGGGAAAGAAAAAATCACCATATTTTCTTTTTTAAAGGAAAACAGTTTGGTTTGAGTTTTAAGAAGCGCAAAAACAGTACCAAGCAATTGTCCCAGAACTACTGAAATTGTGCTGGACTTCTTGAAGAAGCCTCAGCCTCATGGCCGAGATGTCCTCCGATTTTTCAGCTGCAACATTCTCTGCATGGGTCCCACTGAACGTTTTAAAAGTTTTTGCCTTCACAAAGATTTGCTCATTTTAGTCAAACACTTCAAGCTGCATCAGTTTCTGATGTATACAACACAAAGAACAATAATGGGAAATCATGGTATAAATACATTTTGGAGAAGAATGGTATTTTGGGGGAAATTCCCAATTGATGCAAGGTAAGTTTTAGAAGGTGCTACTAAAGAAGTGCCTTCAAAGCTCTTTCCATCTTGAACAGAAACTACAGAGATACCACTCTGAGCACTGTTGCATTCTGTACCTTACAAAGGTTGCTTTCATTGAAGCTTCCCCAACACTATCTCTAATTATTAAAATGTTTTCCTCAGATGTCCAAGCTATTTCAGTTGCTGTAACAGCTTAGCTCAACTACTGCATCACACATCTTCAAAATATATAAATATGTATTTTCACAAAGAATAAATTCCGTTGGCAAATGATGAACACTGACAAATGGGATAATCCAAATGAACAGCCTGTATTGTGCTTTGCCATTTCAAGTTACATTTCCCATATTCTGCAGCTATCCATCTTCAATGCCAGCAGCACAGTCATGTTCCCCTGGGTTCTCCAGCGCCTGTTCAGTGAAAACTGCTTTCCGTCCCACAGTGTCTATCCTGTAAGAGCTCTGACTTCATGGCTCATGGGAATCCTGAAGGATAAAGGTTTTCTGAGCACTAGCAGTTTCCTCCTTACAACAGAATCCACTTTATAGTAGGCTCATAACTCTCACTTGAATAGGGGGGTTTGGGGTGATTTCCAGAAATTCCAACCCTGTGCACGAAATCAGTTTTCTTCCCATAACAGTCTACATTAAATAATCTCTAAATTTAGTCCCACTATGTTTGTTGAAAAGACTTAGAGCAGTAACTTGACCTATAGTATACACAATACTAGGTCCTGAGGACACCAAAATCACTGCCTATTTGATAACTGTCTGATATCTAAAAGTTTCTTTACAAAGAGGGCAAAACAACTCCCAGACAAACTTGGGGTGCTTCTCGCCCCCAACATCATCAGGTTTTTCAGTGGGGAAAGGTCAGAATGTACTCAGAAACATGAAAGAACAAGTTAGAAATGAAATGGCATCCACTAGAGACAGCTTTTCAGTAGAAGAACATTTTGTGAGAAGCTGGAGTTTAGTTATTAGGGATAACAAACCCTTCTGTACACTCCAAAATATGAAAGAGCGTGTCAACTATCTATAATGAAAGCAAACCTTATGGCCAAGTACAAAAGACAGCAAACAAATATGGCAAAACCTTGCTCTGCAAAAATAACTGATTTAAAAGCCTCTTTCCAATTTTGAACCATGTGAAATGAGCTGAAACCCCTTGCTCCTTTCCCAGAACAGATCCTACCAGACTGCTTTTAAGTTTAAGCCCTTTTGAAGACTCTGGCAGAGAATGGGAGAATGGCTGTGCTTTATGCTTTTCAAACACCTTCCCTCAATTTTCAGAAAGTACTTTACAAACATTAATGTGCCCATATCCACAAGACAGATAAGGAAAAAAATTTAATACCCTGAAGTAAATAACTTGTACAAAATCCTTCCAGCTGAAGCTGGTATCCACTGCCTGCAGTCGCTGCCATAACACCAGCCAAGAGATTTTCTACTTTCTCTCTCAAGACAGAATCATGACATGAAGTAGCCAGGAAAATAACAAATAACAGAGGTGGGTGTAACACCAGACTTGAACCTGGTTTGTATCACCTTTCTTACTCTTCCAAATTAGAAAACCAAAACAAACCCCTCCCCGCCCTTCAAACATTACTTTTTTCTCACATATTGAAAAACTAACTGTAAACTCAGAGTTACTATTCCATTATGCAGTTATGCCAACACAATAAAACATCATACCCTGTAACTGGAAGGCACACACAATCACAAGTATCAGAACTCATGAATTTAAATTATGTGAAAGACAGTTACTGTTACACAGTTCAACAGAAATTTAACTGAAAATAGGGAAAACACAAGACCTGTTAAATTCAAAAATTTAATTTAAAACCAAAATATATAAAACTAAATTATACCTTCAGATTTAAACTTTGTTTAAAAAAACAACTTCTACATCTAAATAAAAACCTCAGAAAGAGTTAGTTTGAAAAGATTTAACTGTAAATAATTAAAAATATACATTTGAATTTTTTTAATGTAAAGCTCATTTTTTCTAGAAGATGTGCCCCTTCTGACTATCAACCATATTAAGGCATCAATTATCCTAACAGAATGCCCTTGTCATATTTTTAATCAATGGGCATTATCAGGTGCACATAACCCTAACATTCTTTCCCAAGGTTGATAATGATGAGGCTAAATTCTTCCTGTGCAATATATGCAAGAGTCAATAATTCCTTTCCTAGCAGTCTCATGAACTCAGTAAGCATTTCAGTTTCCAGAATCCAGCCTACATGACTATGATAAACTTAAGAGAATGGTGAACATGGGACGACTTCCACTTGCTGGCCAGACCCCAGAGCATGTTGGTGAGTGTGAGGATGAGGGGGAAAACAGTGGGGAAGATACTCCTGCAATCTCCCAAAGTGTGTGATATTACAATTTACTTCGGTTACTATATAACAGGTGATCTAAACCAATACTTTAACTGGCATTGTCTCCTTTCTGTTGTTAATGACAATTACTGAATCCAGGCACTGCACTTTCAAGAAATAATGCTTGACATTAGGATAGTTTTCATTTTTATTCACTGGTTTTCAAGGTGAACAGCTAATAAGATACAATAAATTAAATTATACACTTAAGATGAATGGTACTGAGTGTAAAGTATAGCAATTTAGGGCTGTAATCCCCCACAGGATGTATGGGTGAATGAACAAGATAAAAGAATCCTGCCAATGGTCCTTGGGACACACAGACACACATGGGACTAAGAAGTGACTTTTTCAACCTTGGGCTCACCCTTAGGAGCACAGTACAGACCATAACCATGCACAGCACCTGCATTGCCCTGGACACTTCAGGACATTTATCTAGCACTTATCAGCTGCAGACCGTACCCATCCAGAGACAGCAACCCCATGCTACCACCCTCAACAGCACCGAAAGGACCTGCTCCACCATTAATTCTTTTTTTATGACTAGCTGAGCATGCTGTTTCAGTAATTCAAATCAAATAACATTTTGCTCAAGCAGATTCTGAACTTGACAGAACATTTAAAAGATGACGCAAAGAGAAGACACACGATTTTTACTCACTTTACTCCTTGGAGTCCATAAATGCTTTAAAAGGCTGTTTTCTCCATTTTCTTTCAGAATACCATCATTAGTGCTCTGCATCCTCTAAAATGCCATTTACACAAAATTACTCCTTGTGCTGTGTCCGGATTCTGATAGAAGCTAGAGCTTGTGTGAAATATCCCCTGTGATGTGACCCATCCTACAGCACAGCAATAACCCACGTTATGGCAGTTCTTGTGTTCAAAGAAAGCAGTGAAAGATTCCCACTTTCTGTAAGAGTTTCTATATATAAAGTCAAATGCAACAAAAACCATCAAATGCTGTGTTTGACTGTGAAAGGTTGGACAAAGTTGTACACAGAAAAAATATAGCACACCCATATTTAAAATCTGCAGAATGTTAAACATTCTTTTGATGTTCAGCAACAAAATCCATGAGTATAAACATCTGATTTGTGTTCAGCTACTGCAGTATACACAGAACTAGAATTTTCTTTTAAAAATTTGCAAAGACATGACAGCACTTCCAAGCTATTTTGTTTACTCTTAAAGGTTAAACATAAATGGTGGGGAGGAATGGCAGGACCCTCATTTTCCCCTGTCCTTCAGCCTCCCAGTGATCAAGGCACAAAGCTGCTCTCTCCTGCTTTGTCATTCATCCACACTACCAATGCTTGGTTAATGGGACTGGATTGTTTCAGAAGTTAGGACGCTGCAGGAAAAAAATAAATATTTATTGTTTCATCTGGAACTCAGTTGCCAGAAGGAGGAGAGTAGTTGAGACTTTGGAGGTTTATAAGTGAGCAGATCTTTATTAAAGATCTGTTCCTATACACACATGCATTTTTGCCATCCGACGGTCACTGCCATGGCTTTTAGGGTCTGTACATGTTCCTCTCTGCATTTTATTCTCTAGTTTCTTCCATCTAAGCCCCCTTTTCTATATATTTCTTTTTTATATCCCTCTACACAAGTCTGTCACAACTTGCCACTTCATGTCCTTTGTTTGCTTTCTTTTCAGCTTCATTATAAAATACCAGTTCTTAAATCAGCAACATGAATTTGCCCTCATTGGACCGTAGATTAGCATGAGTCCAGTGTTTCTCTCTGTATGACAGGGGCCTCTTCCTCTCCTTTTCCCTAAGTTAACCTGACCATAAAACTGTGTCTCTAATTTTCCAATGGAATACTAAATGCCTGCTTATCATCTAACCCCTGTCCCCAACAGGAATGCCAAACTGGCCTGATGGAGTTGGCAATTTGCAGGTAAGCCTTACCTCTCAGGTATGAGTGTCTTGAAGTGAAGGAGATGCTGTTGAGGTTTCCCCCTCCAAGCAGCTTAAGTATTTTGCCTTCTCAGTCCCCATTCCCATCCAGTTCCCACTACTGCAAAATGCCAAATTACTTACAGGGATACTTTTCACTGGGGGAATACAAATGAAAATTACTCAAATGTTTTAAGTTACTGACTTACAGAGAGAATGATTTCTAAAAAGAGCATAGGGTACATGTTTTCTGGGTGTTCAGTACAGAAGGAAATCAGAAAAAACAAAACCTCAAAATGCCAATGGAGACAAGTAAAGAGGTATAGGCCAAAGCAAAGATAAACCTGGTAGTTATGCCAAAATTAGAATATTAATTCCTAATCTGGAATAAAGTCTTGTTTTCTACATGTGCCAACTACCAACAGTATGTGTTTCAGACACCACTGGCTACAGAGCAGATATTACAGAACTCATCTCCATCATTGAAATGAAAATACTGCACTCCAAGTTCAAAATCAATAATTTCCTTTGGAATAATATAGAAAGTTTAAAATTAGATGTTCTAGTCAAAGTACTTGTTGATGGAAGCTACCTGGAGCAGACTGATGAAGGCAATGTTTGGTTGCTTTTGGTTGAAAGGCAAATTCTGCCAGTTCCATTGCTCTCCCTCACAGTCCACTTTACAGCTCAACATCCCACTTTAAGGAAGAGAGCCAACCAATTTGAGCACTGAGTTTTAGTGTTCAGTTGATGTGAAAGAAATGCAGCATTCGGGTGTTTTTATTTGCTTACCTTCCATATTAAGCTGATCTGATCTATTCCATGTATTAAGTCAGAACAACGTCAAGGCAAACATTTCAAGAACTTCACGTCATGAATTTCCCCAGATCTGAGGAGTGAGAAGCTACACAAGCCTAAAGAAGATGCCCAATTAGCATTCCCCTAAGGATGATCTTGTTCCATTTTGCAACTGTGATGTATTTGAGCTATTTCTATCAAGCAACTCATTCAGTAGCGTATACATTACTAGCAGATACTTGTTTTCCTTCTCGTTTCATTACTGTTTTTTAGTGAGATTACTGGTAGCAGCACACTGTGATCCTGCTGAGGACACCCACATGCTTGCTGTTCTATGAAGCTGCTTCTGTAAAAGACTAAAAATTCAGCTCAGGAAATAAATGTTAACAAGTTGTCATTCTTAATTCTTGCCTTCAAGGGAATTTTAGAACATGGACTTGACAGCTCTCTAGTTATGCTGCATTGAGATACCTTTATGTAATAGCATTTATTACTATTAGCACCTTTAACCAAAAAGGACAAAATAAGCATAATTTCTCTTTCCTGGGATATTGAAAGCAAATCTCCTTATGCTCGTACTTCTTCCAAATATGCTGAAATAGCTCTGTAAAAAGAGGCCAATAAGAAGATTTGTGTATGTATTTTTATCACTGCATAATAAGTTTCACTGTACAAAGCCATTTTTAGTGAAGGAGTTGGTATAGAATAACTAGAGATTTTAAAAGTCACTCTCTGGCTGATTCCACACCTCATGTAGGAATGTCTGGAGAAAGATCAAAAACTTTTTACACTATATCTGCTCATGGTACCATCACAGAATGGGATGAGCTCCCCATCTGAGCTGGTGGAACTGCAACGGTGTGATTTGCTAAGGGCTGGGATCTACAAGTAAAACTAATGAACATAATGAAACTACACATATTCCCTGCTATTCACTGTATAAGTGATGGAAGTAATTACTTTCAATTTCTGGTCACTGCTAGCACAACATACAGGTCCTTGAAGATTGCAGACTCATTCTTATGCTGCATCAGCCTCACAGAGAAATGTGGGCACATTATCATTTGAAGAGGCCTAACAATGGTTGGGGGATACATTCAACTGCTACTTGTATATCTAATGGGCACATTGTACAGCATCAATAGATGAAATTGTTCACATGCTTTTCCGTGAATACAAATATACTACTAGCAAGAATGTCAAACAAATTAGAGCTGAAATAACACTCGATGCACAGAAAAATGAATAGGAAGGACATGAACCACTCACAGAATGAAATGGACAAAGTAATAGAAATTGTAAATGTAAATCTGCATAGCGAGCAGTATAGTTAAAGCCTCTAAAATTACTGGCAGCTGGGAGCACTACAGCATAAGTTTGCTTAGTTCCCCAACAGTAGCAAAAAAGCACTACACTGCTGTTCATGAACTCTCTAGGAGACTCAGAACCAGCACCAGTGGCATCTGGAGGGACAATGCAGAGCCCTCTTCAGCTGAAGGGGTGTCTTGGTTTGATACAGGATTGGAGATTACTGTAGAATTCTTTGATGCTTTCAAAAGGGCCCAGCAATTCCTGAAAGGAAAGCAACTAATAAACACAACAGCGATGATCAAAGACATTGTTAGCTTTGTGGCTGATGTAGCTTTATGTGAGAGGCTATGACAACTCTGAGTGGTTTACAGCAGAATTATCTGCAGCAGCAAATTAAGATCAGATATGAATGAAGTCTTCGAGGAAAGAGAGATTACAGAGCCAGAATCACACTAAGGGATACATCAGCACATGTACCAACCAAAACTCATAGAAAGACTAACATTTCCTCATTACTTTCCCTTTTCAAGTGACAGTGGCCTATAATCCTATAACAACAATTCTTGGTCCTAAAAGAAAAAAAAAAAAGGTAGATCTTCATCTATTGCCTCTCACCATCCTGTGTTTACTGCTAATAGCCATCTTGGAAAACAGTTCTTTCAGATAAATAAATACAAGGAACTACATGAACAGAGATTATTCTGATTCTTCATGTCATGCACCAAGATACTGCATAATTGATTTTTTTTTCCTTACAATAGTTTTAGCCCACAGTTCAAAGCAGAAAGGAACAAAAAAATAAGTTTTGAGTTGGTTTTTTTTTTTTCAAAGATTCCTCCAAACTTCTCACAAAAAAGAAGGAGATTTGCTTCACACATCTCTCATTAAAAGCATTGTGGACAGGGAAGTAAGACAGCACAAAATAACTGTTGTTCCATTTGAGGACGTAACACTGATAGTGCTCCCCTGCTTAATCAGGAAGTACCACAGTTGTTCTGGAAGCTGTATAAACACGATGGCAAATGCTGGGTTTATTTCAGACTGAAATTTCTTGCTGTAGGCACAGCTGGACCTGAACTGCTCTCTCTGTACCTGAGCCCTGAACCTCTGTAAGGCTTCGTCACTGAATTCTTGTATTGAATTAATCTATGAAAACAAGAAGAATTCAGTCCACCATACAGACAGTTTTCAGAAGGAAGACATTTTTCTTCGTATCTCTCATATTTAGTACAAGTGTTGAAAGTCTGAATCTTCAGTTATAAAATATAACAATCAAGCAGGACATAAAACTAGCAGAGAATATAATTCAGGGGAAACTAAGGCAGGAAAATTTGCTGAGTTTGGATTTAAGTAACAGAAAAAAAATCTAGAAGCATCAGGTCATGAACAGAAGGCAGCTTCCCTCTATTAGTAGTCTCCCTTTTTGAGGATAAAGGCAATGGATAGCAAGAAAAGCCATTACAAACATTTTTATAAATCAGAACACGTGTGCATGTCCAAGAATCACTTACAGGTGCTTTTCCAGGTAAGACTTCTGAGATACAATCACTGCACTTGACAGGGGATGTCTAGTAATAGTAACAGTAGCAGCTGTCTTGCACAAACTAGTGATTTTGTGAGATTTTCTCCCAGAACCGGTTAAACCAATGATTAAATAAGTAATTTTAAAAATGCATTTGGATTAAAAAACTCTAATAGCAAGCTTCCTGAGGGTTTAGGGATCCAGGCATTAGATTCAGGTGCAGGTGAATTTGATTCAGGTTTTATGAAATATACTCACAAGCCAAAAGTTCGTGGTCCAGTATCAAAAAAAGAAAAGATTTCCAAATCATATACAATGATTATATTACATGCTAAAAATGCACCCTGGATTCTAACCTGGAAAATGAAAGGCCAAGCTGTAAAAGTAAATACTATTCACAAAGCCTGATCCAAATGGAAACTTTGTCTTTCAAACAAGCTTATCCACTTCATCCCTTTCATAATTTCCTATTCAGATTATAAGATGATGCACAAGCATTGGCAACATAGTTATTCAGTCTTTAGTATGCAAAATAATAGCTGACCCCTCCACCTGAAGGGCAACAAATCTAACCCTGTACAAATCTTAAAAACACATCAGGAAGGACTCGCCACTCTACCTTCTTAGGGTCTTACTCATGCTGCCATCCTGTGACAAAAAACAGTAAATGCAAGAAAAAAGTTGCACAGAAAAATTCCAGACCATTACCAAAACACTTCTGAAATTCCTTTCCATTTTTTAAGCTTAGAAGGAAGTCTTGCATTAAACATAAAACTTAAAAATACAATGCTTTAAAGGGCTGTGTAATTGGTTTACCATTTCCACAGCAATTAGCCGTGGACACTTCTCCTAATCTCTATTACAGAAATTGTCACAAAAAGGAAGAAAAACTACTAAATAGGTCAAGCTAATAAAAGCTTATTATGGATCCAGCAGGATTTTTTTTCTCTTTCTGTTCTAACAGTGTAACAGGTAAAATTTCCTTGAGACACCTTGCCTTTTGTCAGTGTCAGGAGCTTAACACGCTTCTCCTGATGAAATAAAGTACCCATGACACTTGACGTGAGGTGGAGCTGGGCTGGAAGGGAAACCCACTCGTTAGACTGAGCACTCTGAAGAGACACACACAAACAGTGACTACAAAAGTCAAAGCTTAACTGAATATTCTTAAGGTGTTTTAATTATTCCTAGCAGTAATAAATTCTAGAAAGATAAGAGAGTTTCATGAAATTTGGGTTGTTTTTTCCTTTGTTGACCAGGTTTATTGTGTGAAACATGACTTGGTAGTGACACAGGTTGCCTTCAAGTGTCAGCACATCAATAGCACTATTAAAACAGAAGGAATAGGACAAGTGGTGTGAGAGACAAACTGTGTGTCCAGTTTTGTCCGTACCCTACAGTGTCACCAGCATCTTTAGTGACTGAAAGGAGTTCTGGACGTAGAGGGGAGAAAAAAAAAATCAGGTAACAATTTTTCATGAGACATCAGGACAACCTTAATGACAAGCACCCACCTTGTCTTACAGAGGTGAGGATACCAGAAACCACTGAGCATGTTCTCTTGAGAGGTGATGAGCCCTCAGACCAGATCTCTAGACAGGCAATCTGCAAATGCAGCTGGAGACTCCTTTGGGAGCACAGAGGTTGGCACCAGCCTGAGGACACCTGGCAGCCTCACACGCAGCCCAGTTCAGCAGCTGAATGTGCTGGCCAGACTTAGCCAGGCAGGCTGCAGGGACTCTGCTGCCCAGAGCAGCCCCAGGATGGAGAAGGAACAGCCCCAGAGCCTATCAAAGGCTCTATGGGCACTGTCATGGAGCCTATACCTTCCCTGGGAAGAAAGACTGGCAGTCAGCCTAGTGGAGCCAAAGCAAACAGAAAGAGTCTGAAGGTATTTTCACTTGTAGTGAAGATAGAAATTGTGCAATTCCATAGGCACTAGCCAGGACTGGGGAAACAAAAAAAAATTCAAAAAAGCAGAGATGATAGATGCAAGATACTTAAGCAAGAAATGCTGATGGGTTTATTTTTGAGACAAGACTAGCTAAAAAGTCTGGCTTGCTCATGGCACTGGTTAAAGAGAACCTCTTCTTGCCTGACAATTTGCATCCTCTCACAAGGAGAAGGCGAGCAAGTTATCTTGAGCAATCAAAACAGATTAATAAAATGTTAGAAAATGAAGTATTGATCAGTTTGCTCAAAACGATATTTTGCCTATTTGCAATTGCTGTAATTTGCATGTTTGTAACTATCTATTGCCTATTATTCCACTCAGGTGAGAAAGGCTCACTATAGAAACACATAAGACGGTGGAATGTGAATACAGGAACTTTTCAGGCAGCTCACCCAGAAAGCAGCAGGGCTGAAGTTCGGGGTGGGGAGGGAGAGGAGGGAGCAGTTTGTCATTAATTTGATTCCAGGTATGAAGGCTTAAACTTCAGAATGTCCAGGTAAGGATCTGCTCGTATACAAAGTGTGGTCTGCATTGAGAGCTGTACACCAATGATTCCTTAAGGCTGAGACTGTCCATCAGTGCAGCTACAATTCCCAGTGTGACTTTATACCCTCTGGCACTTGCACAGTTTATCTTTTAGCATCAGCCAATTAACTGAAAGCCAGCTGTTTACAAGGGGAATACATTTTCCTTTGGAGACAGGAAAAAAGAGGGACTGAACCATACCTAGACAGACACCTACTGTTGGAGAAAATTCTCCACACTCCCCACAAGATTCTAAAATTTAAAACTCAAATTCCTAATAAAAATAAATAATTAGAGAGGAAAAAGTAAAGAGGTATATTTCATACAAAATACAATACTGTTTTTATTCAGATACCTGTATATAGGTAGATGTTGAAAAGTATCATTGAGTGGCTGGGCTAGCCAAAGAAAGATGTGATTTTTGGTTTTAGCAGCAAAATATCCTTAAATTTCTTCCACCCCATATTAGCACAGTATTTCGTATTGATTCAGTTTTCCTGAAATTTACATTTACCTGGTTTCCACCTACCCAGAACAAAAATATTTGAAAGGTAAAAATATTTTTATATTTTTGTTTATTTCACCTATTGCTTTTGTGGTTATTTCTCTCCAGAATATTTTGGTATTGAAAAGAGACTTTAGAAGAGGCATGAACAGTCCAGCCACCAACTGATGATTATGACACACAGGGTTCCCCTTACAGAGTTGTAATGTGATGTGAAAGTGAGAATAAGGGAGAAATTAATTTTAAAAATATATACACATATAAAAAAAAGGTGATACTGCTACTTTTATTTCAGAGTAGGCACAAAATTAACAGGGATCACAAAATGACCTACAACTAGATCAACTTCAAGAGCTAAGGACTCTCAGTCAAGAACAGGGTGTCCCAAGATTTCTCCTTGTCTGAAATAAATCCAAGTCACCCAACACATTATACCTTTCAACTACTCTGGCAATTCCACAAGACAGACTTTTCCACAAGGTTTGCCTTCAAACTTGTACAGAAATGTGAGATAATAGCACAGCCTAAAGCTTACTGTGCTGCCACTCCCAGTTCCAGAACAGGGAAGGTGAAGGAATGAGAAATGAGGACCTGAGCAATGCTCTGATCCACAGAAACACATTTGTCTAAGTGTCTGACACACAATAGGCAGCACACATCAAAAAATGTGGCATAAGTCATTAATAATCAGATTTTGATTATTAAACCTGTAATCTTAATTTTATTAAAGTTTTAATCAAAAATTGCGTCCCTTTGAGTATGTGCTTTCCATTCTGTTTCAAAAGTATTAGTGGCACAAGGACTCCTCAGAAGCCACCTCAGCTGGCTCGGAGCAAGACCCAGCCACCCATGGTGTGTGTGCCTCTACACGAGCCTGCAATGCCAGCCCACAAACTCCTTCCTTTCCAGGGTTATCTCTCTGAGATCAGTTACACACCAAACCTTAACAATAACACAATTCCAGACGTCAAGTTTTCTTAACCATTTTCTATTGTAGTTTGAATTTGTTTATATTGAACCAAAAAAAGTGAGGCTTTTTTATACCTATACCACACAAAACCATACTACTGAGGTGTAGACTAAGAGGGAGTCCTCTTGCCCACATTACATTTATTTTTAGCATTTAGATTTTTTAGTCGTCTATTCCTGGGCAAGACACAGCAACAGCTCTAGGCTATGCAGTTCCCTAGACAGTAGCCAAGTACTATTAGAACACCACTCCTACATGGCACTTTATATGCAGGGTTTAGGTCCTTAATTGCTACTTTGTCTGACAGCTTATAAAACTTTTGGGGGAAAAAACCAAACAACAAAACTAACTAAAGCTAAGATCTTTCACAGTATGCTCTGGGGAAATAAGCTGTCCCAGGGGTTTTTCTTTACTTCTTAACTTTCATGATTTAGTATGGTTCATTTTAATGGTTGATGTATAAGTGGCTTATATGTGAGGTGCAGCAGCTCAGCAGAGAATACAGAATCACACGGACTGGAAGGGAACCAGAGAGCAGAATGACAGCAAGAAAAGGTCAGATGACACTGTACTGGCAATGCCACCTCCCCAAGCCACTGCAGGTCACATCTCACCTCAAGACACTTCTCTGAGCAGCTGAGCTTAGACAAGTGGAATACAATGGACTATCTTCACCTCAGCTCAACAAGTATCGAATTCTAGGGTTTTTTTCAAATGATAAGCCATATTAATGTTGGATATTTAAGCCTGGCTTGACACATTTTAAGTTAATATGGCCATTCAAGCAAATAAAGCTAAATAAGTTTAAAACAATAGATATTGAAATAAATTAGATTTGCTTCCCAAATGGAACACTTTGAATGAGCTAACAGATAGTTCTAAACACTGGATACAATATTTTACTTTTAAGAGGAAATAAAAATACTTATATGCAGCTGATTAAAAACTTTTCTGACTACCTGAAATGTTTCTTGCTTTATGATTTTTTTTTCTTGGTATCATTGCTAGTTTTGCTGGAAAAATCTTTCAAAATTTCAGTATCAAGCAATAAAAGCAAGAAGAAAATTTTTCCAGATGCACGGAAAATGAATTTCAAACAGCTTCACTCAAGAACATTTTTTGTTTGGTTTGTTCATTTTCAAGTAGACAACAAACATCTTCATAGTAGTGAAGTTGCAAAGGACATTTTTTTATCTTCAGAGGATTTTTTTCTTTGAAAGGTCAAAGCAGCATCCAGAAGATATCTTAATAAAAAAAAAAAAAATTCCTGCTCTAAGAATATCAGACTTGGTTTTTTAGTACAATGAGCAATGATACCCACTTTCACCTACTGCCTTTTTCTTTTACCTCTGTTTCATAACGGACTACTGGTAGCACTTATGTAGCACAACACAGCAAATCTCTCTTCCCAGTTTCTCCACATTCCAGAAAACCAGAGTTGGGCAGGTTTTTTTCATGCCTGAACAACCACCACCTGCAATTCACCATCTTGCTGCAGTATTTGGGTATTTTTATCCCTGCACAGGTAGAGCAATCCTTGAATGTTAATGAATCCACAGGAGGGGAGGGATCTATACTGGGGTTTTTTTCCTATCAGCCTTTTTCATGTTCTCTGATAACATGGTTATCCAGGCTACAAAAATTAATAAAAAAGTTTTTCCTCTAATCCTTATCCAAACTTGGAAGCATATCATAGTTCTACTATGTGATTTCTAAGGACAGAGAAAAGAAAGTACAGGCAACATGGTAGGCAATGCTCATCAGTGATAAATTTCACCATCTCAGACAATAAGGTGTATTAAAATGGCTCTATAACTTTTTAAATTTTCTTTTATCTAACATTTTAATGCTTTGAACAGTTACATAATAGAGACAAATTAGTACGAGATTTTGGATAGCTTTTTTTTAAAAAAAGATAGCATAAGGTCATATATATATATATACACAACATATCTTGTAAAATGTATCAGTCAGTAGCAAGGAGAGAAAAAAATTGCTATTTTTAAACATGGAATTAAAAAAGAGGCAACTATTCAAAAAATATACAAAAGCTATTTTTACCCCTAGTGGAGCACTAGAGATTACAGAATTAATTTAGGTGCAAAGGGATGAACAAGCAGACAATCATCTCTGCTTTCCAAACAAAATCACATTCTTCATCCAAGGAAAAGCTCTAGACTAAATGTAAGCAAAACCAAGGGGCATTTGAGAGGTAAAATGATACTGGCAGAGGTAGAGAGCTCAATGTTAACAAGTGATAGGACAAAAGGGAACAGCTTCAAGCGGCACCAGAGGAGGTATAGTTTGGATACTGGGAAAAATTTCTGCATTCAAAGGGATGTTAAGCACTGGCACAGCTGCCTGGGGAAGTGTTGCAGTCACCGTCCCTGGAGGGATTTAAAAGCCATGTAGATGTGGCACTTGGGGACATGGGTTAGTGGTGGACATGGCAGTGCTGGGTTAACAGTCAGACTCCATGATCTTAAGGGTCTTTTTCAACCTAAGTGATTCTATGATTCTATGTACATCAAGGTTAGACATTACATTTCTTAAGAGATAGGTACTAGGATATTTCAAAGAGCTGAGAAGGTATTAATGGCTTTACTATATATGCATGTATATAAAAAAACCTTTAGTTAATACATAGGAGTAAATCTGAAAACAAGATTATAAAACCTGCATTATCAAAAAGCCAATTATCAAACAATATCAGAAACCTGAAGTAAGGACAGAGGATTTGGGGAGAAGGAAATTAAGTTTATCAGAAAGCAGAAAAATAAATGCTTAAGGCAAAAGATATGTTGTATACCAAGCCACGCATTAAAAAGGAAAAAAGGCAATTCTTCATGCATGACACACAGAAGGAGGAGAGTTAGTGCCACAGAAAGTTTGCCAGCTCCTGTGGGAGGCAGTGAACAGAAGAATTAGGGAGTGCATATTCTGAAATCACTAGGTGGGAGAATTATATTTTATTGTTCACCTACAAGAAATGGGATTCTATTCCAGTTACTTTTCCTTTTAGGCAAATAAACAAGGAAACAAAAGCTGTCTTTCAGTTCTAACCTTCTTCCCACCTAGGAGAAAAAGCAGAAGCTGGCAAAGTACATACACTTCTGCAGTTAAAATAAATTACATCTTGACTTAATGTGAAACCATAAAGAAGATTTATAATTACTCTTCGCATTTAAACATTTTTCCAGTCTAAAGAACATTCACCCCTAAACATTCCCCACCTCTTTTCCAACAGAATATGGTTTCATTACAGATAACAGTCTCATCACTGTGTATGACTACTGTGAATATAAAAGAACTAGCAGAATGCAGAACCAATCCTTTTGCAATTTATACAACACTCAGCATTCCAAGTGCTGGTTTAAAGGCTTTCAAGGTGGCACACCACCACAGCAGACACAGACCTGCTCATACACCCCAGATATACCTGGAGATTATTTATTTTTGGCATGTACCTTAACTAGCTCCTGGCCAGCAGCAATTCTTCTTTTCATTTTTCTTCTTCATATCATGATTTTAGCCATAGACAGTCAACATAGTCAGCTATTCTTTTACAACACTTTATCCAAGCAGTTTTCATTAAAAGCATGCACAAAGCTACCAGAAATGACCTTACTTCCGGCACAAAACAACTGCAGAGGTGCCACTCATATCAAGAAGTGAAGTAACTCCCATCTGCATTTGCCTCAATTGACCCTGAACTGATGTGCATTCAAATGTTATGGTAATTAGTTTACTTTTAAATGAGATTGAAATAATAATGTTAATCCTGCAAACACCTCGTATGTTCCTAAGCCTTTGGAAACAGATGCTGTACTATCCAGACTCCAAGACTGTTCTCTTTTGACAGCACTGCTGTATATGGGAAGCTACAGCAAATTAACCTGCTCAGTCAACAATATCAATCCTTCATCCACACACACCTATGAAACAGAGCCCTGCACCCATTGCAAACACACCCCACAAAAGCAAATTTTGCACACAAGTTGCCATCAAAACTTTTTTAAAGTGCAGACAGAAAGCAGAGTTTTCCACATCTGTATACCCATGGAACCAGACACGTATCAGAATTGAATTGTATAAGGTTAATTAACAGGTCAGGGCAAATCAGAACTATGTTTTTGAATGCTTTGAAAGCAGCAACATTATTTCATTCACCTTAATGACTGCACCAACTATCCAATGAACATATCAGCATTTCAGCCAAGACGGGAAAGGATCATCTCTGCCAAATTACAGAGCTGTCCTACAATACAGAAGAATTTGCTTTAAGCAAGTGAAGCTCAAGCAATGCAAGGCACAGCACAGCCAGCCTGGATTTGTTGTCCTTTCCATCACAGCAGAAAGCCATAGGCTTTAAGTAGACCCTGGAGGGGAAAACATCCAACAGGCCCAGAGGATTTGTGTGAAGAATGGGAATTTTGTGCTTTTGAGGACACTATTTTTTAAGTTTTGCATTTTACTGAAGATTCTTGAGAAGAGCTGACTTAGCAGCTGGTTTTGTCTGACAAATTATGTTCAGAATAATTAGCATTTTCAGTAATTCAATTCCTGTGTATTTATAAACCAAGATAAATAAGCAGCATGCACTCAGATAAATATGGCTCTACGTGAAAAATACTATAGACTAACACTTGAATTATTCCAACTCATAAGTATAGGTCCCAGTCCCTCATATAATGCTGGTTTCTACCATCCCTTTTCAGGCAAAATTCCCTAGACATCTTGTAATTGGGGAAGTTCTATTGAACAAACATACATCTATATTAATAACATGCTTAAGGTGGACTGGACAGGATTAGTGCCAAGTTACAAAAGTAGCTGTACTATATTCCTGTTACACTGGAGTTGTACAGAGTAAAGGGCATTAGGAAAGCAGCCAACAATTTTTTTTTTTTAAAGAAAGATTAAAGCATTCAAATTTGAAGCATCTGAGAAGCTACATACAGAAGTGAGAATTATGTCACTACTAAACTCAGTTTAATTTCAAAGCCTTTTCTGAACTGAAATTTACATTTCTTAGCATATACTTTCCTCTTAATTTCAGTTCTTGGCATAAGTTTGAAATCATGTGGTACTCGTGCATTTCAAAAATAGCAAACTTGACCTTCTGCCTGTGACTTATATATTTTTACTATGAAAATTATTCATTTAGTAGATTTGACAAAAATAATCACCAGAACACATATTGCCTGAATTTTGTACAAATGTATTCTCCAATTGCATTAAACTACAGAGAAAAAAAAAGTAACCCTTTCTTCAACCATTCTGCTTCTTTGCTCCTAATGTGTTCCATTTCTCTTCATCTTACTCCCTTTACATGTCCCTGTTCTCCCCTTTAGCTGTTTTTTGAGCCTGCAGTGGCTTCCTGATATGACTCCTCCCTGCAATTTACATTGTCAGAAAGATACTATAACGTCACTGGGGAAATAACTACCTGCTCTTCCCAATAATGTTCACAATATGTTAAATGCACCAGTGGACCCTAATCTATTTATTCTTTTTAAAGTTTCAAACACCATAATTTAATGAAAAGACACTTGTATTTGCATAACCTTCTCTCATTCTTATGTATAAAAGTATTATGAAGACACTAATTTTATTTCTGCATAGTCATCCTCAGGTGACCAGATCCTCACTATGGTATTATGATACCTCTGCTCAAGGCATAGAAAAAAGACATTAATGGTAAAAATTTCCAAAGCAAAAAAAAACCAATGACTATAAACAAGTGGGAGTAAAGAGAAGGACAGTGGCAAAGAACACATGAAAATAAATTTCTGTGGTAATTGCAGTGTAGAAAGAAATAGTCAGATATCCATGAAAGGATAAAGAAAATTGTTTGATTCCCAATTTAACTGCATTTGAGAATTGTGAATGTGACTCTGCAATGAATCCTATTGGTTGGATCTTACTTCAAAAAAACCCAGAAAAGGTCAGAAAAAGTCTGAAGGATCTAGACAGAAAAAAAAAATAGTGCAAACCTGTAGTTACATGGAAAATGGATAATAAGAAAAAAGTACCAGGATGGAAAAAAAATTGTAAAAGGGAAAGAAAAAAATATTTGAAAATTCCTTTCTAATATCAGCATAGTATATAACTTTGTATTCAAAGCATAGAGTGGGTTCATCCTCTGACAGGAAAGGGTTCAATTCAACTTGCCAGCACAATGCCATATGGAGATTTATTGCCAACTACAGATACCAAATACCAACAGCAGAAATAAGTGAACTTCTATCAATTTTTTAGTTATTCAGCACTGTTATGGAAAACCATTCATCTCCTCAGTAGTGAAAAAAGATTTTTTTATATATAAAGTATGTTAAAATTAATGCTTTTCAGCTCTCAGAGCTGATCCATTCCATGTACTTTTCTTTATTTCTATATCCATATGCTAATGATGCTCCTCACCACCTGATTCTCTCCATATGCTAAACACTCTACAAAAGTGTTGCTCCTCATTCAAACCCCCTCAAAGTTTAAAAGTTTAAAGAAGGCCGATTTTGCAAAGAAAAGATGGGCAAAGATGCATCCATTTGGGAAGAGGCTGAACTCTCAATTCAAGGTTTCTGCATCATGGATGAAATCCTACCACCACCAGGACCAGATTTCTGTACACGTTACAGTTTAAAACAACATCATGCTCAAGCCTCACTGAATTTTGGCCCCCAAGTAAACCATCAAGGAAGTTCTCACAGCCCTAGGATAAAAACCAGAGATATCTGAGTCTCAGTCTGCTGCCTGAATTCTAATGGGAAAATGAAAATCTGAGTTGACCAGCAGAAATTCCCCAGTTTTCTTAAAGTTTCAGGGGGATGTCAGAATTCATCCCTACCTTTACTGCAAAATTGCATTGCAGTTGGTAATGAGAGGTGGAAGTCTGAAATGTGAAGTGACTACTCAATTTTTTTTTGTATCATGTCATCCATATCATCATCTTTCTTGTTGCACTTTGATGAAGAAATTGCAGAAGATATTGTAAAAGGCACAATGTGCATAGCGGGTAATAAATCTGCTGGATGCAGATAGTCAATGGCTGCAAGTGATAATATAAAGCTTTACTCTTTGCCTCCTACCAGTTTTCATTATCAGGGAAAATTTCTATTAATGCAATCCGATAGCATCGTGTCCAAACAGCTCGGCAGTCACACATTTCATACAGCTGTCATAAAATGATAGTCATTTAGCTTCAAGGTAAAGCTGAACTTTGAACGTTCCTCCTTTTTATCTTTGAAGCTTTGTTACTTTAGAAGATAATTATCTAATTTTGTGACCAATGATGTGTTCCCAACACATCAAATTTTAATACATGTACTACGTAGATTTTTTTTTGTTTTGAAAATTAATGACTTCAGATAACTTGATACAAAATATTCAAAGTATATTGAATGGCCAAACATAAAAATGTGATCTAGAGAAATAATAGGAACACTGCATGCTGTGGCCCTGGCCAAAGCTTTCATAATACCTTCCAAACAACATTTTCACAGTGCTTTTACCTAACAGGCTACAGACACCATGACTGCATAATTTTGATTCCTGCTTTTTAGGAAAGCAAGTCAAACCCTTGTTTGTGTATAAATGTATAAAGAAGTCCCTTGACAGCTACTAGAGAATAAAGTAAAAACAGACAATAAGACATAAAACCTTCTGCCAGCTGACAAACTATTTCTGTACAACACTAAGTTTGCTTAAGATACTGTGAGAGTGATAAAGACAGTAAAAGAAATGGCTAATGAAGCAACTGGGAGCTAAATGGTCTGGTTTAGCCCTAGATTAGAAATTAAATTCCTGTGTTACCATTACAAATTAAAAAGCCTTCTATTCATGCAGTCAACTTAGTGGGAATTACTCTTGAGACTTGATAATTATGGGAGCAGTCACATATTCCTATTGTGAGTGGAAAAAAGCCCACCTGAATATCAAACATCAGAGAATTCAGCTGAAGAGCCTATAAAGTTACTGTGAAGTATTTTAAAAGAATAGGCCAGAAAAAGTGTTAAGACCTGATGAAGCAACTAAAAAATGTAAAATATTTTCTCTGACTGGGGCCTCAGAGAGGCCTGTTGTGACAGTGTCATGCCCTTCCAGGCCTGTGAGGAGGTTCTGAAGATGATAAACCAATGCTCTTTATGGAGATGCACAGCAGGAGAAGTGACACACAGCAGTCAAACTGAAACGGGAACTTCCAGCTCAAGTACCTTCTTGTCTACATTAGAGAACAAAAGAGGTGGTGGCATCAGTGTCCTGGAAGGTTTTGAATATCAGATCCAAAGCCCCAAGAAAGTCACACTGATTTCAGCATTGATCTTGCTTTGGAGCAGGATTCTAAGTTAAAAGACCTTCTAAATCTTCTTCCAGACTGATTTATTCCATGATTGCAGAAATTATGAAAACCTGAGTTCCATAGTGGAAGACAGCAAAACAGTTGTACACCCCTATGTGAATGGGTCTGTCTCAGCCAGTCACAATCTCCTCCTTTCTTATACCATCATCCTCAAAACCAGCAAACTGGTTATTAGCTATAACATGGGTAATTTCACCTGTAAAGTCCTAGGAGATCTGAGGGTAGGATGATTTCAGAAATTGTGCGTCCCTGGAATTCATCACTTCTGGAAAGGCTACCAAGACCTTTGCCAAGTTTTCTCCAACTAAGATTTTAAAAGAAGTGGTTTGGCACTGACTTCCTTTTTAAATACAAATCTTTCAATAATTTGGTCATTCACTCTAAGAAAGTGCTTCAGCTTTATACAAATGAACTTGGCAGATGAGAAATAGGATCACAAAAACTTCCATGTAATTTTGCAGAAACATTATACATAGAAAAAGCAAAATGAAACTTCACAAGAACAACATATTAATCAGAGTATTTCATTAAAACCTGTCAGTGAAGCTTCCACAGCAAACTAAACTACAGCCTACTGTATCAGTATATAATTTGTGTTGTACAATGTGTAAGCACTTATTATCAGCAACAAAAAATTGTACCCTACAGAACAGTAATGACATTTGAAAGTGTAGAGTATTGATTAGCAGCTGCTTAAAAGTGAATCACCACTACAATACAGCATCTATTCATGGCTCTACATACTTTCACTGTCAAGATAATTTGCATGAAGACCAGATCCTTTAACCTTGAAATGTTAGCATTTTCCAATACAGGATGTGAAAACAACCAACCATAAGTGCACTAAGCGAAGGGTTGTGCATTCACTTTCTTTTAGGATCAGGTGTTTTCCAGCTGGATTGTCTGCTTGATGATTTCCATGTTAAAAGGCATTACTGGAAGTGTAATGCATGTGCCATAAACTTACTAAGGCCATCCCACATTTCTGTTGCATACTAACAGTAGAACATATTTACTTTTGATAATACAATTAAGAGGATCACACTCAGCTTGCAAAACCCAAAAAGACCCAGAAAATACGGCCAAATAGAGAGTGCTGTGGCAGAAGAGCATGAATTCACTATGGCTTCAACCAGGGTTTTCCTTTTCGTTACAGGGAAATATAAAACACAATGTTTGATATTCAGGCTGGTTTAGGTTACATTTTAAAAACATTACCAACACCAAAAAAAAAAATATCCTGTCATAACATAGATCATTCAAAATGCAGTTCTAACATCACTGAAGGCAAACAAAATTTTTCAATACCTTCAGAAAAAGCACAACTTTATTACAAGAAAGAAGGAAAAGGTATTTTGTTATGGAGAAAGAGAGAACACACTGTATCCAAGTTTGATAGCAATGTGATCTTTTCCTCTACAGTCAATTTACTACCTGAAAATTAGTATGGAACCCAGCAGGTTTTCCCACCAAATACATTAGCAGCATATGCATGTGTTTGACTTTTTTAATCTTGAACAAAGAAAAATTAAAATATCTATCAAGAAGCATTTACATCTTTCTCTCTGCAGTTAACATTAAATACTTCAAACACACTGAAATGCTCTGTAACCAGTTTGGCATAGAGAATAATCTTGTCATTCATGTAGCCTAAAGACCTGTATGAATTAAAAGGGATGGAGGTTCAAGCTCTGCAAGTTCCAAAACATCATTTGCACTGATCATCAGAATTACACTGGTTTAAGATTCTCAGATGGACATTTCTTTTATTTTCTAAGGCTTGATTTTAATTCAGTGCTAGAAAACACATTCTACATAATCCAGCCATTAAGAGTTTGAATTACAATAAATTAAAGCTCTGAATAAAGCTTTTGGTAAAGTTCTACACCATTTACCTGGCTGGTGGGGTTTTGAATTTGGGCTTTGAGGTAGGTGTTGGGTTTGGCTGATGGGGAAGAGGATTGTTGCTGTTGATTTGCATTTTTTTGACAGGGGTCATGGTATTTGTTTTGGTGGTTGGGATCTTTTATTATTTTTTCAATCATGGTCTCATGCTACAGTTTTTTTAAATCAACTTTTTCCTATTTTTGATAGAGAAAAAAATTCAGTATTTTACAAGTTTTAAAATTGCTCAGCTGGCAAAAGTTTAAGTTGATACCCAAGAAGTCAGTCCATGTCTACCTTTAAATTACATGTCCCAATCCTACTGACCCTTCCTTCAAAGCAGCAGTTGCAGTGTCTCAAGAAAAGAAACAGCCTACAAAGACCAAAGCCCACATAACGCTGAATAAAAGAATGGCAATTAATGTCAAGATAATTGGACTAAACTTCTCTAAGAATTTAAGTCACTATTATACCATTTAGAACTAAAGATAGCTGTGCTGTATGAATCAGATTCACCAGCTGAATGCTAATTGATCTAAATCACCCCGTTCTGGTAGTTTTGCACTGACGAAGCTCCCAAGATACAGCAGCACATCCAGTCAGGAGGATAAAAAGCAATTCTGCATCTTTAAAAGTAGGAATGCTCTCCTGATGGAAAAACCTGCTTTGAGAAAACACAATGACTTGAGAACTCCTAACACAATGAGGAATCTGTTGAAAGGAGTGGGCAGATGCAGACTCCAGACTGCTTTAGACCAAGGCAGCCAGAGCTTACATAACAGGGAAGGCTCCGTGAGACGACTTACATAAGGAAAATCTAAGAGAGCCTGAAACAGGCTCATCATCAGTAAGAAACCTTCATGGCACAACCAAAAAATAAAGGGTATTTTCACTTCAAAACTGTTCCTACATCTGCAATAAAATAGTATTAACCACTCAGAACAAAAATCAAGAATTACCAAAGCTCAGAACACTTAGGAAAAAAGTCTCCTCAAAAGGAATCTGAGAAAGCATAGACCACGCTGCACTTGCAGAGAAACAGACACTGCTTTCATTTACAAAAGCTTTACTGTATAACAACAATTACTTTTAACGTTAACAGAAGGCACATTACCTGCATTTTATGCTTCCATTTTATTACTGCTATTATTTTGCAACAGCGTGGCACTGAAAATGATTATCATGGACACTGCAATGTGAACAGCAGTGATCCCCAAAGTCTGTTTTTTCCAAGACTCTCATTGTAGCAACTGAAGTGAAGACCTTCCTGCCACCCAACCCTGTCTTTGCAGCCCGTAGCTGAAACCTGCCTCTGCCAGTGGGCTACACTCTCACATTTAGCCCAGGACTCCCTAAACAGAGTGTTTACAAAAGAAATGTAGTGTCAAGATTCAAATAAGGCAGATGTCTTTTGAGAGTCTAAGGAGGAAAGAAAAAAGCATGTCTAAGAGACAAAATCTGAGTCAATTCTTAGGCTTCTGTAGTATTTCCTAAGGTGAAGAGTATAAATATCTCTACAGCACCAAGAAGCTTCTTGTGTGCTGCCAAATCTATATGACAACTGTAACACCTCCAGAAATCAGGCAAATTAGGAATGATACCATCCCATTTTCTTCTGTATGGGTTTTTTTATCTTTTTGTATATTCCATGGTCTTTCAACTCTTAAAAGCAAGGACTAGAACATTTTTAAAGTCCTAATTTTGCTTAAAAGCTCATCATAATTGCTGAAATTATTTCCTGAACTATTATTATCGTTTTCTGAGCTATATGCAGTGTCTGTATTTCAACTAAAGTCAATTTTGGGGAAAATCATACATCCCAGCTACTTCTAGAAGGCATAACAACATACTTGGATAAGATTATCATAATGAAATAAAATAATAAAACATTAAAGTAAGCAGTGGTTTGGGTTGTTAAAAAAATAGTTTCCGTAAGCAACAAAAGTATTCTTATTCATCTTTTTTAAACCCAAGAGGACTCTGATGCTGGTAACTTTTGATGTTCACAGCACGGCAAGACTTAAGAATTCTATCAACTAAATCACTATGCACAGCTATAACCTGGCAAAATTTTGCTTTACTGAGTACCTCACAGAATTTCATTTGCTCAATGAAATTTTAGTATGGGACAAATGACTCTTCATGTGCAAAGCATTTGGGTAGTGTAGACTGTCAATCATGCCTTGATTTCAAGTGCATTGCTCTGGAAGTAGTGCTCCCTATGTATGCTGACAAAATGAATTAAGCAACCTTTACATTAATTTTTCATTTAGCAAGTCTTTATTAAGCTAAATGGTACTCCAAAGCAGTTGGCAATTGAGAAATCTATACTGCCCAGATCCATAATCATACGCCCATTTTATATCTTCACTTGTTTAATGATGCTTAATTCATAATCAGGAAATGGGGATTCCTCCAGTTGCTTCTAAAATCAGAATCTTGACTTTAAAATTATGTGGACTCTGATCATCCAGAGCTCACAGTAAATACCAAATGGATTCTTGATGTCTGGCTAGTGGGGAGGGAGAGGGTGGAGAAAAAAGCGTTTGCATTTAGAACCCTCCTGTGCTATCACCTCCTTAGCTCTTATGACACTGACTTTGAATATTGAAAATACTTGCAAATCTTGAAGTTTAGTGTGGTTTATAAGCTTACAGAAGAACTATACTTCTTAACAATACAAAAAAGCACATGTTAAAGTCATCTGTCATCCAGGCTCATTTGCCACGATCAACAGCAGGAAATAACAAGCTTAAATGAACAGAGACGCTTGGGATTCTAAACAAAAATAAAGAGCAACATAGATCTTATAAAAACTACTGTAACCAGAAGGGAAAAAAGAAAACCAAACAACTGATGATGTGACAGAGGACTAAAAATGCTCTGAATACTTGTCAAACCTGCATTTTGTATTTTCTCTTTCATTCAATAATGAAATATCACAACAAAAGCAAAGAAACATAACCAAAATAGCTTGTAATGAATATACACTGTCCACCTTCAAAAACAGGAGCACAGACTTGTTAGTGAAACAGAAAGGATGCTGATGAAAAGGTAGAATGAAGAGCTTCCAATTACCTTCAATTGTAACAACCAATAGGAAGCAATCTTACTACTTCAGAAGGAAAAAATACATTACAGAAGGGATGGCAGCAGCACCTACTATGAGGAAGAGGAGGACAATTAAGGATCTCACACTGATCCTCCATGCATTTTAACATGATTGCAGAACACGGTATATTCCATATTCTTCTAGCAAATGTTGAGCTATCTCTGTTTGTTAGGTTTCATTTTTAAAGCCATTTTCACACAAAAATGGCTGTACATGGAACAGTCACAAAGTTAAATAAAGATACTTGTTTGTTATGGCCCAATTAAAAAAAATAAAACCTTTTAATAATACTTGATTAGAAACTAATCAAAACTGAAAGCTCCATCTGCTTTATAAATTTAAGGTGTTCATACAAAACCATGGCAAAGACTACACAGACTTTAAAGATGAGCTAGAAGTATAATAAATATTGAGTGTCCAGATTTTCAAATAAAATGAAAGTTTGCCCAACATACTGAAGTGAAGCCACTTAAAAACCTTGAAAGGTAGTAAGAGACCTCTAATATTTTTGTTATTAATAGCTCTGTATTTTAGCCTAGTAAAATTCATATTTTACAGTCCTGTGTATACAACTCTGAAAAGACAGATACTGCTAAGGAACTCATATGCCTTTGATAATTTATTTAGTTGCTTTCATCTTAAAATGATAGCACAAGCTTTTTATTTCAGCTGCTACATATACTGTCTGTTACATAATTTCACACATATATAAGCTTTTCAAAACAGATGCTACAAGCTTGAGGAATACTTTCCTTCATAATCAGACAAAAAACAAAATTAGTGTTACTCAGAACTAAAAACCATGTCTACAAAAAATCAACAGAAATAAATGGGTTGAATGAGTGTCTCTAATCAGTGAATGTCTCAATGTTTTTCCATTTACATACTGCATTTTGAGGATCACATATTCAATGCCCCAAAATTGCAGTCTTAACATATTCCTCTTTGTCTCATATTTTTTCAGCAACTGTGGTAAAAATATATTATCTACAATAGAGAACTTTACTAAAGGTTGCACATTTAAAATAGAGTAGATGAAGTCTTTGCTATATACCCAATACTCAAATCTGCTTTTTCATTACCCTCTGCCCCAATTACATGGACTTATACCAATTTCTCAAGTTTTTGCAATACTTCACTAGCTTATTACCCAGCTGTGCAGCTGAGCAAGAAGATAACCACATTCATTCCCCTTATCTGTAATGATGTAATACATCCCAGCACTGGGTTGAGATGATTGGGGGAATAATGGGATTGTAAAAACTGCAGAGATGACAAACAGTGCAGCCGCCTTCTCCTGATACAGAGAATGGTGAACATACAGCACAGGGGGAAATAACACAGTATGCACTAATTCTGCTCCTTGAATGAAGTTACCATTTTTCATAAGAAACAGCTGTTTCTGCACAGAAACATCATCCTCACAATGCAGTAAACAGATTAAATACCCGCAATCCAGGCTGAAGCCTAGGCTTCAAGAAATACAAGTGTTGGAGTTTACTTTCTAATGATAAAAAAAACCCAAGTCATCCAAACCGGAAAATATCAGTTTAACCAATGACTCTACAGATAATGCAGTGCAATGAAAGAGTCATCAGGGACTAGCATACAATACAAAAATAGATCTCGGACAAAAGCACGTACAGCACTGCTTTCCTATTCATTTAAAAAATTAAATCTGCCTCCATTTTCTGTGTTAAAACCTTCCTTATTACAACTGAAGAAATCCTTACCTTCTGCAGGAGCTGGGAACCTGAGTATTTGGCTGCAATAGATTTGATCTCTCCACCAAATGCTGAGGCCCAGAGCTTTACTCTGTGAAGAAAAAAAAAAGAGGCAGGAAGAAATGTAATACACATGTCATAGCAAAGCAACCCAGACTGTAACAGCTTCAGCTGCACTCAGAAGGATCTGAGCAATTTTGCATTAGTGAGCTCACTAAGGAACCCAAGCAGAGCAAAAGATCTGTAAAGCTGTTCAAGTATAAGCACAAACTAGACACTGTGCTAAGGTAAGGCCTCTGATATGAAACTACCAACATGCACTGTGAAAATTTAAAGAAGCAACTTGTACAGAAACATGCTTTGGCACAACACAGCATACATCCATGGAAAGGAAAGCAGCAGATAAACTGGCAAAACAGTTCCAAATGATAAATTCCCACATGAGAAAGAGTTAGCAGCATCAACTTCAGCCACACACAGCCACTTAAGAGTCTGTGGGCACATACTACACCAGCACATGCTCCTACAATAAAATCAAAGTAGTGCTGAGCGCCTTAGAGACTCCCACTTTAAACGCAGCTGACAGAGGAGCAAAGGTGCCTCAAACAGTCAAATATCTGCAATACAAAAACATAAAAACTTGAGCAGGCAAGTCCTCATCCTTGAACATGGTCCTGAGAGGAATAGCATGAAAGCACTTACACAGACAAGGGGATCTGCTGCTCCGATCCAACCACATCCACTAAGGCTGTGTTAAAAGCTGTCCAGAAGATAAAGAAACCCCCCCCAAAAGCTCGAAGAAGATTCACATTCTCTGGCATTGTGCCTCTCTGTGCCTGGAAAGATTTGGGGAAATTCAAGTGAACCTGAGTTCAGCAGCAGTAGGGGTTTGCTTCTATAGCCTCTTTCCCCACTCTTACCCCTCCACTAGAACAACACTGGAGAAAAATCACAGCTCCGTCCTCATCCCTCCAAAGAATGACCCTCTCAGTGTAATGGAAGGAGCGGACCAAAAGCGAAGCTCTAATGACTTGAAAACTATTGTGTCCCTGGTAACAGCAAAGCGTTTTCCAGCACTACTGCAGCCACTTGCATGTAGTTCTTTACAACTCCGCAGTCAGCAGTGTGCTGAAGTTACTTCAGTGACCTACTGCTGCTCCAAAGTGCCCTCAGCAGCAAGAAAGCAGACTATTGATTCCAACTGGGGAGGCTGTCTTCTTGCAATTACTGCTCACTTCGCAAATGGAAAGCTGCCTAGAGTTCTCCTTTCCCGCGCCGATAACCTCCAGCCTTCATCCCAGAGCAAGTCAGCCAATGCATTGGTTGAGCGAAGCAGGAGCTGCAGCCTTTTAACGGGATAGCGCCGAGACACAGAGGCAGGCACAGGAGGAGCTGGACCAGAGGGAGGGTGTCTCTGCACGGCAAAAGCAGAGAAAGTCTGGACGAGCTGAAAGTGGAGTTGAGCCCTTCCAGGAAGGCGAGAAGAGAGCGCTGCACGTTGCCGGGGGCTGAGCCAGGGAGGGCTCGGCAGGGCTGGCAGGGGCGGGGGGTGGGGGCCGTGCACACCCACCGGAGACCCGTCCAATTCAGGCAGGGCACCGCTGCATGACAAGCATCTATCTGTCACACAGCCCGGAGAGGCGAAGGATGGCCGGAGCTCAGCCCTTGCACTGCCGGGAGCGCCGAGCATCCCGGCCGCGGCGCCGCACCGAGCGCGCAGGGAGGCGCGGGGAGCGGAGCGGCGGGGCCCGCCGAGGCAGCATCGCTGAGGAGCCGGAGCGGCGGGTTCCTCGGAGAGAGCCCCGGGTTTAGGTCAGGCTCGCACATTTAATTGAGTCATATATAGCACGTCCTTGTGCATAAAGGCACGTTTGCTGCTTCCTCCCACGCCGGAGCGCTGCAGCGAGTCACTCTCCGAGAGATCCCGACTAGCAAAGGCTTATGAATGAAAAGAAATGCAGCATAAGTAAATCAATGCGGGCTGACTCCAGCCTATGAATAAATTATTAATTTGTGCTCATAGAAGAATCCTCTTGATATAGCAAATATAGGATTACAAGCTCCTCCACTGAGAGCGCAGCGTGGGGAGCAAGAGGGATTGGTCCAGGTATTTTGTTGTTGCGTTTTAAAATCTACCCTCCCTCCTTTTGCCTTTATTCTTCTCGCTCTGCTTTTTTCTCACCTTCTTCTCCACTAAATGCACAGACTTAAAATAGCAACTGAACTTTAATGTAAATAAGTATGGCAAGACCTGGAGACGATGTGAGCGTGGGCTGAGTCATCCTTGCATCATACAATACAGCTCCAGTGTCCGCTCCAGAATTCTAGTTTCTTCCCTCTGTAGTTAGAATTAACACCTCAAAATATTCACTCTGTCTTTCTATGACATTCTTGTCTTGTTTAACATTTTCTATCTTGAAGCTCAAGATGTAGTACCTGTATTTTTTTCCACATTAACATTTCTAAGAGAATTGGACAGTTTGCTGTAAATATCAAAACCTTTTTTCAACACCTGGCTGACAAAAGCTTTCTGGTTTCTCAGAAGAAACTAGAAGTTTAAAGACAGAAAGACTATCTTAAGGGAACTGTGTAGAGCAGAGTTGCAGCACCCTACAACTTTTACCACCTACCAACCACCTCCACCAGGAACAGTGAATAGATCATATTTCTCTCTGTACTACTACCTTCATATGGAGGCAATAAAGAAATTTTTGTTAAAAGTGAAATTTATTTTGTGCATTAATCATTTTGAAAGACCTATTATCTGTGCTGTTACTGTGGATTTTCCAAGTAGGGTTTTAAACATGCTGCCATGTCACCAGGTGTTCAGCTTACCTACAGGCAGAAATGTAAAAACGCACATGGCTGACTAACAGTATATAATAAATTATGTGCCCCTTTGAACATATCACATAAACAACAGTATCTTTTCAAGCTAGGAATGAAACAAGAACAGGAGACTGCCTCAATACTTGTGTTGTTTAGCTCTTTTTACATGCCAAACAATGTCAGGAAAGAAATTAGTAAGGCTCATTTTGTGAGATTCAAACTGTTTTTATATTAACACAGATCCTTATCTGCTTCAAGTCAACTCAGTGCCCTGGTGACAAATAACAGCCTAGCTTTGTTTTTCAAAGAATTACTGAAAGACCTAGAAACTTTTTGAAAGCACGTACAACATGCCTGTGTTTAACAGACCTGAGACATTTGACATATAGTAAACACACTGCTAATTATTGGCAAGTATAGATGATACAGTCACTTGTCAAACCTTGACTTTATTTACATTTATCATACATTCAATAGTATATCAGATCCACAATTCATTCATGTGCTGTGTGTATAACTGGACATTCGCATTTGTTTAATACACAAATCCTACAAATGCTATTGCTAGTCTAAGAAAAAGAAAATCACTTGAAAAAAGAAATTTTTTCTTGACAGCACAAGCACAGCCACCTTCTTTTGTGTTAGCAAACATTTGTGTGCACCACACCATAGAGTGATTCTGCAGCTTTCTTTAATGCACAGGGGTTATGTCCGTGCAGCAAAGCAGTTCCTCTCGATAATTCAGTGAATGGAAAGCAAGGCTATACCATAACACACACAAACCACTGACCACTGGAAGTGACACCACACTCTGTCAGTCACACCATTGCGTTCTGGCCTGACCACTACTGACTATTCCTCGTATGCAGATCACTGCAGTCTTGACACAAGGTTCAAAATTAATGTTAGTGTTTCCCCACACTGTTCTCGTAAGGATGCAGAAACTTTCCCAAAGTGCATTTTCATAATGAAGGACCAAGGAAAACATAGAAAAAAATAAATGGCAAGTTCTGATGAGTCCTTTATACTAGAGATAGAACAGCATGCTTCATTATTTGATACAGCCTCCTGATGTCCTGAAGCAAAAGCAGAAGAAAGTGAAGTTTTAAAGAAACAGAGTAACAAATTTATATTTTGGAAGTAATGTGGCATTTCTGATATATCCTTATGCTGTCATAGATAACTGCTGAATCTATGAATTATTGCTGATCCCACTAAAAAAGTGTATATACAGATAACTGACCAGAGAAGGAAAACATTTATGCTCAAGCAAATTTATATTGTGAAAGCAAAATGCTTCTAAGCATTACGTTCAGGTGGGTTCTTTACATGCCAGTGGCCCCAGGAGCAGAGCTCCCCACACAAGTCTATGGAGCTGGATCACCCTGCTTGCTCCTGGGCCCCCATTTTTAAGGAATGAAAATGGCATCTAATTTCCCACTGTGGCTTTGATGATCAAGCACAATGGTGCATTTTAGTAGCTCACAGAAAATGAAAGAAGATGTTTTCCTCAAGAAAGCAGAAATAAAATTTGGATAGCTGGATAAAATGTTAGAAAGACACAGACATGTTCAGAGAAACTTGGTGAATTCCCAAGGGTTTTTCAGAGGAACACATTTGGGAAAATAACCAAGGGATTTTGGGGGAGAGAGAAAAAAACTCAAGCCAACACAAAACACAAACAAATACCCACAAACAAACAATCCAGGTCAAGGGCAAAGGGTAAGGCAAGACACAAAGCCTTTGACAAAAGGCTAAAGTAGGGAATACAGACTAAAGGGAAAGTCCTGTCATAAATCCACATAGTAACTACCTGATCAATTAATCCCATTGGTCTTTCCTCCGTCTACCTCTGATATATTTACACTTCTAAAAGGGTGCAGAAGTAGGGTCACATTTGCATCATCCGAGCATACTTTGAGGTGTGTGATTAGACACGTATCAAGCCCTAATAAAAGTCAATGGAGAGGCATAGAGAAAAAAGAACATATGGTGAAGGGGAGAAGAGTAGGAGGAAATGATATAATTAACACAAATGTTTATTGTATTTCTTTTTTCAGATGCTTATCTACAATGAGTTCCAAACACAAGTAATAAACGTAGAATGCTGGAGTACTAAGAGCCTTGTTAAGATGTAAGCCATCTCCACTGGAAATTAATTTTTAAAAAGAATACAAGAACGGAAGTATGTCTGTTTATCTATATTGCATATGTATTAGAAGATTCAGATATTGCAGAAATAGCAAAGTCCTAACTACTCTGCATGATGTGGTGTTAATACTTTCTGTGTACTGTATTTCTCTGCAATTTTGAATACTAAGATTATAATCCTCAAATGTAGCCTCTGTAGTGATATTTTTTTTTTGGTTGGTTGGTTTTAAGATACTAAAATGTCCCTTATCCCCCTTTTCCTTTTTCTGAAATACTTCTCTTATAAACTTGTCCCTTAAAGAAAGGCAGTGGAAAGGTAAAAGGGTGGGAAGTGAAGGGATATAGCCACTGCATGCAATAAACAATTGAATAACAGTTGAATATAATGTCCTGTACGCAACTTTCCCTTACTTCTCTGTGGGTATAATGTTTCACAAGAAAAATGGAAACAGGAGAAACAGAGGGATAACAAAAGTCATCTCTGCTTTTCAAAGCTTGAGATTGCCAGATGAAAGACAAAAGCTGAAGGTTCTGAATTTATAATTTGGAAACAACCCAATGGTGGAAGGATTCATCAAGTAATGTTTGCATGCTGTGAGAACACAGCCTTACTTGTTTCAAGCAATCTGTACCTCTGAGAAAGAGCAAGAGACTGTACATTAGGCCTATTCCATAGAGACTTAACATATGTACATGTATTCTTAGAGTTTTATGAAGGTCCCATGTGTATAAATCTAAGTGTTTCACTGGTGTGGGAATGCCTAGTTATTGACTGATTCCAACCCACTTACAACCAAGATTGAGGTCAAGTAGTATTACTCACTGGATTAAATGAACACAATTTCACATAATGGGCATGAGCTATTGTCTTGTAGAAATAAAAATGCTGCAAAAATTCTACACCACATAAGTATTTTATATGTAAATTTATAATAATATCATCTTGTTTGTAAATACTGTTCAGGTCAAATCAAACACTAATATTTCATTCATATGCAACCTACATTTACATATAATCAATCATTTACATGCTAATAGATACAATTTCTAAAGATTTTTAAAAATACTACATATATTCATAGTCACTATGATGTGAGTACAGCATTTTAGGTTACTGTCACGCTATCTTTAGCACACTTCAACACCAAATAAACCTCACAGTTTGCCATAAAGCCCCAAGGAACGTGTGGTTAATTTAGCTGCTACAAAGCCTACGATCAGCTGGCTTTCACGTCTCCACAAGGAGTTAAAATGCAAAAGAGCAAAGCATTATCACATCCCAGCCTATGAGAGCTCACGCTGCATGGCAAGCTAGAATGCTTTAAGCTAATTATGTTTATAGCTAACCAAATCCAATTTCAGCAGTCCACTGTAGCTCTAGTCTGTTAGTGCCATTTTGCATAAGCTTCATTTATTTTGAATTTTCAACTATTAAGATGAAGTCTGCATTTGGTTTCTTTTGAGTGTTTCATGCTAGGAAATGAACTCTTCCCTAAGCAAATAAATTACCTTTTTCCTATCAAAGCTAGTGCTAGGTTTAAAACGTTAATGCTTTCAAATGCATTCAAAATACTCAAAAACTAAAGATAGGCCTTAAAAATGAGAAACTGTAATTAAGTGCTCTAATATAATGGACAGAATACTATGGAAACAAACCTAACTACCATTCTTTCTCTGGTGATAAAAAATGAAGGCTGGAGGTCACAAAATATTTGAGCACTAACCTATTACTATTTACACACGAGAATGAGCTACTGGACATATCTATAATGGCCTGTGAACATTCACCCAAACCTTGCAAATTCCTCAGAGCCACCTGAAGGGACCCTTGTCAAAGCCCTAAGTACCGACTTCAGCATTTAGGAAATGCATTGCTTTTACTTCTGATCTCGGTAGGATTAGTGACACAGAAATGCTGGGTATCAAAATTATGTATTTGAGGGGAGAGGAAGAAGTTGTCCTGAGCAGCCACTTTCTAAAGAGAGCCCTCTGCAATGGGAGATGAAGTGTCACCCATTGACCCACTGTTATCAGTGAGGTTAAGTTTCCAACGACTCAGCTGAAAGAAACCCGCAAACTTTAGACCAGCCCTTAATTATTTTCAAAATAACATCCTTATTGCCAAGTCGAAAAACATAACATAGCTTTTGATCCAAGAAACAGTGCTATGTCAAGTAATCACATAAAGCCATAAGATACTTCAGAGGCCTATAATTCTGTCACTCTGCAATTAATTCCTGCATCACAAGTATGAATTTTGCGGTGGGAACATGACTTTTATGAAGTCTTAAATATCGGATCAAGAAACTGGCAGTGTATTCAACACAGTGCCACTTATTGATGTTACAGAAAATTAATTTTGTGTAATTCTACAGCAGCAGTTGCTAACCTGTGATCCACCTCTGCTTTATCGCTTTGTTGAGCATTGTTCATTTATTGTGATCATTGACTGATCCTAAAAATCAAAGTTATCTCAAAAGGCTACGGGAAATAGCATCTATTAAAAAGTAACACGTTATGGTAATGAATTCCATTAAATTGCTGTATAAAGAAAAATAATATATGTATTAACATAATGAAATGTCCTGTGAGAATATTTGACTTAAATATCTGATCACAATTGCAGAGAAAAGCCACTAAGAATTATCAAAAAGCAAACAGGATTCAATAAGTCTAAAACAGTACTAGGAAGCAGTAAGTAAATTTCTTAACTTTTCAGAGTTTGAAATTGATTTAACTTCAAGAATAGTGTAGGCATTTTGTTAATTGTCTTCAGGTCACAATAGCAATCTGATAAAAAACTATTTAAGACCTGCTACTTTACGCAAATCCAGTTTCATTTCTTCAGTGCTTACTGTTACTTTGCATTTTTTTCCCCACCAGTGCAAGTGGCTACTTGTTCTAGTGAGCATTTGTTGAAACCTCGCTGCTGTGGACAGATGAAACAACCTATGGGGCACTTCTATAATACCCTAAGTCAGGGGAAAAACTGGACTTGGGCATAATAAATGATTCCAGCATCACACAAAATAATACTCTATCACAGAAAAAAAAAAAAATACAAGGTAGTCTCTTACTCTGGGGTTTCAAATTCAGGCTTGTGTACAGTGGTCGAATTCTACTTCTACTTTAATAGTACAGCTTGACTTTACATGTCATGGAAAGCTCATGACTTCACCTGCTGAAGAACAGCAGATTTACTGGGTGGTAACAATACATTAAAGCATGATTATGCCTAAAAGATGCAAAGTAAAAGCAAAACCGATATCCATAAATATACTAAATATACCTAATAAGTGTTAGGTAAAATATTTGCCAGAGCATGCATTTCTATTTTACAGGCTCTTAATCCATCATAGTGTCATTTCAACAGACACACTCCGACTGCTGTGCTTATTACTTTTTAATGTATCACTCCATTTTAAACATTAACACTAACAAGTTCAGGCCATAATATAGCCATCCTGCCTATCTGTAACAAGAAAAGGAAAAAGATCACCACCCACAAATGCCAGTTTATGGCACAATTCTACTTAGAAGCACACAGTACTAGATGCATTATAGAAAAGTACAGAGGAAAAAAAAAAAGAAAAAAGTTCTGAACCAAACTTCCTATTATCGGGTGTTATCCCACTCCAACGTTTTGTGGGTTTGAGGGTTGGGGTTTTTGGGAGATTTGGTTTGTTTTGGAGGTTTTTATGTCTGAAAACACTTTTTCTTAATCTTCAGTTGGGACCAATACATTAGGTTTAGGTCATGGATTCAATGTGATAGTTGACCCAAGGCCAGTGACAACACCCCTTAACCCAAAGGGGATGTATTGTTATATGTGCCATTTATAAGAGACCTCTCAAATAAAAATAAAAAAGGTTTGTGGAGTTCTCAGCCTTCTGTTTTTCAGACACTACTAGAAATAACTGCTTCCATTTCAATGGAGGATAACATTATGTTTCCCCAAACTGGCATTTTTGGAATTAGTTGAGGACTGATGGGGAAGGGAAGGCAACAGGATATCTTATTAATGTTGACAAGAGTTTAAGAAAGATATCGGAACCCATGAGCTTCTCCCGAGCATTATACAACCTGATACATAATTTGGCACTTGAAAACTAAGGCTCCCTATCTTTCCTCCAATACCTTTATCCCCTCACCATTTTGTTTTTCATTGTTGTGTCTCTTTATTTTCAGTTCTCATCTTTATCTACTGCAAGTCCCACTTTTCCAAACCACAGAATGGTACTGCCCATTTTCCCACAGAAACATATCAAATTCCCTAAACAGTTTTCTAATTTTCTTGATCCCTCAATTCAATGCTTCTGTCCTTTACAAAGGTGGTGAAGGCTACTTCATCCTAGATACCCCTCTGACTCCTACATATCACTGCCCATATTCTGCCTGCTGGAGAAGAGAAAGAACCTAAATTACAGCCTGTGCTCAGTTCTGTCTCAAATTACCATAAATCCAAGCTGCAGAAGCTGCTCAGTCTCCTGAACAGGAGGTGTCAGAACTCCACGAAAAGCCTTCCTCACAAAATGCACTGTGCTCCTGTGCCACCTGACTCATACTCCAGTGTTAAAGCCATGAGCTTCTCAGAGCACCAATTGTCACCCATCACCAGCTGAGCCCCCGACCTGCTCAGCAGTGCACTGCTAATTTATTTGGGTGTTATTCTCCCCAGGGAATCTCCACCTGAGCTGTCATCTGCTTGCACTGTTTAAAATTCTCCTCCCAAGCAGCTGCTCTGGGAAACTCCTTACTTTGCTTACCGCTTTAAAATCTAAAGTCAGACCTTTTTAGTTACTGAAGAAAACTGATACTGCGAAGTTTTTGTTATGAAGGAAAATAATAATTATGACTACAACACTTCAATAGTACTTCTTTTTAACCATTCTGTGCTAGCAGTCAGACACAGAAGCTGCATTTTTGGAGATGCTTCCTCTCTACACACTTTTTACTTCCCATGCTAACCACTACACATACTTCGGCACATTTATATTGCAGATACTTTGGCAATCACAGTAAGGATTTACTTGTTCATTCTCTCCCACATGCAGAAAACCAAAACCTACGAGAAACAAGACATCCATGTTTTATACACATTTATATAATGGTCGCAAATTAGAAATCACTGGTAAGTCAACTTTCTTGAAGTGTTCTATCAGGATGCTGCACCATGTTCTTACAAGCTGAGGCTGTTTCCAGAAAATGATTTTCCAAAGCACTCAGGCCCAATGAAACCACTACACTCCTAAGACACCTTCCCCATCCAGACTGTGCTCCCAATTAGCGAGAGAAGGAGTAATAGCTGTAATGACTCACTCTCCTGTTCTTGCACCTATCCTGCTGAGAAGTGACTAAAACTAAGACTTAGAAAAGACAAACATGTAGAGAAAGTGACAGAGTGCACTACATGTCTGTCTACATAGAACTGTGTCTAAGAGGTTGGTAAGAATAAAGTTATTACTAAATGCCTTTTCTGGACATCTATTTTAGTCCTACATAGGTTATTCATATCAATAAAATCATAACTGGAAATAATGGTCTTGCATTTGTTATAAAGCTAGTGGCCCTACTCTGGTCTATTGCTTGGCCAAATTAATTACTTCTAGGCAAAGAAACTCATAACACAGCTGAGAAACTGCAGAGCTCTGAAGATATAAGTTCTCCAAAAATCAAGTCAATAAAAAACTTTTAATAGTTTCCCAAGACAATGTTTGAAGGTATTCTGGATATAGTCGGTACTTGCCCAGTCTTTAACCTACTGATGCATACAGTCACTACAGTTCTTCAGCAAAGCTAAACTCTCTCCTGCCACCCTGGGTAACATCTGATCACACAGTCTGTTGGCAGTGAAAGGCAGCACTCACAACAGCAGACACTTCAAGGAGCACTTTTGAGAGCAGCAGTTACTGCTTCAAGAAATATGTAAGACCGGGGAACTGCAGTAGTTGAAGACAACACATGTCATCTTTCTGGGCATCTTGCCTTAACTGTACTACCAAGAGAGCTGGTGTTATGCATTTTGAAGAATTGTAGATGAAGTGACTGGGGATTTATTTAGGAAAACTGGACTGTCCTAATTGCTCTTAGTTAGCACAACTGGTACAATATGCACCAGCCAGCATCCTGCCACCCCCATCATGAGACAGGAATACAGTAGTGCACACACTGCTCAAGAATACAAATTGCCATTGGGGAAAAGCAATAATCTCAAGGCTTGCACCATTTCACAGTCGAGTTGCTGGAAGACAGGCTACCCATTACATAAAGCAGCTGTGTTATCTGGCTTTTTCCTTCATTCATTTATAGACTTGAGCTGTTTTTCTAAGTCTGTTGAAACTATTTTTCCCATTAGAGGTTTTTGTTCAATATGCAGGGAACTTGGCTATAGCAAAAACACAAAAAGGCTTCTGTTCTCCATACACTGATATTTTAGAGAGGCTGTTAAATTGGAAGCCTGTTAGAGGTCTTCAGATACGTTACAGTATTGGCTGGACTTCACCACGACACAGAGATCTGTCTTTGCAAACTTCCACAACCTTTCTTTTCACAGAGCTGACTGACATGACTTTATTGTGCATCTTGGTGTTATCAGGCAATCTGAGGAGCAAAGACTCTCCTTTATTTGCAAAACAGAATAACTCAACAGAAATAAGATAAATTTTCATACATTTACTTTTTAGTGCCCAGAAACAAGGGGCATGCTACAAATTCCAAGTAGAAAAGCTTCATAAGAAACACTGCAATCTGAGAAATAAGTGTTGCCAGTTCTTTTTTCCATTTAGCTGGTTTTTTCTACATGCCAGCATGCAAAGCTGAGGCAGAAGGCTGCCTATGCTATGAGAAGATGGGATTTAAAGCCATATTGTCAGAAAAATAATATCAGGTTAACAGGGATATCTTTTAGTTCCTTAATATTTCATTCTTAATGATCCTTCACCAACAGAAGACTTGTTCATGTTTTTCACACCGGAATGCCCTTCTATTATTACATTGAAATATTTGTTGTTATCTCTGTACCGGAACTAATATATACACACACAAGGAGAGAAATACTTGAAATAAACCCTATAAATTTAGGATTTAGGAAGAGGCTTCCTAAGTTTTAGACATTTTTCCAGTAGTACCACAAGCAATTGCGCCTTTAGACCTCAATTTCTCTACTTCTCCATCACATCCTTTTAATCTTCCTATCTCTTTTTCCCTTTGTTTAGGGCAGCATGTTTCTTTTCTTTTAAATTCCACCCCTGCTCACCTTCCATGTTCTTAATAAATAAAAAAATAATGATACAGTCTATCACACCAAATAATACCTACTGCTTTAAAGGGAAAGGCTAAGGTATTTGTATAGCTCAATTCAAATCAGGTCAGGGTAAGTCATAATAAAATGTTCTAAGTTGCAGGCTTAAAATCTTCCTTCCTGATGGACACTGCTACATTGCTTTAAAAAACAGCATCCTACGTAGGAGAAAAATATTCTGCAAAATCTATTACTCCTCCATGAAAGTCTCTTATGGAGGTATTTACATAATGAACTGCAATTACTCACATTATATTTATCTAGTGAAGAATAAATCCATTGTGTGCAGTGGAACGTGTCTGTTCTGCACTAATACACGCACATAGTAAGTTACCTCATGAAATAACACATCAATCACAGGTTAACACCGAGCCTGCACCCGTGTAATGCCAGTTCCAGTTCATTACAGAAAACCAGCTGCAGAATCTGCAGTTGTGCCAGAGTGTCAAGGCTCAGCCAGAGGTGAGGAGGAGATGTGCACTGAGCTTGAGAGTTGTTTGTTGTGGGCAGGGAAAGCCTTTGTGTTGAAAGTGCTGTGACAATGATCACCATAAGCTTTAGAGATTATGCACCTGCTGTAAACCTGCCTACACTGGAGCAGAGCCCTCAGCTCCTTGTAATAGGTATTGTGCTGTAGAAATAACACCAGGGAGAGCCGGAGCAGTGATGCACCAACACAGGTACTCAAGTCCTGCAATACACAATGAGTCAGGTTGGAAGGGACCACAATGGGTCACCCGGTTCAACCTCCCTGCTCAATCAGGGTCATCCCAGAGCACAAAGTCCTGAAGCTGAATCCTGCAGGAGAAATTCTCTTCTTTGCTGACACCACAAACTTGCATATGTATTTTAAAATTTAATGACAACTTGACAGAGGAAAAAGTCTGCTCTAGTTAGTCAGTTCAGAGTTCCCAGGCTAAGCATGCAATGTTCAAAAATGCATACAAAATCAGCCAGGAGGCTAGACCCTGATTTCTGGATTAGAAGGAATTCAGTAAATTTTTGCACATATCTGAACACTGTCAGAGTTAGGTATGGACATTTTTACTGTATCTTGGACTTCTAGTAGTACATTTGTGTATAAAGTAGCATTCACTAGGCAGTCCTTGCAGATCAGACGTAATTTCCTCTGTACCACACCTTTGAGCCTTTCTCCTCAAAATTAAACATTGGGAGACCACTTAACCCCTTCATTTTACTTGTCAGAATCAGCCTGTTTCTAAGTGCTTGAATACAACAGTAATCAAGCCCCTGTTAGACTGAAAAGCAAGAACTAGGTATGTCTAGACCTTTTGTAACATTTCTTAATTCCACTCTTCAATATTAACCAAGTCTATCATGTAAGACTAATTTTCTTTTATCATCTTTCATGATCTTTGCATGGTCGCAGCAGATCTCCCCACAGGTTGCATTAATGTGAGAGTTTCTCTCCTTACATTTCCATTAATAACTATATTCAACTGCTGCTACAGCATTTCACAGCATTAAGGCACAGTCCACCTCAGAGGCACAATGTGGGATGGAGGAGGGGAGAAGAGGCAGGTGTACAAGTTAAACACATGTTCCAGTCCGAAGAAAAATTGAGTTCAAGCAGCTCTAACCGGAGATTTTTAAACTCAAACTTACGCTGTTATTTCTGTGCATACACGTATCAGTGAAAACTAAAATAGAAAGATGTTACTGGAGCAACAACCTGAAGTAAAGTATTCTGACAGCAGACACTTTAATCAGATGAGCTAAAGAAATGGGTCCTATGAGAAGAACAGCAGAGTGTTGGAAAAGATACCGAACTCTCACCCCACATGGGGCAGGTCTATCAAGCCTGAGGAAATGCTACTGTAGAAGTAAGTTATTGGTACTAATAGCTCAGCTTTTTTTCCCCCTAAAATGGTATTAGTACTCTTTCAGTACTTTAAGCACATGCCTGACACATTCTGGTCTATCACAATAATCCCTTCCCAACTCCCAAACCATACCTCTAGTGGAAGCTAATGTGAAAAGCAGACTTCCACTAACAAACTTCCAAAATGTTCCCCTCTTTCTGTAAAGGCTCATTCAGACCCACTCAATTACTTTTTATCTACAGGTTGATACATTGTCATTCTAAGCCTTGATTATTTCAGTTGTTTACATCCCTTTGAGCCGTGCAAGTAGAGAAACAAAAACACAAGGTTTAAAACAAAAACAACTAAAAACTAAACTAAACACATTCTAAAAGATGGGAGGGTGTAAGGCTATCACGTCTCATAGCCCTGGCAGGTCTGCCTTCCATCAGTCAGAAAAGTGAAGACTGTTCACAGCAAAAATATGTTTATCACCCCTGTGAACCTGAAGAAACAGAGAAAGACAGCACAACATTGAGCCACAAAAATGAAGCAGCTGAACTGCACTGTGCCACATACAAGCCAAAGAGTTCATACATTTGCAGACAGAGTAAGTTTTTATGAGACAGGAAGATATAATAAGCCATTCCTTACACTTTTTTAAAATAGGTAAGTCTGCAGTTTAACTATGAAAGGAACTAGTACACCACAGTGAGAACAAGGACCAAGTTGGGATCTCTTGTTTGCTTTTAACAACCAGAATTACACTCTAAGAATTGGACTAGAGCTAAAGTGAAATTACTGCACCTGGGACTAAGAGCCAGAACTAATTCATTACTATGGATCTAAAATAACACTGACAAAGCATCTGAGAAATTATTCATTGAATGTATACAGAATGGCATATGAAAACTGTGCATAAAATGAAACTGCAGGCAGAGATGTACTCTCAGGATCAGCAGGTGGCATTAGCAGAGCATATTTAACATGTTTCTTAGTTGAAGCCTTAGGCAACTTTAGGAAAAAAACCCAAACTTGATGACTGAATTAAGTTGTAAAATGGCAAACAGTGGTCCTGGTAAGAGTTATGTGCCCGTAAGAGGCACATCAAACGTGTCAGTCCCAAAGGAGCAGGCTGGTAAACTTCAGATCAAGAAAAGCCTATTACTTACTTGCCAGAAATACACTGCACTTTCTAGTTTTGACAGTTGATTCACTTCAGGATGGAATTATTCTTGAATGAGACTATAGAGAACAAAGAACCTCTCAGCTGATGTCAAATACATGAATCAGGAGTAACGGTGCCAGATCAATAAACAGATATTTAGGGTAACCACATCATGTAAGCAGGAGTTCACAGTATCAATAAAACCGAGATTTTTTTAAAAATTGCAAGGCTTTGAAGGCACCAACTTAAAGGTTCTTAACTGGAAAACTCGCAATTAAAGGGTACAAATCCAAGCAAAACAGCTATCTGATTATTTTCATTGATTTCAGCTCTTATTTTGTGCTGTCACTATAATTGTTCTGCAATTATTAAGATATTGCAGTCATCCCGAGCATGCCTAGAAAGATAAATTCTTTCCCCATGTTACCTGTGATTTATTTCAAACTCTTTTGAGCTTGAAGACTCAAAAGAAAATACATGCCTTGTAGTAGATGTTTTCACACCTGTTCTAGGAGTGAATTAGAAAAAGGAAATGCTATACAATGTATATCCCAGTAGGACAGTCCTGCTGAACACAAACAGTGCAGTCACATCCATGTTCCAGCAGGTCCCTGTGCTGCTGCAGGGTAGATCTAGTAATGCCTCCAGAGAACAGCAGCACACAGTCCCTCGGAGTCACCACAGCCTGTTCCCTGACAATCCCCCCACCCATCATGGAAAAAAAAAAATAAAAAATATTACCAGATGAACCTTTTGGGAAAGGACATTCAGGTCTCCAGGATATGAATTCGACCATTAAACATCCCTGTCTCACTGCCAAGGGCCCATCTGTGCTACAGGCTGGTTTGGTGAGGGGGCACTGAAGAGCTCAGTCCTTCCACAGCCAATTCCCAGTGCACAGAGAACCCAAACTGGCAGGAAGAAGGGCCATGTATCAACACAGCAGCTCTCAGGATCAAGTAATGACACCTAAGCTCCACTTAAATGCTTTCTGCCAAGGTAAGCTCCTATCATTTCCTGCCTCAGCACACAGCACAAGACATGGTCAAAACCTTGGGTTTGACTAAACCAGCTACATTGCTTCTAGCAGATTCCCTGCTTCACAGACCACGGGCTGGGGTTTTGACCCCTGGATCCATCACTGATCTTTCATTGCAAGATTCTTCTGTGCTTTTCCTATGTGTTACTTAACTTCTTTATCAAATAATCTGCTCTTTACCTCCAACACTTCTGTTCACTCTTCCTGCTGCACTTCATACTTTCCCTTTTTCTGCTGACTTGATGCATTCAGAGAATACATTTGACAAATAAACCAGTATTTTGAATAAAGATTTGATCTGTTACCATTTGTATGCTCCTCCCCATTTCAATCTCTTTTGGATCTTTTCTGTTTACTACAGCTACCAAAAAGCCCAACCCACAAACCACTACACAGCACACAGAGTTCCTTACAGATTATTTAACTAACAAGCTGTTAGTTTTCATGCCATATTGGGGAAATTCTTCCCAAAACATAAAATCCATTATATACTTTTAACAACCTGTAAAGATTATCTCTTTCACTGTAAGTCTGGATATTCTTGCAGACAATCACAAGCATAAGACATTATGCTGAAACAAAGCCCTTTACAAATCAGCTGGGTATAAGTGTAGCTTGTTCATCAAATTCTTCCCACATAATGAGCAAGTCAAAGGGGCAGGAGTACATTTTAAGGATATGTAGCCAGTTTGGGGTTTACTGGGTTATATACATACATTTCCACATAAAATGTTCGCTCCAAATCTTAGATTTTGCGGACTCTGATTTAGCTTTATTAAACTATATAATGACAGAAGTTCTATTAAAAGCTAGAACTATAAACTATGGCTTCATGTTATTAGAGGTTACTGACCAAAGGATACTCAAAAGGACCTGCATCTCCAGTATCACATAATCCATTTTTATTTCTGCCTCAACATTCACCTTGTTTTATGAGTAATAAAGGTAGAGAAAAGCCCTAGTCTCATACTGGATGAGGCAAGCTTTTGTACAAGACAGTACATATTTATTGAAAACACACTTTTAACAGTACTAAATGACTTTTCCTTTTCCCAGACTCCCACATCTTCACAAAACTGAAACACAATTGAATTATTAATTGCCTTCACGGTAAAGTACTCAAGCAAGGCAATGCTTCAAACACTACAGAGAAATCCAGAAGAAATTGAAAACAAAATACAACAAGAATCTGTGCTGCTTTTAATAAAGAATTCTTTGCAATTAAGGAAATATCTTCCTACCAAAGAGTTCTAGACTTGTCTTTAAACCTTGACAGCACAAACCTATATAACACAGTCATCAACTCTCCACTTCTGTTCAAGAGGTGGTAGCAGACCTGAAGGGCAAACAGAAGTGATGGGATAGAACTTAAACAAGTGAATGGTGTAAGGTCAATAAGATGGCAACAAATGCTTAACAGCAGCTCACTTGAAGGCCTCATTCCCCAAAAGATGCTCAGTTTATTTGTCTAGATATGTAGATGATCATTTTGCTATTCTCTTGGCAAAAGAGCTTAGAACACTTATGCCACTGAGGGCCCAAAGCTTCGAGCCCCCAACAGACAAGTGAGCAGCAGCTTCAGGACTTTCTCTTAGGTTAGCAAGCTCGCTGCTTCAACTCCACCCCCATGCTTTTTTCTGCTCTTTATTTCTTCTGAGGAACAATGGCCAAGGTTGCTTGGCAGAGTGTTCTGGAGAGTGTCATCCAGAACATCAATCAATGCCATCATAGAGGTCACAGTCACCATATGCCAAAGCCCAGAAATTTTCCATTTCACTGATAAGCCTTCTTTCACATCCCAAAAAAGGAGTAACAGAAGAAGCAAAGAGAAGGTACCTGCCAAAACAACTTCTCAAATTATTCTTTAAGTACTCCCTCAGCTATTCCTTACCTCTCTCTCTGTGTAATTAGAGATAAATAAAACACACCCCTGCACCAAAGAAACAAAATCTCACAGCAGTCACCTAACAATCCTTAGTCCCCAAACATAACCCTACAGCATTTATATGAAGATCAAGTACAATCATTTTGAGAAACCCTCAATAGGAGAAAGGACAGTAGAGTTAAGTAAAAAGGCTTAGGACTTACACCTTCATGAGCTACAGTTTGAAATACTCATCACCTTTTATTTAGACAACATTATGTGTACTTGACAGTTTTACCCTCATTCCAGAATTTCTGTTCCAAGCAAGCCCACTTGACCATGATCTTTCTGATCCTGGATAAACAGGACTGGACAGTCAATTTGAAGTCTTCAGCAAATTAAGACAGCCTAGATTGAAGGGTATTTGGATTGAATTTTAAAATTAGTTTCGAGAAACTTTTCTGAGTATACCTTAATTATTTTTATTTGAAATAAAAATAATGCAAATAGCCCCACAGAAAGAAGGCTCATGGAAAGAGGTTACAATGGAAGAAAAGTGTCTGAGGCTTTAAGGTACATTCTCCTCTCATGACCAAAATAAAGACCTACTTCTTACTCAAAAAAGGAGCACATAGCCTAGGTAAGTAACATGCAGAAGGAGACAGAGCTGCTGATGGTGCTAACAAAGGTAAAAATAAAAGTGAAATCAGAAATCACTTTTATGAGTCTTTATATCCCATGAAATCAAAACCATGGAAAAGGACCCTACCATTTCAGTGAACAGTGTTTGGTGATATCACATTGTTTGTAAGTAAAACATCCTGAGAGTCTTGCAATGCATTTACAGAAAACATGTTAATAAAACAGATAATCTGTGTACCTGAATTTACCATGAAAATTCTAGTGCTATCTGCTGGGGGGTTTTAGCTTTTTCAGGCCAAATTCTGAAATGTTGTTGAGGAACCTTAAAATAGAGTTAGACATCTGCTAGAATTCTCAAAAGCATCTAGCACTTCAGATGCCTGACTTGGTGAGATCTGACTACAATTGCTTTCCACTCAAAACCAGCAGCCAGCATTTCCCACCCAACAGAGTAATAATTTCTCTTCAATTCATCTTAAAGCTACATAAAAACAGTAACAGGCTGTAAAGTCAATATCCATTACCAGAAGAATACACTGATATCAATGAAAGTGTTCTGTATGTTCCAAACAAATCTAACCACAAACTGTACCACCCAACACTGACAGCATGTACGTCCTGTGCATCCTGGACCCACATAATGCAGAAAAATACATTTATTCTATCTTACATCTTTTGGATAAGTAACTTAGAGTCAGTATGAGAGGTGTTTCCAGAGCATATAATGACAGAATAATGAGCTTACTTTTCAGGGCACCAAATTATTATGTTAACAGGACCTAACTCAGAGAAAGTGCTAAAGATTTGATTTCTGATTTTATACTCCAGTTTTGATTGCAAGATGTACCAATTATGAATTACTCCTAGCTAAAATTTAACTGGTTTGTTAAAAAAAAAGTTTATCATTACCCAAGTAACATATCTTTTACAAATTCTATTATTTTACTTTTTTAATCAATGTTTTATTGTTTGGCATGAGAATGCATCTTTGCTACTGAACCCCACCCCCCACCCCAGGGCTTCTTTGTTTCCTACCACACCATCATATACATTAGAAATGCTTCCTAAATGGGAAAATTATTCTATATATTCCCACTATAGACTTTTTTTTATCCTGCTGTTTTCCAAAACATCTGTCACTGATCACTATCAGATGTAGGTAGTGGAGCAGAAGAAGCACTGCTCCAGTCAGATGACAATTTCTAGGTCAGCATTTTCACTAAAGGGAGTAAGTAAAATGAGATCGAAATACCAGACAGCAGCTGTTTATACTTTACACCAACCTGTACAGAAGCAGTGCATCCAACTTAATTATTTATTACAGACTTACAATAAAGATGACAGGAAAGCAATTGTGTCTAGAGTTGACTACACATTTAAAATAATTTTTCCTTGCTCTTTCTTTGAATCTTTAAAAACAATTGCTATTATTCTCTTTTCCCCCTTTTTCTACCCTCTTTTTGGAAGACTAAAGGAAGGTTAGAAAAACAAAGTCTCAAAATAGAAAAAGCAGACCTTGAATGCTCTAATATTACTTGGAAAATGGAGTGTTGTATTCTGCTACAGAAGATAGCTCTTCAAATTTGAAAGGTCAGCTGCAAAGCTTGGCTTCAAAAGCAACTCACAATCACAACATCAGAGAACATAAATAACTCTTCCTGGGTCAGGAACAAGTACAGAATCCTGGAGATGGTTCTTTTCAGGCCAAATTGATGACAGAGCCAAATACCTCTTGCTGCAATCCTGCCCATCTTTAGTGAGACAGTATAAAGTCCCATTTCCCCAAAGACAGCAAGAATTAAGCAACAGGAAGGCTTTTCCGTGCTCAGTGCCCTGCTCCTTTCACAGCAGCTCTGGCACACCCACCCCCTGCACTGACACCTCTCTCCTCTGCCAGCTGACAGCTCCTAAAGCCACTCAGCACAAATGGGCTCCTCTACCAACCAATTTCTGTTGTTATTCTTCCTACACCCCATCCGTCCTCAAAGTCCTCAATTGTTTTATGCATATCATAAATGGTAAGTGGAGGATCTGAAACAGCAGCCAGATGTTCCAGTTCAATCCCTTTCTCCCATAGTTTCTCACAGTAAATCTTAGCTCGAATGTGGTGGCAGATATGGAAATTGTAGAATTTTTCTTCAATGAAACTCATAGACTGTAGTTCTGTTATTTTTTTCTTCCCCAGAAGGACTTATGCATAAAAAATTCACAGCATATTTAGACAAATGTTTATATTTATCTAATATAATGTTTGTTTATACTGGGAATAAGCATTGCAAAGTCAACAGCCCTTATTCTTTGCAGAGTAATGCTACATCTATCACCACTCACCTACTGTTAATACTGATATATTAACATCTTACCACCAAAATTTAGTACAGAGGAAATGGGTAACCCTACAGTGACTGAAAATTCTTCTGTATTATGATACAGTCTGCTGAAGCCAATAAACATCTTTAGTGGTACTTGCCGACAGCATAACATCACTCTGCAAAGCCACACGTATTTCCCTCCCCCCTCCTTTCTCATGTTGTTTCACTTGACGGAAGGATCAAAGCATCAAGTCATTTTTTTCACCCCAACTCAATCAGGCAAGTAACTCTTTGAAGTGATTTTTTTTCTTCCTTATTTTTCCTTCTTTTTTTTTTTTGCTCTTCATTAGGAAGAATCTTTCCAAAAACAGGCTGACATTCTGAAGTTTCAGAATGTTAATTCTACAACAGGTGTGACATGTCTCTGAAAGCAATGCTCTGATGGTTTATTTATGGGCTTTACTCTTTCTTTCCACTTAAGAAGAGACCTTGAATATGTTTTCATATGTCCAACATAAATTTAGAAACTCTAAAGGCAGCATGCATTCATCAGAAACATGAAAACTAAAGACAAGAGTTCAAATAAATCTGAAAAGCCATTCGTGGCTGCATCTTAAGGCTGCCATGGAAAGAAGAATATCAAAATGCCTCCATTAATAATTGCCTCACTAGCACTGTGAAGTTGAAAGCCTGTTACTAACACTCTTTTCTCTAGTGGGAATTCAAACTACTGTATAAAAGAAGGTGAATAAGAAGAGATGAAGGGGGAAAAGAAAACCAAATTCAACATGATTTAATTTCGGACGTCAAGAAACATGGCACTTTGTTCAGCAACACAAAAGAAACAGCATAATTTCCTCCTGACCCTTGATAACACAAAGCAGGAATCATCCAAAGCAGCAGGAGCCAGAAAATTCAGTAATCACTGACAATCTGTGCCATCAGTAAAGGCTTAGTGACTCACTGGATTGTTAATGTGTGCTCCTCATCCAAGTTTAAGATATTTCAGCACCCCATTACAAAGAACTTTAAAAGACAAACAAAATTCAGTACTTTCCATTTGTAGTCTGACCATATTTTGAAACTTCTTAGTTTTAAACAGGACTACAGAAACAAGAAGCTACTAGAGGACACTAAACTGAGAAGCAGTGAACACTGGGCAGGTGACACACCAGGAACAGTCAAGAGCAAAAGGAAGAAAGGGAGCAGCAAAAGACAAAACCAGGCAGAAGGCACAGCCCTTTAGACCCAAATGATACCTGAAGCAGCACATGCTTGTAGTTGTTACAGACCAACTGCATAACACACCAGCCTCCATTTCTCTATCCAAGAGGTGGCTTGCTGTTCCCTTCAGGTTGAGATTTAACCTGAATTGCTACCCAGCTGATACAACTCAAGAAACATCAAAAAAAGCAGCTTCTGTAATCATTCAAAAGGGCATTGGAGCTACTGAGTTTTCAAAATAGAAACTTTAATTGAAAATGCAATCTAATTTATTTTAATAGCACTAATTACATTCCTGTAGCACTCAGTGGGGGGGAAACCATCACAGATATCTTACTCAGGCTGAAATTTTTATCACCAGCTTAAGGACTTCAAAACCAAGATCTACAATTTGCATAAATCAGAAAAAGAGTTTAAGAGCAAGGACCCAAGAACCAGAAGTGTGAGAAATACAACTAGTGCTGCTCTCTCAAAACACAAACCTGCACTTTATTTCCTCCTATTTTCACTTAGTCATAGCTCCAAAAAGACTCTTCAAGTTTGCAGTGAAATTATTAATTTAAGTGTGGATAACTTTGAGTTCAAATTAAAGACAGCACTGATAAAAATTACCAAGTACATTCATTTTTCAATGGTCATAGTATTGGAAAGAATAAAAAGCCAGCTGCATTCAAAATTCAGACACATTTCATTTGGGAAGAATCTCTACAGGCTACACGACAAAGGCAGGGATAAGAGAAACTCAAAACTCTTATTAGAAGAGAAAAACAAGGTAAGCTTCCAATTCCCTTGGCTTCATTTTCTGTGTGAGTAATGGACAAAACAGATCAGTTGGGTAACCTTGACCCCACAGCCCTAACACTGGGTTTGAATTAGTTTTCTTTTCAGATTGCCACCCTCAAGATGCAGGAATTTAAAAGCAATGTTTCAGCATCAATGCTTTTGCTCTCGTTTTCCGCAGGGCAGATACAGAGCACTGGACACAGTGCCTCCAGCTCAGACTGATGCTAATGGTAAATCTATTTTATTTAAACTGTTAATTCAGCTGCATAAGGGAGGTCAGAAGGTGATGGCTCTTGTTTTAATGTTGTCTGAACATTTAACATAGAAGTCAGGGATGCATTTCAGGATGTCATCCAGTTTCCCTTAAAGCTTTACTGTAGACCTCAAATGAACCAGCAAAGTTTAGAACAGCACCTATTCCAGTGAAAGAACAAATAGCTATTTATAGAACTAATGTTCTATAAGCAACAGAAAGTTTGTATCTAGCATCTTTATATAGAATATAATAATATATAAAATAGAAAATTTATAGATACCGCTAGTTCTGTCATTATTTTTGTGGGTTACAGCAAGACAAGGACTTGAAAACACAAGCAGGCTTCAAGAAGCCAAGTGTGAACAAGTGATAGCTCCAGAAAGTGTTAGTCTAGAAATAGGTATGTCATATGAGGAAGTTAAACAAAAAATCTTCATGATGTTACTGAGGCATAACAGGTGAAAATACTTCATGTGGATCAAGGATTTTCTTATCCTCAGTCACTGAAACACAAATTACACTTTTTAACTGTATTTGAAACAAAATTATATATATACTTATGGTTGGCTGAGAGTCCTTCATTTCTTTGTGTGTGGATTTAAGAAATACAAGTTCAAAATACCAACAAGTAACATGTTGAACCAAAAAGTAGAATACAAGCAAATTAGAATAATTTTTCAGATTGACAAGGGGCTTATTGCTCTGCTGCAAAATTTCAGTGGATATTAATACATTGATATTGACAAAACTAAAAATCTTTGGGTACTGCAAGAACTTGGAGATTGTGCATTATAATAAGTCACCATGACACAAATTAGGATTATAATAATTTTTAACATTTTTGTACGCACCAAAAATAAAAATACTGGCTCATTGTGCTAATGCCATAATAGAGACATTATCAACATCTGCTGAAATGCATCAGCATTTGTATCAAATGAACAGTCCATTTCACACATGGTACTTAGGAAGAAAACCCTCCTCATGTCTAGCTGCATTGCTCAATATTTGTTCTTTCTATTTCAGTACCATCTGCAAACTCGATTTTCAATATTATTTCCAAAGAGTTAGCACAGAATTCTATTCCATTTGTTGTTTGAGGGGATTGTATGTTTGTTTTATACTGACCATTCAAAGTTTGGATCTAACTATCTTCACTAATTACAGTGGGAGTTGCATATTCCACTTATACCAAACTCAGCCTGGTATGAGATTGATTTCAACACGGTAACTACAATTACATAAATTATGTGGAACTTAAAAAACCCAAACAACAACAAAAAGCCAAACCACCACCACAGTTTCTTTCTGTGTAGAGACACAAGCCTGTTATCACCTATCACATATCAGTCTTGAGAAATCCCCAAAACATATTTGAAGACATAACTTGATTCTTTTTCCCAGTTCTTCTATGTCTAATTCTTTTCTCAATTCCTTGCTAAGGAATTAACTCCAGTTTTTATTCACAAAATTCTAAGAAGCCAAGATTTCTCATGAGTGCTGTTGAGCACAGGTGTGTGACATGGGGATGCATCTCCCAGGTCTGTGTTAAAGCTGTGCAGGCTACGAGCACTGCAAAGGGCCTTTTTATTTAAGAAATATGCAAGAAAATAAAAATAGATAGGAGCAAAGTTGCCAAGATGTTAATCCTGGCCCAGAAAAAACCCTGTGATACCTTGACAAATAGATAATACTGTTTGCCACCTTAAAACACGATTTTTCACATAACTCCCCGTAACAGCTTAGCTTTTATAAGTGACAATAAAAGACCATATTGTAAACTTTTTAACCTACTTCCTTTTCAAGGAAAATTACAGCCCATAACAATTTTTCCCTCTTGCACTTTAAGAATAAAATAAGATTATTTTTTCATGTTTGGTTAGTGTTCGTCCATAGACCTTCACTTATTAAAAAAAGAAGATTCAAGCATATTTTCTGGGTAGCAGAAAATTGGATGCAATGGAATAAAACTGGCTAGTCATTTCTGCACCTGAGAAAGCATTGTCCTTCTCCACAAAATGTGGAGCGAATGGTTCCCCCAGTGCAAGGGCTTGCTGGGTTATTTTTGAATATAAAGGTTCAGCCTGAAAAGTTTTGAGTCATTATCAATATTTCCTCTTTTATTTTCAAGCAATCAAAATCCTTCCACAAAACAGCTCACCACACTTTTCAACAACTATTTAAGCCCTGAATCAGAACAAAAGTATCTCACTACTTTGTAATTGAAAAGTCTGTGATACCCACGGTTTACAAGTTTCCAGAATCACAAGCACGGAAGATCAACCTCAGAAAAAGGGGATCTGATAAATTCTCCAATACAGTCATCCAAGAAAATCCATAGGTTTGAAGAATATTATTAAATCTAATTCTTGAAATGGCTGGTTATGCTCCACATGGGCTTTTATCAACTACTTTAGACATGTACAATGTCACAGTTGATTTCTGAGTAGTAGAGTGTCTATAAAAAAGGAGATGATATTTCCAAAAAAGCATGAAAAACCCTTAAATTTGATAAGTACAACACATGCATCTGGTGCTCCTGCAGATAAGCATCACCTTTTTGCTTTACTGATCACTGAGAAAATCGTTTTTCTTTTATTGAACTCAATTGTTTTATACTTTATGTTCTTCTGAAACCAACTGAAACTGAGTATAGAGTTCCGATATGATAGAAATATAACAACAAATTACATAGAGAACCCAGAAACCCCAAACCCAGGCAAGAGACAGGAATTACTTATTTTTAAATAAAGGCTGGAACCATCAGTATAGATTCAGTATAGATTGTCTAACCAGCAGGGAAAAGTAAAAGCTCCAAGTAGGACAGGAGTCAGTGCACCAAAGAGTTGGTATCATTCAGAATGCACACAGCCAAAACAGGCTCTAGATTGAAAGTAACAGACATTTTACTACAAGCCTTGCTAAACAAAGAAATAACACCCTGCTGAGTCAGTTAAAAGAATAATGAACAAAGCTTTGAGGAACATACAGCCAGATTCACCAAAGACAATAGTAAGTATTTGAACAGATACCTTTTCATGTAATATCTACAAAGCTATCAAATTGACAGACACATCCATTTGTCACTTTACATTAAAAAAACCCTATAGTAATAAAGGATGATAGAAATGAAGTTGAAGAAACCTTGACTTTCACCATCATTTTTGCATATTTCAACACCACTAAAAGATTTCTTTAAAACACTCCTATTTTTAAAGGGACGTTTCATGTTTAAGAAATTAAATTTCATCTATAAATATGCCCCTAAATTATTTTCAATCATTTTTTCTCTACAGTTTTCAGAAAAAAAAATAAAAAAAAAGTTAGGAAAAAATTGGTGTTTCACGAAAATAAAAAATGAAAAAAAAGAAAAGGAAAAACATACAATGAAAGAAATCAAACTGAAGTGTATGTATTAAAAGCAGAGGTGGGTAAGTAGATACAGAAGCATGCGAACTGCAATGTTTCTTAAGAGTGCTGGCTTTCAAATCACATGAAAATCAGCTTTTCCTTGATCCATAAAGCTGTAGACAACTTGCTCAGGACCCTTCAAGGACCTTCTAACAAGAGCACCCAGAGATTTGGTATTACCCTCAAGACTGTGTCTCAATATTGCTGCTGTATCAGCTGCTTAAGGAAGGGGTTATGGAAGCTGGGAAAGGACAATACAGTTGTAGGACAGTACCCACCCACCGTAGCTACTCCTGCTCTTCACAGAGAGTAACTACACTGCACCCTCCACATAGCAGGGTGTGAAGCAAATCCACAAGATAGATACATCAAGTAACTTGTTCATTTTTGTTTCCGTAAATTCTTCATGTACCAGCTTCCTTCTCTATTTTGGCCAGAATTGGAGGCAATAGTTCTATCTAAATGGACTAGATGGCCTTTAAAGGTCCCATCCAACCCAAAGTGCTGTATGATAAATACATACTAGTATGTATATGGTGTAGAAATGCTGATAGTTTCACTTTACCATATGCTTAAGCTTTTCTTCCCTCAAATTTTTAGTGATATGAAATGATGATATTTATGAAAAAGAACAAGCTTATTATGAAGCTATATTTACGCTAGCACAGATGTTTACAAGCTCCTGTACATAATAGCCATGAAGCTCATATACTTGAAAGGTCTTGAAGATGATTTTTCACCACTAACTTCCTAACTGTTGAACAGAACTGAACAGCTTCATTAACAAATCAAAAATATTCTTACTTTTATTTCTACTCTTAAAATTTGGCACATGGTACAGTCTTCTCTATACTATACATTACTGTCCTGGAAGAAATGCCAGTACATGGTATTTGTTGATGTAATGACAGTGAGATATGTTAACATGTACTCCTAAAGATATTGCCATAATTTAAAAAAATCATACTTTTCCTGTTTACCTTCCCCTCCCAGCATACCTCCAAGTCATTCTTTCATTTAACAGAAAATAAAGAGATCACAATAAAAGGGCAAGGCGAAACAAGACAAAAATCAGCATCACTTTTTTTGTTTTAATAGATGAATAAATCTGTACATATATGCATTTATCTGACATACTAAAAGCAGATACATTGAACTCAGTCACCACCAATATCATCTGCCCACAGCTTTTTATTTTAAGATTGCATAAGAAATGCAGAGCATAAGCACGTCTGCAAACTCACTGCTGTTGTCTGGATGGCCAGTCCCGAGTTCTGCAGCTGTCAGCTGCAGCAATCTCACTGAGCCACTCTGCAGCAAGCAGATTGGAATTTGGTCCCCAAGAGAACTGGGCAGGGATGCCAAAGGTAAGTCATATTTAACTAAGGACTGGAGTGAAGTGCCAGGTATAAGCAAGGTATTGTAAGACCTTCTTTGTTTTCAATCCTCTTTTTTTTTTTTGGTCCAGTTTGTATTGCTCAGTAAGTGAATCACAGCTTTGTTCTGAAGAATCTCTAACATCTACTTAACACCTTATTGCCTACAGCAACTCAAAGTAAAATTCTTGCAGGTACCAAGGTCACTAAACCACCTGATTGCAAGCAAGGACAGTAGTAGATGAGACAGGGTGATTCAGCAGTACAAGAGTTAGAGGATAATAAATGAACATAATAATAATGCAGCAATCCAGGCTGAACTGCCACATCAGTAGGACCCAAACAAGAATAGATCTTCCCAGGAGAAGACATAATTAACATAGGGAGGGTGGAAGAAAATAGCTTACTGCACACCAACTAAATTGAATGGCTTATGATGAATTTGGAATTGTTGCACCATTGAAATTTTCTAACACTTGGAATTCGGATAAGTCCATATCCACTGTAAACTTACAAAACATAACAGAAGGGAGTGAAAAACACTTATCACCATACTGGCACAAGAAAGATTCCTATGAACAATTAAAGTTGAACTTCAGTTCTTAAATCTTAAGTGATGCGTTCCAGCAAGATGCCACTGTGCAAAAGTAATTACTACTAATTGCAAGACAGGCTTTCCATATCAGAACTCCAAGGGAGTAACTACATAACCACCTGGATGGGCAGTTAAACATTCAGAGCAAACATACCATAAAAGCATCAAAAGGGGAACAAAAAGATCTCTCAGCTGATTTTGGAGACTAGAAGGGCATTGACTGCTAAGTCAGAGAATAAGCACTTGCATGATTCAGCAGGAATGCTGTAGGCAGGAGAGGAAGGACAAGATCCCCTAGGGGGTTCTGGTCCAACCCAAACAGCTTACAGTTACGAAGCAGTTACAAAGGAAGTTCATGCAGGTGCATTATTGTTGAGATCAGTCATTTTCAGCTGTTTACAACTGGACTCCCCACATGGCAAATACAAGTTTACTGACAGTAGCTGCTTTTTCCTCAGGTACCTTTTAATCACCATTTAAAAGTAGCTGACAGATTCTCAGTTTATACATGACCCCAGTGCCTTATGGCAGGAGGTGTAAGCGGACACTGAGCAATTAGGTCCAGTTCCCATACAGTGGCAGCAGACAATGAAAGCTGAAGATGTACTGCTGTGGTTTTCAATAGGTATTGCACAAAAATTTCTGAGTTTTTACAGATGAAAAGTATGAAAACTTGTGACAGGATCTCTGAAGGCCTTTTAAGTATTAGAATAAGAAAACAACGGAAGTTTGATGATCCAGAGATTACAAAAGGAGGGCTTACCGAGAACACTCAGTCTGTCAGAGAGCTCTCTCACTGTACCACCACAGATTATCATCTCGCCACACCCAAGGCAGAAAAGTCACAACCACTTAATGCTCTTGTATCAGTGCAAAACTAGGAGTTCTACATCATCTTCCTGCATTTTATTGTAAAATAAAAAGTATTTCAACAAGCAGGTCGAATACTTGCTGTATACATACATGTGACAAAGGCTACTGGAAGACTGCAAACTCCACAAGATATAGTGAGCCCCGCAAAAGCAGGATGAACAGAAGTCAGGAGGGCTGTGCACCCACACGGTAGACAAGGACAGAAACCTTTACTCACCCAGTGTGCAGGACCCACCTCCATCCTCGCACAGATCACAAGGACATTTTGCTTACAGTAAGAAGACTCAACAGCATGAACTCCCAGCACACCCCAGTACTCCGCACTCCCTCCTCTCCAGCTTTCCCTCCCCTCACACCAGCACGGGCTCTGCTAAGGCCGAGCTGCCATTCCCAAAGCACCTGAATCTGGTGTGTTGCTGGGCCCCAGCTGGGCAGGAGAACGGTGCACTCAACGAGGAACACCTGGGTGTGGGGGGCTTTTTAAACCACCTGCAACTTGTTAGCCACTCTACTAGCTTGTATTTACTTAGCTTTATACTACAGATTTCATCTCTGCAATTTTTTTGTTGTAAGGTGAACCTGAACTTCGTTTAAGTTTCTCCTTATTAAGTGAATGCACTTAATAAGAAATAATCCATTAACCTTCAGGAATTACTAAATCCATGATCTACAACAATGGAGAACTGTTATTGATAAAGAAAACCTTTTTATTATTTGTTCTAAGGTGATGATTTTGTTTGTAATAGTAATTTATTTTATGACTAGAGAAGTGCAATTTGACTGTCCTACAGAATTTTTTACAGGCTAAAAAAATATTTACATCTAACAGAAGAGCCAGATGAGGTGCTTTGGGAGTAGAGACAGACAACTGCTATGTGTGATAAAATATCAAAATACATTATCTCTACCATTACCACTGATTTGTGTTGGTCCCTAGGCACTACTGCCATGGACATGAGTAATCTGAGTTTGAGAATGGGGATTATCACAACACGTCATGCTGATTATAGGATGTGCTAAAAATGCATAACAGATATAAATCGGGTCCAAATAAACTAAGTAAACTGTAAATATTTTTAAGTTTCAAGTGTTCTAATAAAAATATCTGAAGCCATTATTGCTTTATGCCAGCACTGAATCCCATGTCTAAACACACGATACACATATCCTAATATTTCAGCAGGGTTCAGGTCTCCTGACTTGAAAAAAACCTTGCTGTGCAACATGTGCACATTAAGCAACTTCCCAAGTTGCCTAAGTAGAAGCTTAAATGGGTGTCTTACCTTAAATCTTGCATAATTCTATCCTTAGTGCAATTGCATTTAAACAAGCTTCCTTTATTGTGTTAGTGAATGCTGAGCACATTACAAAATGAATGTTTCATTTTGTTCTGAGGCTCATTGTAAAAGGAAATACAAGAGTTTAGGAGTTTGTTTAGATCTAGCAAGATGCAGGTCTGTGAGGAGAGAGTGAGAGAATAAGCACCTGTCCAAAGCCACTGCTATGACCCTTAAAAAACAAGGCTCAGACTTCCAAATTCAAATGCCAGAACATTAAAGCAGGACTTTAAACATCAAAAATTATTTACATCTATCAACCTAATCTTCTGAAAGGTGTCCCTGCCCATAGCAGGGGCTTTGGACTAGATGATCTTTAAAGGCCCATTCCAATCTGAACCACTCCATGAATCTACTATACACTTGAACATTTCAGTTGGCATCCCCAAAAGGCATCCTGAGTTCATCAAGCCTGAGATACTTTGCTGCTTCTTTGTTCTCTTTTCATTCCTCAACCAACTAAATAGAATTCCAGATTATGTCAACTTTCATAGTAGTAATGGCCATCTGAAAGTGAGTATATATTATTGCTTACAGCTTAGTCCTTGGCAAGATCCAGAGGAAAAAGAAATCTTATGACTCAATAATCACTCAATACAATGCCAGAACAGAAAGTTCTTTAGTAATTTTTAAATTTCACATCAGTTAAAATACATCCAGAAAAATAATTCCAGGGGGAAACTAAGAAGATAGGGTAGGTTAGTGTAGTCACCTGGATGTACAGTTTGAAACCTCGTGCCTGAAGTCTTCACAATTAAGAAAATTCAATAATACTATAACAAATAATTAAACATGTAAAACCAGTAAAAGAGGCAAGAGGAACTTTCATTAATGAAAAGTCAGCTAACCAGAAATGGAACATATCTCTGGATGTCTGGTTTTAGAACAACATACATTTGCTCTACAGATTCTTTGGTGGGGGGGGGCGTGAGCTGTTCAAAAATTCTGCCATGCATTTTACAAAAGACCTAATTTGCACTGAAGAACTTCCCATGAAGTTTAAATGTTAAAAAGGACTGTGCAAAAATACTGTACATTTACTAAACAGATCTCTAGATAAGACTTTTTTGTAAGGTTCTGACTCCAAAAATTAGTTTTGTCTATAAAGTGAAGAGGTTTTTTTATGTGAATTCAGGACTAGTCAGTCTAACAGCTGCCTTGCTGTCTCATCTTCTTCACAATCTAACTTACATCTCTATTTTTTATTAAGCTTTAAAATATTCACCATACAAGAGACACATAATTGCAACATATTGGACATTTTCCCACCTTTTTTAAATCAAGAAGTTAATTTCTAAGAGCCTATCATCCTTCAGCAGCTGAAAAACACCTTTGGCATTTCAGGACTTTCATACCCTTGTAAATTCCTCATTAAACAAAATCCTCAGAGGAAAAAGTGTAAAACACTGCTCTGTGCGAGTGAGTAGAGTGGAAGCTGCACTGTACTGGCAAAAAACACAGGAATGACTTATCTGGAGTAGGATGTAAAGTAAAGGGATTTGGGGTTACACTGGCTTTCATGTTTCTCTCACGTCACTCAGGTGCTGACATTTTAGCTGTTTAGCTGGCTGGGTCCATGATAGCATAAGGAATTTTTCATTTAATCACCTCTGACTTACTTCCCTTTTTTTCCTCAACTCATGGAGCAACTGTTAATGTGTTTGACATAGAAACAAAACTTCCTGTAAATAAACCCACTGAAAATAAATTTTAAATTCTTTGTGTACAACCTTGCTTTTCAAAGGTACTGAGACCTTCCCTACCCTCACTATCCAGCTCTTGGGTTCTGGTTCTTTTTATTTTTTTCTAAATGTGTTCAGGCATTTGATTCTGCTTTGGCATTCCAGTTTATGGTTTCTGCATGTGCTTGCAAGGCACAAAGGTAAGAAATAAAATTAATTTACATTATCCAGAAAAGGAAATGTCTATCCAATGAAAAGAAATATTAGTGTTCATTACTGTATATCAAGTATTTTTAGAAATCTCCCTTTCCCACGTGGTTATTGCTAATGACAACATTTTAAGAATAAGAAGAAATTACAGACATGCTGGTTTAATGGTACTCTAGTGATCCCAAATCAACTCCACACAAAACAATTGTGTGTATTTTTCCCAAATGTGTTAACTATATATTGGAACAAGCATTCAGAGGATTATTTATGATGTGACCAGAATACAAATCACTAAACTGTGCTGTGCTGTTTGAATGCATGCAAGGTTTCCTGCTAAATTCCCTAAGGCAAAGAGAAAAGATGCACAGATGGGAACTATCTCTGTGCAAACTGACGCATTAGGAAAGAAAAACCTGATTCAATCACACTGAGTCTCACCCACTTCATGAAACACATGAGACCTACAGTATCAGTGGCTGTAATTTAAACCCATCCTTGGAAAATATTTGTAAAAAGATGAAATTCAAGTACTTGGATATAAACACTGATAAAAGATTTGACCAAAGCAGAGAGAGACACTCTCTGAGATGAGTGAGATTGATCTGAGGCAGATGAAAGGGGTGCTACACTAGGCCACTCTCAGTTTCTTACACAAGGTTAGGCAGCCTTTGGTTCCTCAGGAGCTGTTGCAGTGTTAGAAGCCTCCACTTACAAAATGTTAAAGGAGATGGCAAAGAGAGAAGTTAATTAAGTAAATCTCCCGTGCTTTTTTCTCCTCCTTCTGTCCAGCATAGCCTATTTTGGGGGAAGATACTGGAATTCATTTTTTTTAATGAGTTTTAATTCTAGTTTGCCTTCTGCATCTGGCCAGGCACAGCAGGAGGGGCACTTCCATTTGTATCCAAAATCTAACTCCCTGAGGGAGAGCATAAATGGGAATAGATTCAACTAGACGTTAACAGTCATGTCAGTTTTTATTTCATAATTTCTATAAACTCTAGACTGGGAAAGCATGCCAAAGGTACTCCAGATGAGTAGCACTGAACAAAGGATAATGTTTATTTAATATATACTAGAAGTATATTTTATACTATTTTTGCTTCTTTTTCACACTTACAATTAAACCCCTCTATTTAAACATGCTAAATGGACACTGGTGTGTTTTACTACTAATCTCCTGTGCCATTGCAAATCAAGATTACATTAGCAAAGTTACAGGGCATTATCTTCACTGAAGTAATGAATCAAAATCAAATTGCTTGGATGGCCTAGAAGGACCTGAGGACTGGGATGCATTTAGCACAGATGTCTTCAGCTTGTTTGCAAACACGGTGTTGGTAATAAGTGCCAGCTTGGAGAAAGAATTTTTTTGTACTCTGAGCAAACTAGCACCTCTCTGGCCAGGAGCAAGTGGCAGAAAGATTTCCCTTGGTTTCTGATGCCCACAAACATCACTTTTGTGAACTCCCTAAAGAAATACATACAAAGTTTGTGTGCCAAACACCCTCCTCTGTGTAGGATACAAAGCTGCACCACCTCTCCTTTGGTTACACTCTGTTTGCAAGGAAATCCTGAAAGAAAACACATACTCTGCAGTCTACCATTTCTGTACAGGGGGGTCAAGACCTCATTCCAATTTCTTGACATCAGATTAGGCAAAACAGGGATTTGTGCCTACTTACTCACATAAATATTGTGATTTAGTCCCTGGACTGTCTGAGGAAATCCACACATCCAAAGCATACTCAGTGTAAGCCGATGGGACTGATGCTCAGTGCCAGACAGGCAGAGAAACAACTCACAGGCAGAAGTGCCATCTGAGATCTCCCCTAGGATTTTCAAGCAGCACAGCTCTACTGACATCCTCCAAGGTAATTAGTCTTGATAAAGGGTTCACCTTATTATTGTATGGAAGCTAAACCTTGACTTTGCCCTGCTCTATCAAGTGTTATCAGCCTGTGTGGTGTTTGCTGCATTAATACTCTGCTGCCCACTGCAGACATACATTTATGATGATTTTAATATATTGTTATGAAGTTTCTTGGGAGTACAATCCTATGACAGTGCAAAATACTATTTCATGTTTATATTACAATAAAACACACTTGCAATAAACAGCATTAAGCTTTTGTACAAACACAAGAAGAGTGAGTGTCTAACCCAGGAGTGAATCTATTTGGTAAAGGTCTGCATTTAAATGCATGAACGCCTGTGACAGAATTCAGTTAAGTGCTGATCAGTGTATTTCAGGTTCTGTCCAAAACATCTAAAACTGAATGTAATAGCCATTGGAGCTAGTCATGCAAAACCAGCTTGAAACTGAGAACATTTATTGACAAGGTTCCTTTTAATCAAGTTCTTCTAGTACCTGCTACACATCCCAGCCTTAAAAATCCATTATTAGGAGCTATACATAGTCTTTGTGATGTGCTTTCTCCCAGTGATTTATCATCTTCTATTTCACTGTAAAACCTTCACTGTAGGACTGAAGAGATTTCAGATTTGCACAAAGCTTTACTTCACACTACGTTAGAGATAATTCAAGCAGCATTAAATCTGAACATTTGACCTTGACAAATCATTTTATTATAGTTTTGTTGGACTGCCCACCCTTCTTACCGCTAATTTCTCAATATAGCACACATTTCTAATTTTAGACTTGCAGAGCTATTGAACTTCCGAAAACAAAGTATCTGAGTTCCTTCTACCACCCAGTCTTTCCTTTCCCCTTCTCCTCTGCATTTTGACTAATATAAGGTATTCTTTATTCAAATTGATCTTGTTCTACTTCATTGAAAATAGCCAAGTTTTATCAGTGTCATTCATTGCTTAGCAGCAGCCAAAAAGATTCCCATCCTTCTAAAGAAGAGGGGGAAAAAGCAAGGAAGCAGCTCCACTGTAGTTTTAAGATTTGAACAAAACAGTAAAATAGTTTTTAACCTGTACAAAACTAAACTAATTGAAGAGAATTAGACAAAAGTCTGTTATCTTAAACAGAATAATTCATTTCTGCTCAAGACAGCCATCTAAATTTTTCACTAAAATAAGTATTTTTATCTAGATTGTACATTTACTTGAGTCCAAGTACAACTGATATTTTATATTACTACTGTGTACTGATAGTACTCCTCTTAAGAAACTGAGCTTGGGTCTACAGCTCCAACTTGCAATGTCACTGCATGAAGTAGCAAAAGTCATGAGAACAGTCACTCGTGTGCTCTCATTAGTACAAAGTTATGTGATGTATATTAAAGCAATGGCCCTGAAACAATATTTTCTGTTAAAACTACAAAAAAAATTAAGGGAAATGTTTACCATATATAAAATATTAATTTTCTTAACCCGAGTTTTTACTTCTACTGAACAATTTTTTGTGATTCTTTGCTATAACATTTAACTTTAAAATTGCTATGTCTATGTTTTTTAGACTGAATATGTGAGTATAGTTATGCCTGTTGCTTGGCTTCACATGTCCATATGTAAATGTTGCAAGGTTAACCTGTATTCGATTACTCCAAACCAAATATTATGAATCTGGAAGGTCTCATTACCTCTGTGGCACTAGTATCAGTAAGATCTACTGTAGATTAGCAGCCTGTCCCTGAATTCACAAGCACTTTTTCTTTGCAATGCCCAGCCCAGGAGAGTTGTGAGACTGACTTACTGCTCCCATCACAGGACACCTTTAAGGTTCACAATTTCCAGCTTTTGATCTTCACTACCCATGCACCTTTAGTGTTTTTACCTTTTCCCTAGAAGCAATAGAATGCTACTATATATGAAAGATTTTTTCTGTGTGTGCAATACAAGCCTGCAAAAGAAATCCCAAGATGCTCCCCATGACTAGTCTGCAGCCTTGCAAAGCACCACAGCAGGTCCTGGGGCTGCTCTGCCTGGTGAGGATGGCCACATTTGCCCTAGCTGTGATAGAAAGAAGCAGGAGGAAATTAGATTAGTGGAGGGAAAGCAAATCCTGGCAGACTCTAACAAAAGTCTCTGTGGAAGCACGTTCCCAGCAATACCTTCACCTGCCTGACAAGAGATCCCATGAGTTGGCCAGTACACATCCAGTTACAGCCTTCCATGGGACACTGGATGGATTTATCCTGACTTTGTCAAGACAGCCCTAGGCAGAATCCTTTTCACGGTATACAAGCCACATATCTATGAATTGTGGGTATTTAATCACCCCAGGAAAAAATGGTTGCCCTGGAAATTTCATGTATTTCCCTGTGGATATGAAACACACACTTAAAAAGAAAATTACCTTATCAATATGACAAATTCATCAGTTCTTTCTAAATCAAACATCCAAGCTACTCAGAATAAAGTAGTTATACTGCTTGAAAGATGTAATAACTTATCCAGACGTATTTCAGATGCCACTGGGATGTCTCAGTGTGTCCTGTGTGCAGGTGCATAGGGGTACATAAACACATACACCCCTGTGTATACCAACTGCATCCCCAGGAATTTGGAATTTCACAAGTTATTTAAACAATATAGTCTCATGGTAGCTTAATAAATGACTAACACCATATATGCAACACTGTGATACCAATTCCCTCTCTCCATCTGGAGTATTTTGAAAAACTGAAGAATCAATATAAATAAATTACCATACAGAGAGCATCAACGTGAACTGGTTTTATACCAGATTTACAATTAATTAGAGGATGCAACTATCAAGCAACATTACATTTTTGAAATAACTAAGTTTTATTTTCTAAGGTTTCTTTTAGCCCTCTTTATATTTCTGGTGTATTAAATCACTAAAATCAAAACTCCATAACCCTAAAAAAAATTAAGTGGAAAATCATTTAATTGTCACAATCAGAACATAAATATATTCAGCAGAACTGCTTTGCTTCAGTAGACCATCCGCGTGTGTCCTTTTGGTCATTTGCATGCAGCCATTCTGTCATTCTTCACTTGTAACTCAAATTTTAGAGAAGCAGGTGTCAAGATTTAACCTGTCCTATATGTAAGCTCAGAAGTCTCAGGAGTGACCACAAGCCCCAAGTAACAGAGTGCAGGCCAAAAGCCAGCACACAATCCCGTGTTCCTATTCAATTTCTAATACTCTCAACTTTTACGAGGCATTTTGGAGAATCAATATCGACGTTGTTTTCTTCTTTAAATTGTTTTCAATGATTTGACACATGAGCTGGCCTGATTTGCTTTTCCCCAAATTTTAATGTTATATGTAAATCCCAGTAGCACTTATACACCGACTGATGTCTTTTCCTACTGTCAGTGACTGCATTCCAAACCTGTATTTTGCTTCAGTCTGCTTTCCAGCACTTTCACTCTCTGTATTTATTCTCTGCTTTTGAGTGCATTTCAAATTGTTTGCTTTGCAGACATATTACCTTCTAGAGGCAGAAAGTGCATTACCACTAATGTCAGCTCTCTTTTTAGTTTTCCAGAGTTATTATTCACCATAGCTTCTTCCTGTAATGCTCTTCCCTTAATGGATAAGGGAACAAGGGGCTGCAGCTCATTTAATTGTTCCAAACTTTCTTCTCATTACCTGCCTCTTCACTAGCAAGTAGTAAAAGCAAGTGCATTTCATGGAAATAGGCCTCCCAGCACCTTTCCCACACTGAAAAATAGTATCAGAGATGAGTCTGTGAATGGGTGAACATGAAATGCTTCATTTTCCTGAGACATCATAAATGATTACTTTTATTACTTACTTTTACTTTTTGTCCCTAAGCAAGTGAAAAGTACATCAAATCACCTGTCAACATATGCTCTTTCTCACCTTGTTTATTCCATCTTTTACCCTGAAAGTTCTGTCTGAATGAGAAGAAAATCAATTTTGGAAATAAACCTAATTTTAAAATAAATCAAAACATCCAGGGGCCATACCTCTGAACTATCCTAATCATATATCCATTTGAGGCAAAACTTGAACTGAACTACATTTCCCTTCCAGAAAAGAGGATGTTCTCAGATATTAAGAAGAAATAACTTGCCTTCCATGGTTAAAATCAGTCAGATTGATCAGGTCAGTGGGAGACACAGGGCAGATATATTTTGGTGATGAATTTGGATACAAAGTACTGCCACGAAGATCAGAGGCATGAGTGAAGATAAGAGTTGTCATGAGCATCAAACAATGCAGCCAGATGATATTGCAAAAGCTTTCATGACCATAATATTTACAGTTGCACGGGGACAGAGGGTTTATTAACTATGATTTGAATAACAATCCCTAAATTGCACTAAAGCCAAAAATCTACCCCTCTGGATTCCTGCTGAAACACAGACAGATGAAAGGCTCCATAAATTTACCTTGAGTTGTCTAATACTTCATGTGTCTTGCATTTTTTTCTACAGATTGACTTGCTCATACCAAATTCTCTAAGTTATTCTTAATGTTGAAATATGCAGGATTTATCAAGGCGAGTACTACTGAAACTATCAGGGAATTTAATCTCAAACTAAATTGTTCTACCATTTCAGTCATCACACAGAGGGATTTTAAAAAAATCTGTCACTTTGTAATTTCATTGAGGTGTTTGAACTCTAAATGACTGATATAAAAACAAATCAGAGAAGCATTTTCGCTGCTTGTATTAATTACTTACACTTCTATATAGCATGTGTGTGTGTGGAGGCCAACAGACTGGCAGCTCCTGTGACAAGACACATGGGAAATGTCCCTCCCTATTCTTAAAAACAAGACCAGATGAACAAAAGCTGCAATCTGATCTTGTCATCTGCTGATCTTTTCAGAAAAAAAAAAAAAAAAAAACTGGAATAGGGCAAGTCTCTTATTTTCCTGGCTGAACATAAAAACTAGCACAAACAGACATGATAAAAATATTAATATCTCAGAACTGGGCAATTTGCTTGCTGATGGCACCTTTGATTCAACACAACCAGAGACTGGTTGTGCTTCCTCCTCTGCAGGGAAACTGACCTGTTGGATATGAGAAAGTTGTAAATGTAAAAGAACTTCATCTGTCTAAGACTGTCACACTGCCTCATACAACATTCTATTAGTAAAAGAGAGACTTGGACAACATCCCTCCCACAGGGCAAACAGTCGAAACCCCAGTCTTGAATAGTATTTCTGAAGGCTACATCTATCATGGGTTCTGCCACTCTGCCAGCCTTTCCTTTGCCTGAAGCTTCAGCAATGGAGAGGATGCCTGGGAGGCAGCCCCCACTCACCAGCATTGTCCGTCAGGCATAAAGATATCATGCTGTATGGCCAAAAATAATTTCTTTCTAATATTTTTCCTTGTAAACTATTTCTGTTGTCACAAGTACTCTGGGTGTTTGTAAATGATGGTGGGAGTATTGCAAAGCTGACCTCTCAAGCTGGGGCTGATTCGTACACAGAAGAAAATTATATACAGCCTTCAGTCCCTTTTTATAAGGAGTTTTAATTTAGAGCTTTTACACCTCTAAATCTGTTCTGGGATGTCATAATTAATTTTGAGGGCACAAAATTATACCATTGCAAAAAGAATTTGAGGAGGAAATGCAGACCATATTTTGCATCACTTAGATTTTTTTTGAACATGTGGATGCTACACAAATTCCCATATCAAAGCACATCAGACAATCTTTTGGCCAAAAACTGTGGGATGACTGATTGGCAGACCCTAAGAGGAATGTTGTGAATATTATTTTGTGATAACGTGAGTACAGTTGAAGATCTTACATCCCAGTTATTTTTTAAAATAATCTAATATTGTTGATTAACTTCATAAAGCATTCATACATTACACTGAATTAATTAGCCCAGAATTGTATTCTGCTCTGAAAATGATGACTATGTATCACAAGTGTAAGATGAACACAAAGAACAAAAAAGGAAAAGGTCACTCATACCTCCCTCTCCTGACTCACCACTCCTTTTCTCATGCAGTCAGCCTATTTTTTCCCTAACATATAAAATGCCACATCTACAATTTTTCACCAAGGTGTATCAGGTTGCATCACCACAAAAGAATTCATCTTAGACGATCTGAATATTTTAAGGGAGTGCATTATTTTTAGAGCAATTATTTCTGATCTAAAAAGCTTGCCAGAAAAGATGAGCGATAATTACAATAATAGGTTAACTAATGAAAAGGCAAAGAAACATGAATCATATATTGTAGATTTACAGATGTAGCCTTTCATGCAATTTTAATAAATTATATATTCATCTACATATGTTACTTATGTAAAGAACCTCCATTTTCTAACCATTTCCCTGTGCTGCTTGGCAAGGTTTCAGCATATGTGACTGTTTCACAACTGCAAGGGGAAAGATTCAGCCAAATACTGAAGAGATGATTAACAGTATATGCATTCAAGTATTTTAAAGCTTATACAGGAAAACGTATTTTGGGATGGGAAAAAAAAAAAAAAGGAGGGAAATCTCCATGTGTTGTGCTCACAATATTTTCCATCTCTACATTTTTCATAATTTCTATTTTCCCACAGCCTCCCAAACTTACACAGAGCTGCCTGCATATGCCTAAAAGATACATCAAATTAGCATACTCCCAGACTCCCAGTTCTCACAAGTTGTTGGAGAAACAATTATTAAAGACTAAAACAATAATATTTTTTTCATTGCTGGACAGCTACTTATTGTAAAATGTAGGCATTGGAAACAACAGGACGAAAGAGTCAACAACAAGAGTAAGGCATTCAATGGGTCTTAAGTCATGGGTCCCGAGGCTCAAACTCATTATGAATTCTATAATGATCAGATAAACAGAAAATTTTCCATAAGAAGATATAATTACCATATCAGTTGTAATCTTTTTAACGGCTATCACTCTGAATATTCACAAAACCTTCATTAACCTCTCAAAGCTTTCTTTCAAGAGCCATTAAACTAACTTAAAATTCAGAGAGGATTTTCTACGTATAATCCTTTCTTTGCTTCCAAAATCATATTTAAAAAAAAAATAAAGGTAGAAAAGAGTCTAGATGCAAATAGGTGGATACAAAGTAGTGCAGCACTGCATGTGTAATGTTCTGTCCTAAAATATGGAACCACAGCAATGACTAACATTTTAACTGTTTGCACAGTAACAATAATAATATTAAAGCAGTAAATTACAGAGTATCATTTCACTATTAGATTAAGCACATTGCAGCCAAAAGGGCAAGTCCAGTCCTTGCTACTGTTCCCTGCCACATGATCCTATCCCCTTACCTGGTGTGACATTAGCTACTACATGATCCAGTGACAAGTCAGATCAACTTGCCATGTTCACAAATGCTGCCCTGTGGCTACACGTTTCTCAGTCCTGATACAAGGAACCAGTGGGATCATGCAGGTAAAGACAAGGCTTGGACCTGTTCAGTCACCACCTCTGTGACAAATCTGAAGGCTACAGCAAAAGTTTTCACTGAACAGCCAGACTCATCAACATAGCACCTTCCAATAGAACAGAGGTTTACGAGACAATTCCTGTCCAGGGCTGCCTCTGTGCTAACTCAAACTGACATTTATTCCATTTAGCTCAGTTCACATCGGAGAAATTCATAAATATGCAGTAAATGGCACCTGGATTTAAACACATGATCATCTGAGTGTGAATTTCAGTTACAAAGTTCAAAAGTGCATAAAAAGTTCATTAACAACTTTCCATTCACAACATTTAACACAGCTCAATAGAAAAAGGTAGATGTGTCAAAAAAAGAAAGTTCTTATACATATAGTATAGAATTTAAAGACAATAGTCCAAGGTTTCCAAACTGACATCTAAAACCATTATCTGGAGGCCATCCCATGGGAATAGTTTCCCTTGCTTCAGTATGACTGACTGATGTTCAACCTTTTGAAAATCAGGCCAATTACATTTAGCCATCAATCCATGGACTTGGAACCTGATTTCAGACTTCCAAATTTAAATTTACCTCAGTAGTCCCAGAAATACACTCAATATTCTTATCAACTAATAAAATTACTAAAAATATTCAAAATTTCAGGATACATATACTTTCAATATCCTAAGGACGTATTTTCTACCGAAGGCATAACAAATATAATACAGGTAATAAGAATTTAGCTTCTGTTCAAGCATTGACAATATGGATATTTTATTCATTTTCCATATCCTTTGAAATATATACATTTCATTATTTTAAAAAAAGAGATATTAAAAAATAAAAAACGTTTACCACAAAATAAAACCAAACAATAAAGTGTTCTGTCACCTGCACCTCCTCCCAAATTCCATGCATGCTTTTAGCCATTTCACTAAATAAGAGGCACTGGGTAACTAATCCAATACATTTCTCCCTGCAGGAAGAACTTCTTGAAATCAGAGCTAAGGAATGGGAAGTAATTTGCAGAAGACAGCAAGGAGGAAGGGCTTGCTACCCATTTCACAATAGAAAAAATAAAAAATCTGTGTTCAGTCATTGGTGGCAGTTGGAAGTCTTCATTAAATATATTATAAGCTCTGAGATACACAAGTCAAGTTAAGAATCAAAGATCCTCCATGCTCTATAAACTCTTAAATATTTTCTTTTTTTAAATCCACACCATCAACAACAAAAAGTATTATCACACTTGTCCAGTTCATGTCAAGTCTAGAGAAAGGCAGGTTGTAATTCATCTATAAATAAGAAATAGAGTTAAGAATAAATTTGAACTGGAAAGAAGATGAACTTCCAAGAGAGCTCTTTTCCAAAATAAATTCTTTCACGCCAAATATTTTTTATATTAGTGACAGAGGCATTTAAGGAAATTCTGGTGTCATCTCTGATGGCAACCCTGCTTGCCTTGCAAAGAGTCTCCATTTTCAATAGAAGAGTAGTGGAATCACACACTACATGAAGGAAAATGGCTTAAAAGCTATGGCAGGAGCAAGAAGAAAGAGAAAAGTGCTACACACTCAAGTAATGATGTAAAGCTGTAATAAAGGCTGTCAATAACTTCAATGAAACAGAAAAACCCCTTTATCATCTGTTCTTCCACTGTATCACATTTGCTCTGTCTTTTTTATGTGTGAAAGAAACAAACCCTGTTTAAGAAAAGTCTTAGCAAATTTTTGATATCACTGCACGTATTTCTCATGTTTTTAAAAAGTTTTTCATCCAGAGAGTTTCATCAAAGACTGATGCAGCACATAAATTACATTATACATACATACTCCTTTATGATTGATTTCTCTTGAGTACAAGTGACATAGCCTCATCCTATCATAAAAACCAGATGAAGGATTATATTATATTTTCAATGTTAGATCAATTTAGAATTAATTGTATTTACTTGAAATTCACAGCAATATATAATGAACATTCCCTTAGACATGTCCAGTACCAAGGGCACTAGAAAATATAGAGAACCTGCAATCACCTGTTATTTTGGTTGATATAATGATGCTCAAAATTTTACTGATATTTTATCTACTTTTTTCAAATTCTGGACAAAAAAAAAAGCTGACATACAAGAAAATGAATGCAAATAAAACTATATGTGGCAAATATATTCTATTAATAAAAAAGGCTCAGTCCTGAAGTGTGATAATGAAACCTAGTGTATTATTCAGCACTAAAGTTTCTAAATTTCACGAACAGTCTCATTACGTTAATCCAGATTCCTTCAAGAATATCCAAGATAAAAGCTGGATCTGGCAGAAACCATTTGTGGCTAAGCAACAGTTTCTGCACTCACATAACTGAAGCGCATGTTAGTCCTACAGAAATGCTTTGTTCCTAATCTTCTGAGCTCTTGTGCATTAGGCATGCAAAGCTCATTCCTGGATAATTTGTCTGAGTTAAAAAGGTAAAACAGGAAAACTTTATATCCTATACAACTGCAGCAGGAAATATGTATCTGAAATTCTATTCAGATGGTCAAGAAAATGAAGCAAACATTTATTCATTTTTGCAGAAATTCTCATACAGTTTTAAATGCACTGTGGTCAGCATTAAACCATCAGCAATAGCAATTTTACTACATGTCTTCAGCTACTATTTCTTAAAGTCAACATATACGTATTTTCTCACCCAAATAAATATGCTTCTGCAAAAAAATTAAGACATTACTTACTGTGATTTTCAAAGGGACAACACTGATATTTATTTTGAAACGTATGTTTTACTAATTATTCAGATACTGAAGAAAGAGCTTAAACAATTATTCTAGCATTATAAAAAGTTTCCCTCTTACCAGAACCTCACGTTCCTTGGTATTGGAGCATGATTTTCAAGCTTAATTAAAGTTGGCATTAAAAATGCATCTTGTAAGCTGAAAGCAGAGTCTTTATGCAGTTAGCAACATTCCAACTCACATACATAAATATTGCTTAAAATGGCAGCCAACTTTTCTCCCCTCCAGTAAATCCACAAGAAAGATGTGAACATCTCAGGGAACAACATATTTATGTTTTTAATCTCCTGACTAGAAATACAGTATATTTGTGTTTAGTAAATACAAACACACTTTCACAAATGGGGGAAAAAAAAGAAAAAAAGAATCCATAGGTAAATCTGTAAATAGGGATCACTGATACATGAAAAACTTCCTGTGTTTAAGTGTACCTGGAGTACCTTACTCAAAACTATTGTTCATTAGGAATGGGCCACAGCAATGACAATAATGCCAAAATGTGAACTCTGGAGGGAAGTTCTCTCAAAGCAGTTTTGCGTTGTGACTTTTAGGAACTTACATGGCTCAGTGTTCCCTGGCTACACAAATAGCACTAAAAATGAACTAAATTTGTCTACCCACTGTGGTTATGATTTTTTGTCTCAGCCTAAAGTTGAAACACTGCAATGATACTCTTTATCACATCATGGATAGTGTTTGGACTTAAAAGTAAACATTCCTGCAGAATTGTATCTAACTATGGCCACTTCAGCGCAAGTCTGAAAGTGTGCCTGTAGAAATTCCCGTGCAGAAATAATACAGTATGTAAGAACTTATCTTCTAGTAACATGAGACAAAGAATGCCTCATTTGGTCCTTTGTTATGTTACACTAGCTACTGATTTAATTCTCATGTCCTAGTCTCCAAAACGTGCCACAGCCAGAAATGCATAAACACCATTTTAGAAGATTTTGTTCTCATCAACAGCTTCTCAGAGATTACGGAAGGAAAAAAAAAAAAAAGAAAAAAAAGAAAAGCAGCAAAGACTAACACTCAATTTCACAATTTATTAGCAGTCACAAAGAAGAATGGTGACTCAGGATTAAGAGTATCATTTTAGGATTCTGGCAGTATTCAGATCCAGTGCCACACAGACCTGAGTAGTTACAGAGAAAAGCTTGCCTGTACAGATTTGCTGGAAAGTAAGACATGACATGTCTTATCCTTTTCCACAAAAGAACATTCCTGGATCAAGGTAGACATAAATCTTTATTACTCATGCTAATCCTCACACTTTTTGAGGAGTTACCAGCAAGGGATCTAAAACTTCAATGTGGAAGCCATTTGCCACAAAGCACATGAACACAGGCATCATTTTGCACTGAATAGTTCAACATTTTCCAAATGTAAATAAGCATCTGTTTCTGGAATACATTTGAACCAATGAGCTATAAAATGAAGTATGATAAATAATATGTTAAAATTAAATGAAGGGTATGAGTTCTTTTCCTTGAACCACTCCAACAGGTTTCCTTTATCTCATAATATTCATTGATCGCACCTTTTGGACAGCTTTCACTTTGTGTAATCCAACACTTTTATCCAAACTAATTTAATCAAATCCAGACATTAGGTTCTTCAGCATATATCTAAAAACGTGCTTTAAAAGCAACTCTCGATTGTGACATTAGCAATAGCTTGCAGTTATCAACCTTTCTCAGGCACAAGGTCTGACAGTGTTATTAATTGCAATATGTGTTTTAGTGAAAAATTTCAGTTCCTGATTTCTGTGGTCAACTAATTGCTTTAAACAGGATCATTAAATACATTTTGTTATAAACATGAATTCCAGTAATGGGATGGATGAGTCAAAATAAAGGATAAGTAGATTTGAAAAAACTATTATAAACAAATGTATATATGCAGTAATTGTGATTATTTTTAAACCAGTCTTAGAACCAAATTTAATATTAAATCTAGCTCATAGCTCTTACAAATATGGATGATAAAGACTATCCCAGTAGCTAGCAGCCCTTACTTTTAAATTAGCATAACAGCATATCATGACATCTTTAAGTGTGAGTCTTCACATCCATTGTATTTTAATACAGGGGTTTCAAAAGTGAGTATGGTGGGACAGTAAATTAACATTAATAAAATCCTTAGTCATTTGCAATGTCTGAAGGCAAGTGACATTTCTGATAGGATTTGGTGAGCATAAATTGCACTGACCTTGGAAGAAACCTTAGTGTCCTCATGTGCATAAACCAGTGAGGAGCTATCTATATGCAGTTTCACACCTCATGAACTTTTACACATTATTCATCTAAATCAGAGATCCAGATACAAAATCTGGCACTTGGGACATTATGAGGATTTCTGATATTCCTTGGCAAATGTGGGGTTCTGAAATAAATGGTTAGATTTAAATGATTTACAGATGTAGGGGAATGATAGTGGGGAGAGAAGGTTATTGTCACTTTTTTATTCCAGATGCACACCTAAAGTATAGTTAATCATTCTGCCTAAATGGTGTTTCAAAACACCCCATTTGAGAGTGCACAGTGGCACAGAAACTGATTATACAAAACATCAGTGGGGACTGCAGAATTTCCCAGCATCTGGCACAGTCGTTTAAATGAAGAGCTTGTCATATGCTGGCTTTTCAACTGTGGCATGTCACCTCCAGTCTGCAACGCTACAGCGTGGGTGAAATGACACAGCTGATATGCCAGGATGTGACATACCTTTAATTTCACATGCCATACATAGCTGCATCCCCCACTGGGAAATGTTACAGGGGCATATTTTTCAAGTGATATTACATTGTTTTGCTGGACTATTTGCTCCAATTTGAAGTCCAATTAGCATTTGAGATGAGAGAGGAAATGCTAGCCAAGCTGCTTGAATGGGACTCTTCAACTGGAGACTGTTTTTTATCCTCTCATAACGCTAAGCACCATTGCTACCGTTGTTTTTTTATGCCCAGGAGATAAATGCTTTTTCTGAATTGGACTATCAAATAGGGCACATGGTAAATACATGAAAGAAACTCTATATAACTATTTTTGGCAGAAGTCAAAATAGCAACATGTGCTATATATTCATTATACAGAAATCAACAAAATACGTGGTTTAACACTTACTATCCAAATTTCCAGTTATGTTTTCCTAGAGAAATGACAAAACATACAGAACAAGACTGCTTAAGAAACCTACAACAATGGCATAAACACTAAAGGACATCAGTGCCATGACTGCAATCACAGAAATAATCTTTTGTGTTGTATCACTCAAATTGCAAAATTTCAAAATGTAGTAGCAAACAGCTGAAACACAGGGTTCTGAAACTAAGTTTTGGATAGGGTATTCATGAAAAGACAAAGCAAACATCTATATCACTTGGCTTTGGAACTTTAAATACTGTATTATGTAAATATAACAGGCTCTTATAAAGAGTACCCTCTTTATAAATTTGCTTCTTTAAATATCACCTGCATCTCTACCATATGTCTGCCTTTGTATCTCTTGTGGGAAGAGTATGCCACATCTTTATTTGAGCAGGAACATAAAATAAAACTAAAGTTGTATTTGAGAGGCTTTAACACTGACTTGCCAATATACCTATCACTGTATGGATGCACCAGCCATCCCAGGATAACCTGTTTCTGATCCTATTGAAGTCCTTGCTCTTTCTGCTGAAACAAACATGTAATTTGCCTATTCCAAAGAGGCTTTGGTAATCCAAAGGATTTGACCTGGTTGCCACAGTGTGGATCAATACCAACAACTCAGTTACTCTTTGACACTCCTGAGAGCCAGTGTCCAGCTCAGGCCAAAGTAAAAGCAGTTGAAATAGTGGCCTGCTATGTATGCTATGACCATTCCAACAATTCCATTGTTTCTATTTCCCCACAGTAGTGGTGAAGCTCACAGTTCCTTCAGTTCTGATACTCCATCCATTCAAATTCTAAGATACATGAAGAGTGTATATAGCCTTTTACACACGTATGTAACCTCATTATTTTTGCACACTTCAAGGCATGTGGAGTAATAATAAAATTATTGCCAGGATTTGAATCTTGAAAAGGGAAAAAAAAAAAGAAGGAAATAATCATTATTACCTTGTCAGAGAAGTACAAATAATATTGAATCATCAGTAAATGCAATGTGAGCAGTCTGTAAATATACACTAAAAATTATGAAAGAAAATAATTTTGCAGTATAAAAAGAGCTCTGAGAACTAGATACAAGAATGTAAACAAAAGCTGTTCTTTTTATTCTGCATTACCCACCTGACTCAGTGCCATAATTTTCTAGGTAGGAGGAGAAAGACAAGAGAAAAGCTTAAATAACGTTTCCTTTCACTTTCTTTCTCAGTGAAGAAATGGCTGAAGAAAACACAAGAATCTGAAAAGGCCCATTTTCTATTGTGATTGCTAAAGCTGTGATGTATGGTAAAGCCTGGTACCTTTTATCTGTGTTCAAATTTATTTTTAAAAATGAATAATTTATGAAAAATTATAAAATTAAAATGCTTCCCACAACTCCCCTAACAATTTTATGCAAATATCTTAACTGCACATCCCTTGTTCTTCATCTTCTATTAACTCTCTCCAGTGGAATGAGGAACTCTCTGCACTGGGTTGTGGATAGGTCTAGGCATGAATAGCCTTGAAGTTAAATTCACGAATTGGGACATTTCTATCACAATGATAATTATGCAGAAAAAAACCCCTAGAAATACATTGTTTAAATTATTTGCCCTAGAATTTTTACTTAACTTATCCTGTCTTTAACACAGTATAGATCATACCTACAACAAAACTGCAGAGCAGCCTGCTCACCACATGAGTACCCTGTAAACACTTCTCCACAAACCCTGGCTGAGAAGTGGAGTGGCTGCGCATTTATTGGTCTGGTCTTTTCACATAAATCATAGCTGTCCAAAGTCTAATCGGATTTACACTGGCTGCCAATGTTCCCAAAGGCTTCTGCACTACTCAGCTCAGCAGTTCCCTGAGCACGGCCCAGCCACACACTGTACATCCTCCAGGGAGAATCCTTATGTTGAGCACATCCCTCCATGGTCAATTAAACTGGCTTTGGAGTCACCTTGCTCTGCTGGCACGGTGCAAAGAGCCTGCAGTGCAGCTCAGGACCAGGGCCAAGGTGTTGTCAGCTCTGATCCTAAGACTGGGAAATGGTCTATTAGAGAAATTTCAGAGTTACTTTCACAGCTCATTGCAAAAGCACCATACACATAACCTTCTCATAAAATAAAACCCTTCCCCATTATAAAGGCTGAAAATGAAAGCATTTTCATCTCAACACAGAGCACCTTCCATACCCAACAAAACAGAACTGGAAAACACAGTTATGGCTGTTGACTACAGAAATTTCTAAAAGAAGCCTCAGAAAATGTTATGTATATCTTTTCTAGGTAGAACAGATGAAAAGGTATTTATAAAGATCCTTATTTTAGGAATCATTTTAAGGTTTATGTTGCTTGCAAAAAATCTAATTTTATTAAATATATATATATATATGACATTATTCAGTACAACACTTTTACTGCCATACTGTAAGACAGTCATCTACAAAATGCTGACTAACCAGCAGCAGCTCTTGAAGAACTTGCTGGAGTTGCAAACCAACCTTTCTCAGAAGTTTGAGCTACAAGCTGAGAAAGCTGAAATATTAAGGAAAGAGTAAATTGAAATGACGAATAAAATGTAGCAGCTGACTTCACAGTGCTTTCAGAAAGTGAAGATTCATGATCTAACATGACAGTCACCTGTAACATCAAGAACTACATAAGAACATAACAAAAATGTGGAAATACAGTAAGAAGACTTGAGGAAGAAACTCTTTAAATACTAATGCAAGCATCTCACATTCACATTAATTATGAAATACAAACAAGAACTATTTTATGCAGAATTCCTTTTTATGAATATATGCATCTATCCATGTATGTGTATGCATATAGATATGCATGTATTTGTACACTAAGGCTGTTTGATAAGGTCATTTTTTTAACTGAAGCAAAGCTATTTGCACTACAGAGTATAAATGGTTGTATTCCATATTTCCTATGTATTTGCATATATATATATATATATGTGCACCACAGTTGTCTTTGTCTTTAGTAAGAAAGTGCTTGGGCTCTCTGATGGCTAATTAGTTACAACCAGGAAGCTGTGTGAATGTCTGTTAAGAATATAATTAAATCAAATTGTAATAATTCTCTTTGAAGCACATTTTATGTTGCACAGCACTGTTCCATGTTGTGGTACATCTTAATACCAACACATTCCTGTGGATAACTGGTCTTTCAAGGTACTAGAACTCTGCTCTACCAGACATAATCATCAGTGCCAATTTCACAACAGAAGGATCTTTCCTTGCCTCCTAATCAATACTTGCTTTGAATCAAATCATGGCCTGGCTTATACTAAAAATTATTTTATGTTTATTAAAACTAATTTCTTTAACACTTATGTTGGTGCCATTTTTCTATGTGTAACATACATTCAGTTTTTGCATTTATTTTTGTAAAAAGAGGAAAAGTCATAAGCATATCAGAAGCAGACTAATTCAAGAAGCCTAATAGCATCAGAACTGTGGAATTCAAACCCAGATGATCTATTTGCCTGAAGAAGAAAGCAAACACAAAGACAGCCTGCACGTGACCACATTTACTTTCAATAGTGTCCTTTCTTGAATGGAAATGGACAGTATTTCTTTACCCAAGTGGACTCCTAAGGATCAATGTCTCAAATCCAAGGAGCCCAGGCAAGGGGCGCATCGACAGGATGATTTATGATTGCCATGATGCAGTCATAGAAATAAATGCTAATGAGCCAAGACACCCTGTAAAGTAGAGTGTGTTCCTTTAAAAGCAACGCGCTTCAGGAACAGATTGCAGCTCCCAAGAGGTCCCCTTTCAATGCAAGTACCAAGGATTCTTTACAGCACACTAGATTCATTCTTCTGATCATTTCCCAAAGTATATCACTTAGACATTTTTTTACCCTTTCTAGTACTCTAAACAGTTCTCAGAATAAAGTAAAAGGGATATAAAGAAAGGAAATAAGCAATTTTTTGGTCTAGATCCAGGCATTATTTTCTGTAGCTGAGTTAGTTTTATTGAGGCAGTTTCATCTGCTGAGTACCAGTAAAATACATTCCCTCCAATTAAAAAATAAAATTATTTGTATTTACCATTTAATAATATGTGGGAAACACAAGAAAAACACTTGTACTCCTACTATGATGAATCACAAACTAATCAAGGTTTCTGAAAGTCTCTCTCTCTCCTCTGTGCTCTAAGCGTCCCAGCAGAGAGAATGGAAATTTGAGATTTTACATGATGTCAAGAGCAAAATCAACACCGAGTAGAAATAGTACGTTTCTCATTGTAACTTCACAGAACAAAAACAAAACACAAACAAAATAAAGTAATTAATTGCAAACAAGGAGACAACTCAATCTTCATATTGTGGATTCAGTAACTTACACTCATTTGTGTTTAGCATAGTGTCCTCTATTAGGAGCAATATTTTCTATTTAAACAAACATAAGGGAAAATAAAATCTTGATTCCCTTTTATTTTAAATAGAACATGATATGGATCAGTAATGAATACTGAAGTAGGAGCTTAAGAGCCCAGACCTGAGGTTATTTCTAGCTAGACAACAGCATTTTTGTGGACTCTGACTGAACATTTCTGGTTTTATGCTTCAGCTTTCCTATCTCAAAAATAGGAATTAAAAAAATGTTCTTCAGATGTATTTCCATATTTTTAGAAAATACTGGGCAAATGAAATATCGTAACACTCTTGGTGAGATAACCAAATGATACACTAATAAACACAGCCCTATTAAAACTCTTCAGTATAACCAATATAACAAGGTAGGTTACAACTGACAGTTGTTGCATTAGATGTGTCTCATAGGACACACAACTGAATGCAAACTGAATACAGGCAGAAAAGTATTTGCAAAATAAACCAAAAAGGTGCCTCATATAATTCCACTGTAGCTGAACATGAGAGACAGAAAATAAAAACCAGTGATGGAAGTAATTGCAAGATTTTGTTTACTTTTTGATTCATTCACAGAGACCACAAAAGACAGTATCCATCATCTCTAAAAATGAAATTGGAGGCATGCAGCTGCAGAGCTGTGCAGAAGCAGGCATGGTGTATCCACTAAATGTTATGACCTGTAGACCACTACTCACTGAAATCCATCTATCCACAATCAGACACTGCAGCCTGAACCTTCTGTTCAAAAGGGCACTGGTACAGATTGCACTGAAACTAATAATTATTCTCATCCACACCAATTCATAGCACACAGAGGAAAAAATATCTTGGGAACAAATCATTAAAGGCTTCCCAATGGTACACAACAGTACCACCAGTTACATCACTCAGTAGATTTTTAATGAATTTATTCTAAACTTTCACAGGGAAAAAGGATAACCACACTTAACATTGCTGAAATGCATGGAGAAGTGTTTTGATATGAACAAGCATATTTTTGTCCTTACTCTCCCCTAATCGATTACGTTCACAAAAGCAAACAAATCTCCTTGTTGGCCTGCATAGCAAAAGCAGCAAGAAAGTAAACAAAGAATAGGGAAGTGATTTTGAGCGGAGCAAGTGATTTACAAGCTGAATTTTCCTATCCTTGCAAAAATACATAGTAAAAAACATATTATATACACTTGTAAAAGAGAGAATTGAATATTTCTTAACACTAATTCTGCCGCAACTTCCACTGGACTGCAGCAACACTTGTTAGCAACAATATGTTAGGTTTGCACTTGCAGTAGAGAGGGAAGAAGATGGCAGCCTCTCCAGGGAAGTTAATACACAGTAGATTGTCTTTCTATTAGAAAAGAGAAAGATGACAACTTGACAATGAGGGACAAGGAAAACACCTACATCAGAACTTCTGGTGCTCTTCCTATGTGAATTCACATTAGAATTTAGAAATAATGTCTGTCTCATTGTAGGGGGTTTTTTTTTAACATGAAGTTCCATGCAAAAGCTAAGAATGAAGCTCATAGTTTGTGCCAAGCTGAAAGATTTCCTTCCTCAGCACTACTAGTTCAAAGGGTTTACTAGTTTACCAGGCCTGAGACAGACTTCCCTCAGAAGCAAAACCAACAGTGCTACCCAGCTGTCCCTCTAAACCTATGTGCTGCTTAACAGCTGGGTAAATGCATAAAACAAAATTGAAATAACTACAAAGTCAGTTCAAAAATATTCCACTTTAAGAAACAAAACCCTAGTTTTAATACTCTTCTTTACTCTCAACAATTCAATGAGTTGTTTTTCTTTCCATTGCTCGCAGTGGTTTGACCTGTCAGGATGTACAGTATCACTATTACAGCCATTTACCATTTACATTACTAAGAGGCAATAAGATTATGGAACAGCAGATCCAATTCTTCACTCTCACCTATGACCCCCTTTGGCACATTCAGTTCATCACAGCAGCAGTCTGGGAAACACTGAAATTTTTAACACTTCAGTTTTTCCATTGTATATTTATAGCAAGTGGGAGTGAAAGCACAGAAACTGCCAGGAATCTGTGTTGTTAAGGACTGAATATGGATTCTTAGACTACCACTCAAATGGTCTATAACTGTATCATATGCCATGGATTTTCATCCGCTTAGCTCTTTAATGAGATCTAAGTATAGCTGAGGATAAAAACAAATGAAAATAATAATTTAAAAAAAAATAAAAAACCTTCAAACTAAAAAAGCATCAAGTATTAATACAAAGTCATCAAGACATGGAAAGCTTGACTTTCCTCAGACATGTTTGTTGTAAGATTCTTAGCCACACAAGTGTCTTACAAGGGTTCTTTGGCCCAGAAAGGTCCTCAAGGTGCACTTAGGAATGACACTGCACCAAGAGGCCTTCTAGGAAACAGCTTCCCCTTTTGCCACATGGTTGGAGGGACTCCCAGGTGTGAAGAATTTCACTAACTGTGAAATTCATCGTATCGGCACTAATCCAGCTGATGCCAGAATCAAATAAATGTACCTGTAAGGTCTGTAAGAACTCCACTGTGTTGGCCAACTGTGATGAAATGATACATCTTCTTATTGCCAGAATTATTGGTTACCCTGAAGAGAAACTGGATCACAACAGGTATCCTGTCTACTATGCAGACACACTTTGGTTTCATCACATCTCCAGGAAGTGGCAATGCCAACTTCTTGTAATACCAAACAAAAATCTGAAGTGAATGAATAACCTCGCTTGTGCTTTTGCACATCACTGTAGCCAGTATAAGAATGTTGTAAGCCCTGATGGTGTTGATGCAGAGAGAGAGAGAAAAAAATTAAAGAAAAAAAATCAGCAGAGTTTCTCTGCCATGGTACTCTGGAGAATACTAAAGAGCAATGCAGATATGGCCAGTAGGACTGCAGTTCAGTGTGGCTGAGAACCCACACCGAGAAGAAATGGGCTCTAGGGATCATGTGGTGGGTACTTAATTTCAAAGTTATCAGTCATTGTCACTACAGTGTGAGATAGGAATGACTGTCTGCCGTCTAAGGTGAAACAGATTTAGAAAGTGCAAGCAAACACAGGGTCTGGACCAGAGTTCTGTAACTAATACACAGAGGGTTAAAATAAAATAAAGAGGAAGGCAGCAGGACTTGGGAATTTCTGTTTCCATCAGACTCCCATTTCCACTTTGATACTGCACCGGGACAGGAATTCTTCAGTGCTAGTTGAGCATACAAAGAATAACTATCAGCATACCCTTCTAAATTCTTGAGCAAATGGAAGAAAGGTGAGCAGCCGCTTAAAGCTTCACACCCAGAAGACAGGGCTCACTTAGAAAGGCCCGTTTGCTGTAACTTACTGCTGAAGTGTATTCCAAACCACGCTGTTCAGTATTCCCCCATTCCCGCTGATCTCCTCGCCGCTTTCCCCGGAGCAGCGCGCCCTTGGCGCGTCCTGTGGTGTCACCCAGCGGAGGAGCGGGGGTAGCGCAGGGAGGGACCCGCGCGGCAGGTGCACCTGGTTATGACACCTGCGGGCTCCTCCAGGGGCTGCCTCGTGGCTCTCTGTGCGCAGAAGGTCTCATTTAAAACATCTTCACAATCAGTACCTGATATAAACTGCATTTTAATCCTCCCCGTAGCAATGTCTTTTGAGATTTGGTTTTTGCTGTGATTTGGTAGGAATAGAAGTTTATGTAAAACTACAGAAGGATTAAATCTCACACTTTTCCTTTTCTTAATAGTCATAAAAATCTCCACAAAATCTTTTATTCTTTGAATAAAGATTCCATTTTTCATTCTGTTTTCTGGTATGAATTTACCTTCCTTTCCCTAAAGTGCACTGTCAATGCAGAACCAGGGGAAACAGTTTAACAGAAAACATATGCATGCTACTTACTTGGGTGACCCTGAGAGAAGGGCACCTTACTAGCTGCTCCTCTATGTAAAATCAAAACAGTAAGTTTCCTTTTTAAAAGAAATATTTTGCTTAAAGTACTCCTTTGTTGTACTTCTTGTGACTAATGAGAGCCACACAAATCTTTGTCAATGAAGCAGGAGAAATAGTTTAAAAGACTTAGTTTCACATGTTTCTAATACTTTTTAGTATTATTTTTAATTGAATAACCATTACTCAGAAAAATGATGAATCTAAATTCTTCTTGCATTATGTTATCTCCTACATACTTCATCTGACCAATGCAGCAGATGAAAAACAAGGAAATGATTACAACTCCATAATTCTATGGGCAAACCAACACCAACCTAATGTCTTAGCAACACATGTTTTTCATAAGACACTACACATCAGCTGGATTAATGGATCAAAATGTTGTCCCTCTTGTGATGTCAGAGAGGCAGAAGTGTTTGGTGGAGAAGGCAGCTCTGTGTGCCTTATTCCAGCTGAGAGCTTTCCATCAACAGAACAATTCTCTCCTGATTAATTACAGCCAGCATCTGGCTCCTTTATATCACCTGAACAGTAAAAGATGTCCGATCAGTATGGAGATATCTGTCCTTTCATGTGGCAGTTAGTGAGACCAATACTACAGGATGTAGTAGCTAATTATTACATACTCTCTATGTAATTCTTGGAATAAATTAAGGGTATGAATCACAGCATTAAGTGCCACTAGAAATGATTGATGGAAAGGAATAGCAGATTACTACAGAAAAAGAAAAAACAAACAAACAAAAAAAAAACCCAGAGCTTCTCATTGTACCCAATATTTTTGGTTAATTTTGGATATTTAAGTAACTTAACTTTCTTTGACTGATTTACTTCAAAGGAAGAAGATGGAAATGAGAATACTTTTAACAAAGATTTTTTTTTCAAAATGGATTTGTTAAAAGAGCATAGATGCTTCATCAAAATGAGTATTTTCTAAAGCCGCTTGGAATAATCCAGTGCAAACCTTTAGCTGACATATTGGAGAACCATCAAGAATACTTCTGTGACATTTTTTTCCCTTTGAATACCAATAGCCAATTCTGAGATCTCTGTAGAATAATGTTTGGTTTTCCTTTTCACGTTACCTGGCACTTTTAAAAAACCTGTGATTATATTACTGCATCATACAGTACTAAAAGATCCTTCTCAAATTCTCAGCACTCAAATTAATTTTTCACTCCTTAAGATAATTGAGGAAACAAAATTTGTTGTTGATAGTACTAAATACCCTTTATATTAATAATTTATGCATATATAGAATTATACAGACCAGCACAGGTACACAAACAGGTCTTTGTGGACTTCATGAGTAACCTCATCATAAGCATGCATAATTCATCCCTTACCTCTTTAAAAAAAATAGTATTTAAAATACTATTCTAACCAATATTGAACAGCAGAAATGAGCCTTTTTCAATGATCCCTTAAATGCATGTACTTCTGGGTAAGCAGATGTAAATCTTAATGCACATGCTTTTCTCTTTGACAACTTGATAGGGAAAGACAAGAAGGTAACAGGAGTATTTAACTACAATTCCTTTAAATACCTTTAAAAGGTCTTGTCTCTTTCAATAAGCACAGGTAATCACATATTCAGTAAATGTTTAAAATAGCCATTCACTACAAAACCACTTTAAGAGAGATATGCAAAATCTTACTCAGTATGACTAAAATTCAACAGATTGCACTGGCACTGCAGCTTTACAGCTGGATCTCTAGACACCCATTACATTTTGTGAGCTGTTTGTGCTGTAGCTTTTGATATTCTTAAAGGATTGACGGCATCCATTTCCTTTCAAATAGGGTCGTTTTCAATTTAGCAGCATTCAGCAACCTGCAAATCTGAGTCTGCAAGGCACTCTTAAGAATATCACTTTCAGACGATGGATGTTTTCCAGGTGGTTTTGCAGAGAACCATGAAATGCAGCTGCTACAAAACCTTTGATGAGACATAAGTAGAACAACATCAAAAGTGTGCTTCTTTTTGAGCAAATACATGAAAGCCCAAAACTAGCTGACAGTATCACATCATGGAATTCATTTGAACTCGCAGACGGAAACCAAGAGGAAAGACAATTTCTACAGCCATTGCTTGGAGCATGGCCTATCCTGTGGGAAAACACAGAAACAGATTTCTAACTCCATCACTATGGAAGCAGACACAAAGCAAGAACTAAACCTTTTAAATAGAAATAGATACACACATATATATGTATGCTATTGCTTCTTATTTCGCTGCAACAGCGAAGTATATAAGCCAAACTCCCAATGGCAATTCCCCCCCAGCCTCACCCAGGTTCTCAGAAGGTCCAGCAGGATGGGTAGCACTGCTCAGCCAGCCGAGGGGAGCACAGCACACTTATACTCATTTATCTAGTTTGTTAACAACAAGCTCAGTCTAAAGCATTTCATCAAATATTTATAAAACAGAACACTGGCTGCTGTATAAAAGGTCATTTCTCTAGGCAGAAATCATTGATTCTGATGTTATTATATGCTTAAGTTCCTAGCACATATTTCTTTGTATCATTTATTGTATCATGTTAAAGATGAAAACCGTAGATGACAAAGCCACCTTTCTGATTTCTCAGTGCACATTTGGACCCAGTACACTTGCCTTAGTCATACACAGGAATTGATTGGATAATCTAATCTGCAATTAAAGCCCATTTTTTAAAAGTCTGTCCCTGAAGAAAACAATACACAAATCATCACCGCAAGTATACTATTGAGAACACATTTAACACATTTCTTCAACTCACAGGACAAGACTCAGTGGAGGAACATAGATTTAATAATGAATGCCTTGACTTGGTAAACTTGTCAGTGAACATTTCACTAAATTTGAGTGCATCAGGCTTTATTTTGTTCAGAATTTGGGACTGAGAGGAATCTTAAATATTCACCTAAATTCTTGCAGAAGTTTATTCCTAATTACAGAGAAACACAAGGATTTCACTTTTAAATATACATGTGGTTTATTGCAAAGAGGAAAATTGGTGCTATTGCAGCCACAAGTGCATGTTCCTTGCCAGACACCAGCAAGTAAAATCCTTTGCTTTAACAAAATTATAATAAGCAGTGCATTTTGTTTCCACAGTTAAGGATGTCAGCATTTCCACCAAAACCTTTATAACCACAGGTGTACCCTAAATACAAAATGTGCTCAAACTGGCAACCAGTACATCTCAGCTAACAGAATTTCTTGCCTTTGCTAAATATTTTAAGGATATTTCTCAGGTTGCCCCTGCCTTCAGCAGATATAGGCTGGATTCAAGGTGAACAGCTAATTAGTCTCCTCAGTAGCTCTGCTACTGCTAGAACTACTACGCCTTGACTATACTCATATCTCCAGCCTTACCACTTGCAGTCTGCTCTTGAACACACTCTGTTCCAACTTCAATGGAATTTTTTATGGACTGGCCATACAAATTGATTTTTTCCCCACTGAAGTCCAAAAAGACACTTGAAACAAAAAGGCTGAGCAACTTAGCAAATAATCTTCTGTCATATTTATACTGGCAAATTTTATATTAGCAGCAAACCTATACACCACTGTTTGGAAAAATACCATTAGTGTCTTTCTGGCCTGCACAAGAGAAAAATCCCAAAGATTTGTTTCTTACCTTAGGAAGGCAGCTTACACACCTGATGTACTTCACTTTTGCCTTTTGTCCTGAAACAAAGCTGATTCTGTAGCAAGGACTAAAGCTATCAATCTGTTAACATGAAATTATGATCAGGAATTTTTTTTTTAAATTTAAATTGTGATTTAATTCTGTATTTAGTATTTTTTTCAATATTTGGAAATTTTGTTTATTTTCACTTTAACACATCTTTATTTGTATTTGCTCTTTGCCACTGTAGTTTTAAGTAATGTATTCTATTTCAATTCACTAAACTCCCTCAGTATTTTGCAGTAAAAAAAGGCAATTTTATTTGGCTCATAAAACAAAAAAGTTTCATTTCATTGCAATTTACAGCCATAATAATTGGTAAACATTGTTAAAAACGTATAAAGAAATTTCAGATCTGTTAATTTGCACGGATTTCTTCCAATGAAAACAAAAATTTAACATGCTCAGCTTATGGAGCCACCTACTAAATCACAAAGTCTTAGCAGAGTTCTGGTGGCTCTTTTCCATCTCTCTCCATCCTTCTCGAGTGCTTGGCATCCTTGCCAACACACAGTAGTCTCACAGCCATTCCCATCTTTGGCTGGTCTGACTGATTAATTCCAGCTTTTACCTTTCATGCTTCTTAGAGATCAGTCACAAGAGCAAAAGGATCCTCATCCTAGGCTTGGCAGGCATTTGCCTTCACTCTCAACTCTACTCTTCTTGTTATCTTGCTACCCTGTCCGGAATGTCTAAATTATTTGGGTAGTTTGGACTTGGTTTTTACTTTTGTCTTTAAGAACCTCCATCATAGCAATACTTTAGTCCACAAACATGTAATGATTTATGTGGTTTAATTAAGTCTTGTATCTGTGACAACTTTTCCATCTGGATAACTTTTCCAAGCAGGTCCCACCCACACACATATATACAAGGAAATTCGGTTGACATGCTTGGAGTTCCCCCTCCATATCTGTTATTATAGGTGCCATTTACAAGGCACTTGTGAACTTTCATTTTACTGTGGTTTTGCAAGCTGAAAAATAAGTGTCCCATTTACAGTGCTAAAAAACGACAAAAGGTGGTGAAGAGGAAATCATCTTTACACAGAAGCTGCAAAGTAGCAAGGAAGCACGGCAATGTATCTCGGAATGCCATCCAGAAGGATGACTTTAACATTGTTATCCTATGTCTGTCTATTGCCAGTATCATAAATGTTCAGCCTGGCTCCAGAAAACCATATACAAAGCACTTCCTGATGACTACAGAAGGATTTTTCCCTTGTTGTTATAGAATATTTACACTTTTAAGAATGCCTCAATTGGGAGCAGCACTTCAAATATATCAGCAATATTTCTTTGACATCTGTCACACACATTTCAGCACAGCCCTTTCCAACAACGCATTCTCATGAATCATCTACTTAAAATCTACCTCATGTGCCAAAGAGATGGTGATAATGGAAACCTGACAGTTTTTTGGATTTGTTACACTGATGAAACAAGGCAAAATGCTGAGGCAAGTCCAAGCACCTATAGGGAAGGAGATGGAATGATACAGTTGAATTTCATCTGTGCTACAATTACTTGGCTTTTCCACACAATAAATTAGTCACGTTACTTCCCATGCCACACGAGCAATTCAGCCACCACTGACCATGTTAAAAACAGGGCAACAGCAGTTCTAATCATGTAGCCTAAGCTTGGCAGTGGAACCTTAGAAGGCACAACAATCAGGGAGACAGCAACAAAGATTTAGATTCAAGAACATGCAAACATATTTACCCTCAGTTTGGAGGCTACCAGCAACCCCCCTATTCTAAGTGTGAACTACTCGTGAGACATTTTAAAAACACCTTTAAGTACTTTTAATTTTGCTAGTGAAAAATCCTTAAAGGACTGTAAGAACTTATCATAACAATGTCCCCATTAAGCCAGCAAATCAACTCAGTACTCCAGCTCCAACAGGTGCCAAGAGTGAACGTAAAGGAAAAAACCTGAAAAATAACTTGAAATGACAACTCCAAAGTGTATTCTCCCAACCTCCACCAGTTTGCAGCTCAGACTTCTTGACCCAGAGTTGATGTGTTTGTGCTTCCCCATCTTTCAAAAATTTTTTCTTTCATAACTTTGCATAGCCACTTTTTGAATTCACATAGAATCTACAACATGATTGGTCCCACAGCCCAATTGAGTGGTGAGAACCACATACAATTTTGCAGCTCTTCTGTGCCAAAAACCTGAAGTTGACTCAAGCTCCTTCTGCAGTGTATGCTGTAATGGAATATCACAGCATGTACTACACACAAGTTACAGATCAGGAATTTGGAGATGATCCCTGCAACGAAAACCTGTTGTACAGACTCTGCCAGGGTGCAGTTAGATAAGTGATGCCCCAGCCAATCTGCACATTTAGCCAGTAACTGGATTACTATCCTGGAGAGTCTGAAGTGAACTGCATCTGCACCTGCCAAAGCAGCGAATGCATATGCATTAACCACAGGCTGAAACACAGAGATGTGCAAGCTGCAAAGTCTGTCAGCAAAGAGACTGCTGAGAGTAGAAAAAAGTGAAAGGTCATTTCAGTGAAGATAAAGGAAGAGGATATTCATGTTTGAAATGTATATCCAACATCTATAAGTGCCTCACATTACATCTAAATGCTCTCATGGAAGAGCATCATTACAATGGGCCTGTTCAAATAACAGTAAGGGCTGATGATTTTAGCTTACTGACCATTATGAAATTTTACCATAATTCTTATTTTGCATTATAGCCCAGAAGTAGGAGAGTCTTTCATAGATGTCACCTTGAAGTTCAGTATTACTTACACAAATATATCCTTTGCATTTTAGCAGTTCTTTTGGGGTTTATTTTCTTGGTCTTTTGATAGTTTTGATGTCACTTCTGCCATTGCATTTGCAAAGATGCCATGAGAACATAAAATCAAATTTTGTTGCTCTGCAAAATTCTGGTATCCCAAGATGTGAACTAAAGTCCATTAGCTGTGATGATATCCTCTGGAAACACACACTAGACAAGCCAAGCCGCGCCATGGGACAAGTTTCCATTACTGCATGAAAAAAAATCTATTTCTTGGAGAAGCAACAAATTATCACAAGGAAGACTTGACTTGTTTTGTGCTACCCCACTCCTGACAATTTGCTGAAAACCTATTGTAGATCCTGCATTGGCTTTACTAGTTTTTAATGCCTAAAGCTCTCTGCCCTACAACAAATTTGGTTTGCAAAGGAGATTAACTTGCTGGGAAAGGTCAAACATGGATTGTCCATGAGTGCATGAAAGATCTCCATTTTTCAGAATTATTTTTTCTAATATTTTCACAGAAAGGAACATCACATGCAAAAGTGACCTGGCAAAGAACTTGCGATTGTCACATGAGAATATGCACTAGCATTAGAAAGAGAGCCAGAAAGGTAGTTATTTTCTGTTCCCATAATCATCATAATTTTGTATTCATGATGACAGCTCACTGGTAATTATCTGTTAGCTATCTATACATACACACTGATATTTATACTGGTCTTGCAGGCCATTATTGAATGTAGGTTTGACATGACATGGTCACTAAGCTACAAATTGTCCAATATATTTTGTACCAAAGTCAAAATGCAGTTCAAAATGCTAGCAATAGCTGTGAACGAGGCAATTTCTCTAAGGAGAGACAGTCTTCACAATGAAGGGCCAGTGCATACAATTTAGATTTTATATCTCTTTGATTCACTTTAATTGATTTTATTTTACTTGTTAATTCGAAACATTGGCCATATTACTCTACTTGTAAACTACTCCACCTTAATTTAAATACAGGCATCAGGCAGAATTCCCCAGATTCTGCAGTACAAATACTAGTTAGCATAATATCTTAAAAGCCTTCATGTAGTAAACATAATTTATGCATTTTTTGGGATAATCATCTCATTACAATAATCTCTTTTAACCTTGAAATGCACTTTTTCTTTTTACAGTTTGCACAATTTCCATCTGAAAGGTTTGAAAAGTTCATCCCGGGAATTGTTTTTCACTAGTCTAGGACCTAGGACCTAAAGTTTATTATCCTCAGACAGCTCTGTGTTCTGTGAGGATCTAATGAGCTCATCATAAATTGAATACATACACAAAATTTGGATAGTTTTTACATGGACCCACATAAAATAACATCTAAAGGTCTTGGGGTCACTGTGTAAAGCTTCTTACTTCCCTGAATCAGTTTAATGTGCCACAAGTCCTCTGGAATATAATCAAAGAAGGCTGCTCCCACATTAGCTTAAACATTATAAAATGATTCCTCTCTTTTTATCCATGAAAAAATACCATGGTACCTTCAACAAAAGTCTGTCTTTCTTTTGATTCAGGTGAGGATTTCACAGGGTCACTTAATTAGACAAGTATCTTCTCACTTCCCACCTGCCCTCTACATTACTCATGACAGGCACTTGCCATAATAAAAGTTTCAAATTCCAGTTAGTTCCCACAGAAAAAGCAAGTCTTCTGGGGCACTGTGAGGCATTTCTAATTCCTTTGAGCTGATTGATGCATGGGAAAGTCTGTTTCCTTAAGAAACATCATACTGCTTCAGAATGATTAAAATACTAATTGCCTGAATCCAGCAGGTTGCTACTCCCCTGAGTCAGCTTTAAAACATGAGGTGTGATTTTGACACGGTGTGGATTGCCCAACCTGTTACACAGTGAACACCACAGTGAAAGGGTCAAACACCCCTAGCTCTCATTCAGGTGTGCAGGAGCAACAGACACCTAGAATTTCTGATAAACAAGCAAACATTTTCCCAAGTACTTGGAAAAGGCAATCTCCAAAGAACATTCACTATGGTTTATCATTTTAAACACAAAAAAGTATCATTATTTGAGGAAGACACAAAGGATACAAGTACAGTTACATCTTCTCTGCCCAAAATGCATTTTGTATAGGATTTTGCAAAGAAGAGGTCCAATTTTCTCACAAGGAAGTAAACTAGGTCACTAAAAGGAAATTTGCTTAAGAATTATATATTCTCAATCTCAATTTTGTAAAAGTTTGGAAACATCCACAAAGTAAAAAATTGTCCTTCCTCCCACCCTCCTTCTGAAAACATAAAACACTAAGGGAAGGAATTTCTAGAAGTACATGGCTACTGAGTCAAACAACTAATTGATTACACAATTTAAAATCATTAACTAATGAAGTGAAGGTCATCACAAATCAAAAACTGAAGGTAAAATGTACATAAGAAACCAACTGTTGCCAAGACTATAGATCAGACTGTGCAATATGGAATCTGTGGAATCCATCTGGCTAGCACACAAGAAAAACTCCATCTTCTTTGGTACTTATCAAGTCAGATGATTCTACAGAACTGTGAAAGTTCTCTCATTTTATTTCAAGATACAGAGTACTGCAGACATATGCTTTCAAAAGCTGCCTAGACAAAAAACTTCAGTTCATTCTGATCATTGGGACTCCTCTAAACATGAGTCAATTTTCAAAAAAACAACAAATTTATGTGCAAGTTTTTGCCACTGTTTGTTATTTCTAAAAAAAAAAAAAAAAATCACCTGTGGTTAGACCTACTACCCATGGCTGACTCAACTTCAGGCACCTTTCATAGTTGTTTCCAGCCAATCTCAATAATTCTCATTAAAAAATCCAGTATGGCTTGATTTTGAATAAAGAGAATCACTTGAGATTTATCTGATAATTCTTCTATACTATGTTGCATCATATCCTTTATAGAAGTTAGGAACAGCTCTAGCTTTCTTTTATTCTAGGCAACCTTGAAGGTCTCCTAACAGGACATCCATCAGGATAAAAAGCTCACAAAAGTATTGGCTAAACACCAATAGGTTTGCAGATTATGGATATAAAGACACTTGCTATTATGTCAGTGGGAGTCTCGAGTGACTAAGGGATATAGGGTTGAATTTTTCCCCCATTAGTCCAATATAATTCCTAATATACAACAGTTTGAGTAATATCTTGAGAACTACAGAAGCAATATATTCTTGATCCAAGTGAATGCTAAGCATTAGTATCTTCCTTAAAAAAGGTAAATGCACTAGGAAGAACATGATGACAGTGTTAAAGTTAACGACCCAGTGCAATGGTGTTTAAACAGATTTGGCACTAGCTTAATCACATTAATTGCTGCATTGGACAAACTAGAGAACAATGAATACATTGTCCCTGAAAGTCCTGAAGCAGCATCTTGTCCATTATGTTAAGGGTGCAGTGACATTCATGATCTCCAGGTAACTGAAACTTGGAATGTACTTTGTTTGTCTTGCTACATCAGCTAACTATGAATTATTAATCTAAGCAGCCCTCAAAGCACTTTTTTCCTCTACTCAGTGAAGTACCTTTAACAAGGTAATCTGTCTCTTTACTTAATCACAGCAATACTGTCAAAGACTATTACTGATTTGGGGATAAAATGGAAAGAAGAGGAGAACATCATCTGGTGATTGGCACTCACCTCAAATACATATGCTCTTCCCTTTCTTAAAAAAAATCCCTCATGAAGGAACTAGATTTGTCAGAAAGCCCTCTCAGCCTGCCCCCCAGAAGTAACCACACAAACCTCAGTTCTTCAATGGTTAGGACAGTCTGGGAAGTGTACAGAGTTTTTTGTAATGGGAAGCTTCAAGATAAGTAAGAGTGGTCCTGAAGCAGTCTGAGTGTCACTGCAGCCTTGTGCCACCCACAGCCATCTGAAAAGTCTGTGCTGGTTTGGGGGGCTCTTTTTTTATCCTACAGTCTCAGCCTATCAATAAATTCATTGGTCCTCAAACATTCCTTCCTCATAACTATCTACCAATACATGTAAGTTCTCATAATTTCTCCAGAGGCTCAAAAGCCAAGAAAGAGTAGACTAAAGAGGAAAGAAAAAAAAAAAAGTGTGTGTTGGGGAGGGAGATAAATAGCACTGTCTTATTCACTTGTGCAATCAATGGAAAAGAGAGACATGAATAAAGTCAGAGTGCTATAAAACACATCACAGCTGATGGCACTTCGGTCTCATGTGGTTAACAATAATAAAACAAAAATAGGTAAAACATGATGTCAGTAACAAAAATCAGAATTCCCATGACCTGGCCACTAGCACAGACATCAGATACTTAAAATAGGATCATTGACAAAAGAAAAAGAGAAATAATTGGAATAGGATTTACCATGATACAATTAATATGGTCAGATTAAAACTCTTACTTTCATCCAAGAGGGTCTAAGGATACATTCTCGCTAGTGAAATTAGATAGTATAATTCATCAGATAACCTTGTAGAATAAAGGCAATACTCATATCTTTTTAGTTAGATAAAGGCTTGCAGGGAAAAAAAAATAAACCCAAAAACCTGATTTTCTTTTTTCATTAGTAGATTTGCTCAATTAGATGGAACAAACATACTGAAAAGCAGAAAAGTCTGTATTTGTTCAGATCTCAGAGAGGACAATTTTTAATAAAAATTTCTTTACAAAAAAACCCCCAATATAGTTACCTCTCAAGTTCTCAGTTTCTAGCCCATTTTTCCTCTTTCTTCATAAAATCAGTCAAGTTTACGTATTGGAATATCTACAATATCTTAAGCAACAAAGTCTTTTAATTACATCCAAGGTCATGGAACTGAAGTGGGCAACAAGACTTCCAGATTTTTTTCTGCTTACCCTATCATATTATGTTTTCTTTTTGCAAGCATTATCTCTAAAAGGAAAGAATCTGCTGTCAGCAACTGCAATATTTTCTGCTAAGTCATTCCACCACCTTGCAAAGACGTTTGAAAACATAAAAGTGATTTACAGCAACATTTTACAACAAAATGCTGCACTAGTTATATGAGAGATGAGCACAGTGTATCAATATACAAAGAATAGGAAAGCTCCTGCAAAAATATTAGCAACAATCTACAGGAGTTCTGCAGAGTCACAGCAGGCCTAGGACCTCAAAGAGCCCTAAAATAAATTCTGGTAACACAGTGACCCAGCTTCAGAGCTCTGTAAAAGCCCTGTGCGACCTATCCGACAGATTAAGAATTAGACAAATTAAACTGGCTTTACAATACAGGTTGTGAAAACTGTTTCTATGTAACACATGTTACCTCTTGAGCCAAGGCAAAGATACTTTTGCCTTGTACTAGCCAGCAAAAGCCATCGGTGTTATAGAAACAAGTTCAGTTATTGAGGAAGATTCCAAGAGCCATTGACATCATACAGAGGGTCTACAGACTTCTGAGTTTTCACAACACCAAGGAGACATAAGTAGATGCAGCACATACGTAACCAACCATTTGCACACAAAACACTTTTCTCCCTTGTTTCTATATTTAATTTCTAACTTGTATACTTCCTCTATTTTCTGCTTCTCCCAAGTATTTCGTACCTACCAGCGGCCATAAAATACTGAAGAAATTAACTGTTGAGCTTAGGGTAAGTGCATAATTTTCAGGGTATCTATTACTACAGATCACATATTGCAAGGGAGAGCCACACTCCACAGGCAGGGATGGAAGTTTCAGGAAGGCCAGCAAGAGAGAGGGGAAACACAGCAACCAAACTTACAGAAAGACATAAGGAAATGCATTTTACATTGATGTACCCAGATGGTTATGGATTCCCACAATATCATTAATACTAATTCTCTAGGACAAAAAACCCCAAACCAAAACAAAAAATCATACTATAGAATTAAAATTCTTTTGTTCTCACAGTTAGTATCTATCAAGCAGTTTTGTTTTCAGTGTACCAGCTGCATAGAGGGACAGCTTATGTGATGGAATGGAGAGGGCCGCAATCCCTGTTCTGTCCCTTTTAATTCTGGCTTTTCAAATGACATGAGGAACCCAGGTGGAAAGAATTGCTCTACATGTCTGGTCATGTGGCAGAAAGGAAAATGTAATTGATTATTCTTATTAAGGAAACTGGTTTTGCCAGAAGTATTAAGTTTATTCAGTTTCACGCTTAAAATGAAATATGCTGTGCAGTTAAATATTCTATCTTTATTTTATACACAGCTTGAGCTGCCTATAGTTATTTCAATGTAGCAATAATGAAAATTGCATTGTAAACCTAATTAGGAAGCTAATGGAAAAGGAGGGAATGCAGCGATCAAAAACTCAGATCTTTAAATGCTGATAATCCATACACTGTCACTGCCTCTACCAGTAAAAATGCTGAGAGTTGCCTCAAGACCTTCAAAAAGAAAGAATGGCTAGAAAAAGACAGATATTAAAACATTAAGAGATTCAAATAATGGCTTTGGGGACTGAAAGGTACAAGTTGTGTTCTAGTTTACCTTTTATATAAGTCTAACAATAAATAACTCTTTTGTGCTAATCACTTTTCAGAAACATTACTTTCTGGGCACCCAAATACTGGGTATGTTCTCACACTGGATATGTTATCACTGTAGCATTTGTAAATGGACCAGAAACTGCTGAAGCGAAGGTATGAGAAAGATACAGAACTCTATGAGCAATTTACCCACTAGAAGAGATACCCAGATTTTATATTTCTGCTAGGAAAACACTAAGAAGAGATATCTGTATTTATGTTCCCAGACACACGTTTTTCAGTAGTATATCAGGAATCTAGTAACTTCTATATAAATTAGGGAACTTACTGTCCAATTACGCACTTTCCATGCAAACGTATAGATTGCATAAGCTACTATTAAATTTTTATTTTAAAAAATTAACATAGTCAGCTGTCATCTGAAGAACATCTTTAGAAAATAAGCTTTGAGAGGAAAGGAGAAAAAATAATCTACGCATGATGCTGTCAAGCAATGAAACAGCTGAAATTGTTAAGACAAGAGTATCACTTCTCTATGCATGGAAAGCTACTAATCCAAAGTAACAGAAGGAACTTTAAGAAGCTATTAGTGAAGTTTCTGTCTCTTCAGGACAGCTGTAATTGAAAAAAGAAAGCAACCTGACAAAATACAGCTCACTGGTTCCAGAGTTGAGGTTCTGCCTCTTAGCATTAAATAAGTGAATTCTGATGGGACCAGACACATTGCAGCGGAAAAGCAAATGATGGCCAAAACTACCTTCTATTGATTTTTTTTTTTAACTTGCTCTCAGGAGCATGTTTTGTACAGCTTCAAGAGGACAATCTGTAAACAAGAACTTTTAAAGTCTATTAGCCTAATAAAGCATTGTAATCTACTGCGAGTTCAAATCTTTGGAAGTTTTCTTCTTACCATTTTAGTTGTCATTTCTCTGATTAGGACTACAGTGATGTCTACCTGGCTAATGGCCCAGAAGAAAATCTTGTAACATAGAGTATTAAGTTACAGGGTGAAAGCATAACCCCACAAGAACAAATAATTTTTACTCTTTCTCCCTCCTTAATGACTTCAAATTATGAAAGTTTTAAAGGATGCAGAAAGAGTCTTCAAACAAGAAAATACCCAGGAAAATAGAGAATGTCATCACCAACTGTCTCCTGTTTACCTTGCTGCCACACACACCTGGAGGTCTTCTGCTCAATGAACAAAAGCAGTTGCCTCAAGCCTGGCATCCTTGTCCTTGTTCTCTGGCAGCCATATGAACGGCCAAATCCCTTATTACATATCAGGGAACATGTGGTGCGCTGGGTCAGCAGTAAAGCCCAGCCTAGAGAGCCACGATGTAGGCAGGGAACGTTCAGAAGCACCTTCACCATGAGCCACACACACCTAAAGCATTGTACAAATGATATCCAACATTATTTAGAAAGTTTTAAAAGCTAATGCAGCCCTGCAGCTTTGGCAGCACTTAAGCTTGATTGAGATTGAGTATATGCTTAATAAGGAAGCCAGCCACGAGACCTGCTTGTTAAAATCCTTGCATTTTCATTCTCACTCCTGAGTTCACTCTCACAATTAACTGCCATTGGCTGGTTTCTCAGCAAGTCACAAGTCACGGAGGGACAGTGCAGCACAATGCTATCTTGCCTTAGAAACAAGTTAGACACTGCTGGGACAGTATGTGGAAAATTCAGCTAATGATGAGAAACATAAAGCTGTAACAAACTGAAGGAGAGAAGCAAATATCCCAGAAGCCTAATGACTGCTTCTGACAGATTCACAGCAGCAAGGTAAGCAGCAGGCAGCAAGGATGACTGCAAACTCTCTGATAGGAGTTCCAGGCATCAAACACTTTGCTGGAGCTCTTTTCAGTACTTGCTGACAAACACTACAAAGAAAAATATGAGAAATACCATATGAGATAAACATGGGAATAAGCTTCTTAGTCAAAGGTTTCAGTTTAATTCCTACTGCTTGGAGATTCAGACATGATGGCTTATATCCTTGACTGTTTTTAAGGCATAAATTAAAACACTCCTCTTAGTCAAAAGCATCCAATTCCTTTGGATTCTCATGGACTTTTTTGTTTGTTTGTGGGGTTTTTTTGTCCCAGGGAAACAAGACTGAAGGAATCCAGTACCTAAGGAAAACATGTTTCTTTAAACCCACGTCTACTTCTCCTAAAAATAAATTTAACTTTGAAAGTAGCCTAGAACGTGAGAATCGTACTATGAAAGCATAAAATCTAAAACACTTGATTCCAAAGACTTTTTCAAGAAAAACAATCTTACAATGCAGGTTTTGGAAGGTTTATTATTTGAAGAACAACCTCCTTCTGCATTGACATGCTTTTTTGTCAAGACAACATAAAGGGCTTCTTGATACCTGCTAGCACCCACTAATTTTCACTGTCATCAAATGTTTTTGTTACCAAGGAAAATGAAAAACTTTCTGCTGCTTAATCCATTTACAATTCCATATATTTCAACTCTCTCATTACTTATTTTTTCAGATACTTAGGAATTACTACATATCTATGACTACAGACTTTTTATGCTTGACTCTGCTTCTAAAAGAAATCAACTTTTACAACCTTTCTCAATACTGCTATAATGTCTTTTTTTATGATGCAGTAATTAGAACTCAACATACTACTTTATGGAAGAACTTAACAAGAAATTTTATCATGCCATTACTTAGTCTGACTTGCCTTCTTTTTCTCTAATGCTGAAGCTCTGTTTCCTACTGACTGGATTGCAAGAGAACCGTAATTTTTATCATAGTTATTGGTGAATAAAATTAGCACTTATGAATTCTTTATAGGTAGGCTTTTATTCTTCCTTGAGCATGGAACCCATGACAGTTCAATTGCAACTAATTTTCAACATAAAGAAGTTACAGGGATTCTTCTGAATGTCCTGAATTTGTTCCTTATGAGTTTAAAACCTAGTTATTTAAGTCAGGCAGAAAAGGAAGAATTTTTAAAGTCATGACAACATGACTGCAAAGAACTGAAACTATGGTTTTGTCACCCAGTCTAACAAAAATGAACAAAAATATTAAATAAATTTATATCCAATTATTTCTTACTGGGTGCAAGCTGCCTCTGATAGCACCAAGCCTATGTGTGTTATGTTCTAGATTATGAGGTATATTGCAGTGGATTGTATTAAAAGAGAAAAAAAAAGGAAAATACAATAAAAAGGACAACAAAGAGTCAGTTGTATTTTAAAATCAGAACCTTTAGGGTCCTCTATCACATGATGATGACAAAAGCAAACGTGATATTCACAAAAAAAGCTAAACTGGGGATGAGGTATATGTTCCCCAACCAGATATTTCATAATAGTTCTCCAATTATCTCCACTAAGAAAAGTCTCACATGTGCCTTCATTGATTTTACTTAGCAACTTTAAACCATTTTTGCAACCCCCAAGATGCTGCGCAGCATGGCACACCAACCTTCTGTAAAATGTGGAATTAGTCTGGGGATGTGTTAGCCCACATTATTTCTATACCTTGTAGAGGACTTTTCCTACCAAAACCGCACTGCTTTAAATGCACCTTTCAGACAGGGCAGTCTGGTTTGGCAGTGAATCTTCTGTCATGGCTGAGCTTCCCTTCTATGTTCAGTAAAACCAAGAACGGCAATGTTGCACACAGAGAAACACCAAAATTGGGAGCAATAAGAGTGCAGTCAAAATGTTACAACCTCAATGCAATGGGCTTTTAAAATCTGCACAGAATCAACCCCCAAAAACTATGTGCTTTCTAAATAGCTACACTGCTTGCAGCCATTTAAAGATGTTTTTATTGCATTACCATGCTCTCCAGCAGAAGCAACGTGCCTACAAATGAGAAAAGAAGAACTTGAAAAATACTGTGGGGCACTGCCCACACAAGGTTCACCTGAATATCAGTGAGGCCAGGGGATTCAGTTATGTATTTTGTATTGTTGTCATCTCAGTCACAAAAAATAAAGATAAATGATAAGCAGTAGCATTTTGTTGGAATACAAGTTTTCCAGTTTCCTTTCCCACTCATCACATATGAGTTTTCTCAGTCATGTAGCCCATACCTCTCCCACCAGGTGGCTGATAAGAATGTTCCAGCTGTCTACAAGCAGCTCCTCAGCATCAGTGAGCTAAAGCTTTTTTTCCTCCTTTGAATGCATTCATAATCAAGCTATCACGTAAAACAGATAGTCTAATATATGCCAAACATTTAATAGAGCTTTTACAGATAACAGAAACACACTGTATGCCCTAACAGGCCCCAGAGAACACATTCATTGTAAAACCTTTTGAAAGAGAACAGGTTTACTTAGATATGATAATGTGTGGCATTTAAGCCACTCTTAAGCACTGAGATGCCATTTTTTCCTTCAAATGTTGATCTTTTCCCAGTCTTTAGAGCACCTACCCCTGACTTGCTAGTACCACAGTGCTAAAGAAATCAGCACAAGTAAATTTTTGCATGCAGGTAGGACCAAAAATCACAGTAGAAGACTGACATCAGTTCAACCATATGGTCACCTGCATCACCTGCAGTTGATGTAGTGCTTAAATAGTCTGGCAGAAAAAACAATATTCACATCACACCACCTTTCTTAACAAATCTATTTGTCTGATTAATCATTCCTTGTCATTTCTAAAGATATGACAATAGCATAGTGGCATCATTGTTCATATCAAAGTAAAAACTGAGAGGTGGAAATAGCCATGTGAAATCTGTAGGTGTGCTTACAAGTCAACTCTACAAGTAGGATTTTAAAATAGAAGAACAGTAAGGAAGAAAGATAATCTCTACCTTGAATGGTGATTCTTCAAGTTTCATTGTATTAAATTTTACTTTCCACTAGGCAGAAAGCCCATTACTTTTTAAAGACCTCATAAAAAAATAAGAAGGAACACACGCAAAAGCAGGTGCGTGTGTGCATACATTCACAATCCAGACTCATCAGGTACATGAAAACCTAATTCTCATGCATTAGCAGAAAGCATAACAAGGCAAAGAATCTTTGCCTGAAACCAAAACACTAACAGAGCTTGAGACTGTTTTTGTTTCCTCTACCTGACAAATGCAAGTATATCCTCAAAAAATCAAACAAGTCTGAGAATAATCAGGTCAGTTCCATGTCAGGGTTTGCCACTAACTTACCAAATAGGTTTGAGGATCTGATTTTTATTTTCAGTTGACTCATTATTTTTCCTACCTACTAGACATCAAAATGTCCTTGTTGCACTTATTTATGTTCCCCCTTTTTTTATTTACACCAAAAAAGTTGACAGTGGTTCCACTAACAAAGTAGAAAGTCTGCTATTTCACTAACTGGGGGAGGAAAAAAGAAGCCAACCAATGAACCCCAATTTACCCCAAACTCTACCTTATGAAATTTCTAGCAAATTCCCCAACCAGTGTAGTCAGCACTGGTAAGAATTTGCCATTTATGCATTACATAAGCGTCAAGTAGCACTGGACTACGGATTTATCCATAAAGAAGAAACCAAATACGCTGTGACTGCGCTGGTAGAACGTTTGCAGCGTGGTTAAACAAAGCGGACTGCGTTATTCCACACTCGCGCTGCCACCCCATGGACATTCTAAGTATCCCCACTCAAAGACCGTTCAGGAAACGGGTATTTCACTGCTGTGCTCAGGTGCTTCAATTACTGACCATACTCTTTCTCTGCCCAAACACTGATTCTTGCACACTATTCACCCTATGGAGAGAAGTGGGGAAGTTTCCTTCTAGGCTCTCATACAACTTGAAATTGAAAACCACCAATTTCATTCTACCGAGGGATAAAGTCTTTGCTGTTAAGAATATGTAACAGATACAAAGAGTTACAGGTGGGAGGGGTTTTAAGGATATGCTGTTATCTAAAGAAATATAAAAGCACAGGGCAGTCCTTTGGTGTTCCTCCAGCATATATTTGCTTTCAAACTCTTAAGCATAATAATTTTGAACTAAAGCCTCAATGTTTGTTAATATCAATAAATTACATAAGCAAACAACTTGCAGACAAATTCTGTTACTAGAACGCCTAGCCTCTATCCCAGCTAGAGGAAAAAGTAGTTCACAGCATTAGGTGCTTATGTTCTTGACCTGATTTAATGCCAGGACCAGAGGTGCTGATTTTGCAAAATGAATCTTCCAGTTGAAATATGCACAAGATATCTTTAACTGAAATCCCACAGTACATGAATATATTTCTGTCTGGGGCACTAAAGAATAAAAAAATTAGGCCTTCCATCAATTCAGAGCTGAAGCTACTTGAACAGGTAAATTCTGTTTAAAATTCTACATTAAATCAATATAATTTAGGTCCAAGAACTGAGTTCCAGCCCTTCCACAAGCAGCAATTTATTTCAATTTTTCTTGAAATAGCTGTAAAAAAATAGAATCCTGTGAAATATCCCGCAAGTTTTATGTTTATGTTGCAATGAACATTCTATACTTGTAATGTGGAGAAGATCTTCTCACTCTAATACATACAGTATTAATTTTGTGTGTATAAGACAAGTACTATATTACAATCTGCTCTTGTATGAAAAATTCAAATCCAAATTAAGTTTTGAATGTTCCCATTTAAATTATGTGTTGGTGCAATATGATAATCACTATATAAAATCACTACAGGCCAGTAAGAGAAAAGAAAGCACCTTTTCTATTTCTGTTAATAAATGTGGTCAGTATCTTGCAAATCCTCTTCAGGGCAGAGTCAAGTTTCTCCTGTTTAGTCATCCGTTCAAAATTATTTTTTCTTAAAAAGTCTACATTCACATTAAAAATGTAGCATAAATTTTAGAGAGTCAAATCAATATCCATGATGCATCATTACTTCTTTATGCACACAATTTTCTAATTGTCTTGCATCACAACTAAAAGGTCACCCCTAAGTATAGAAAACTATCAAAATAGCTGACCCATGGTTTTGCTACTTTGCATGAAAAAATAGAAGACACTGCTAAAGCACAGTAATACATTGTTCAGACAGCACTACTTAGACAAATATACAATTCACAAGGAACGAAGACATACAAATCTATACCTGGAATAGAGTCTAAAAAAATAAAGCACCTAAAAACATTGCATTAAAAAAAATTTAAAGCCTATTTAGTATTGGTGTTTTTCAATTACTTATCTTAATGTATGGCCTACACTACTCCTCACAGCACTGCAGAGATATATACTTTGCCTAACAATCATTGTCAAATAAACATTTCTCCCCAGGTTCCAAGTAGCATCTCTGTTAACTTTTAGCTCTTACTCACCTCTGCGCAGTTCTGCTGCTCACAGCACTCACCTTCAGAAGCACAACCAACTCTACTGCTCAGAGCACTCACCCTTCAGAAGGGCAGCCCAGCTGGTTTGTATTTCTGCTGCTCATTCTCAGAATGCCTCTTCTGCTGGGTTTCATTGAGCACAGGTGCAGGTGCACAGCACCTGTTGTCCTCTGAGCCTCCCAGCACCAGCTGAAAGCAAAGGCGGGGTCACTGAAGGTCTCCGGTGAGCAGGGCCAGGAAGGAGCTCTCACCACCTCCCGTGCCCAGCCCTGCTGTCCCAGCTCTACCACAAACTGTAACTGCACGTGGATAACTCTGTTCTCGTTCCTGTTCCCCTTCTCTACTCAGTTCCTGGCCAGGAGATAACCAGGTTAATAATGCAATTCTACCATTGATTTTTAACCACACATTTTCATGTCTAAAACCTAAATATGAAAATAAATAAATAAATAAATAATGTATACCTAAGTGCATTAAAAACTGTTAAAAATACTGTTTTGTATATCATTATATACAATAGTTGGTTATCCTGGCCCTGTTAGGTACCTGGACATATTTTCTTGGGAAAATAAATGGTTAGGAAAACACATACACCAGGACTCTCAGTTTCCAAAGTATATTTCTTTTGTTCCATTCACCAAAAATACATTTCATTGAGGAAGTTTGTGTTGTAATTATATAATCTTAGGGCACTAAGACATTATTTATCATTACTTTGTTATTAAATAAACCAAGACTATCCCACATTTTATTTACTTTAAAAGAATCAAGCACCTGAAGAGCAACTCACTAACCATGTTCTTTGTTGTTTGGGTTTGGGTTTTTTCTGTCCTTTGGAAAGCAAAAAATATGTTGTTCTTTTCAGCATAATTAACATATTCTCTCTGAAAGATAATACATTTAAAAAGTGAATTGAATCTTCAAATTCTTATTACATTTATTCATGCAGGACAACATTAACTGCATACAGAGCTTGAGGTCAGGTGGAATAATTACCTGCTGATATTCAGGTTTACTATTATGTTTCTGTCTGAAGTCCAGTGAAAAGTCTGGACTGGGATGTTTGGTATTTTGCTAGCAAGAGTTAGTTTGTGTGTGTTTTCAATACATAACAAAATTCGCAATACCTCCTTTACCTCTACTTAATGCCATAACTTTCCCATTTCTATCCTCTCTCTTTTTGTCTTCCTCTTGGTAAATGTATTTATAACTTGTGTAATAGTTCTTTAAATTTGCTGTTCTGTCTCAATGCCTACTGAAAAGAAAATAAACTATATTTATTAAAATAATTCAAAACCAAAAATACATAATATCCAGGTTAGCATATTAATAAAGCTATACATTTGTCACACACTTTCCTTACATACAGCTATTTTCCTATTATTTGAAAAGATTGCAATACACAGGGCTAACTAAGAAAACAAATAGGTGTTGTCCCTCAATAATTTTAACATACTGCCTGTGTTTATGCCCATTACGCACTATTTTAGGAACACTTTGGTATTGCCCCATTTATCGAGCTTCTTTCACAATTGCTTTCAGTTGTTTACAGGGGTTTATTTCTGAACATCAAATATTTGTAAACACCTGTCAGTTGCAAGCAATTTCTTTACTGGGTGGACAATTACACTGCCAGAGGCTCTACCTTGCAATTTCAACTTCAGAAAACACTCTTGTCTTATGCCACTCTTAGCAAAAGACTCTGCCTCATCATTATTAGGAAAACACAAGTGTTGCAAGGAAAATATTAAAGTGCCTTTATGTTAATTTTTTTAATGCTGTTTCCCAGCAGAATTAAACATCCCTTCTCTACAAGTTTAGCTAGGAAAAAAAAAAGAAATTGATATATTAAATTTGCCTGTATCTGTAGAGTTACCTCTAATTTTACATGCATGGATTCTCCCTGAGGAGAAATGCTCACCACTATATGCAGGGCAAGGCTTTCGTAAAAATAAAATAAATGAAAACAACTGCCCGACTTCGGACTGAACATTCCCACAAACACAGTGGGAATATACATAGCCACGTACCCTTCACTGAATCCAAGGAACAAANGAACCGTCCCTCGTTACCCCCGGGACGCTGAGGGACACCCCTCGCTGTCCCCGCCCCGCCCCGCTGCGCATGCGCCCGCCGGGCGCGCAGGCGCCGGGCCGGGGCAGGCCGGGCCGGAGGAGCCGCCGCCATGGTTTACATCTCCAACGGTGAGGGCCGGGCCGGGCGGGGCTCTCTGGGGGCTCTGTGGGGGCTGTCAGGGCAGTGACCGCGGGCACCGGGCCCCGCTGCCCGGGGAGCCCGGCGGGGCCTCCCGCGGCCCGTGTCGCGTCNCCTAAGTGCATTAAAAACTGTTAAAAATACTGTTTTGTATATCATTATATACAATAGTTGGTTATCCTGGCCCTGTTAGGTACCTGGACATATTTTCTTGGGAAAATAAATGGTTAGGAAAACACATACACCAGGACTCTCAGTTTCCAAAGTATATTTCTTTTGTTCCATTCACCAAAAATACATTTCATTGAGGAAGTTTGTGTTGTAATTATATAATCTTAGGGCACTAAGACATTATTTATCATTACTTTGTTATTAAATAAACCAAGACTATCCCACATTTTATTTACTTTAAAAGAATCAAGCACCTGAAGAGCAACTCACTAACCATGTTCTTTGTTGTTTGGGTTTGGGTTTTTTCTGTCCTTTGGAAAGCAAAAAATATGTTGTTCTTTTCAGCATAATTAACATATTCTCTCTGAAAGATAATACATTTAAAAAGTGAATTGAATCTTCAAATTCTTATTACATTTATTCATGCAGGACAACATTAACTGCATACAGAGCTTGAGGTCAGGTGGAATAATTACCTGCTGATATTCAGGTTTACTATTATGTTTCTGTCTGAAGTCCAGTGAAAAGTCTGGACTGGGATGTTTGGTATTTTGCTAGCAAGAGTTAGTTTGTGTGTGTTTTCAATACATAACAAAATTCGCAATACCTCCTTTACCTCTACTTAATGCCATAACTTTCCCATTTCTATCCTCTCTCTTTTTGTCTTCCTCTTGGTAAATGTATTTATAACTTGTGTAATAGTTCTTTAAATTTGCTGTTCTGTCTCAATGCCTACTGAAAAGAAAATAAACTATATTTATTAAAATAATTCAAAACCAAAAATACATAATATCCAGGTTAGCATATTAATAAAGCTATACATTTGTCACACACTTTCCTTACATACAGCTATTTTCCTATTATTTGAAAAGATTGCAATACACAGGGCTAACTAAGAAAACAAATAGGTGTTGTCCCTCAATAATTTTAACATACTGCCTGTGTTTATGCCCATTACGCACTATTTTAGGAACACTTTGGTATTGCCCCATTTATCGAGCTTCTTTCACAATTGCTTTCAGTTGTTTACAGGGGTTTATTTCTGAACATCAAATATTTGTAAACACCTGTCAGTTGCAAGCAATTTCTTTACTGGGTGGACAATTACACTGCCAGAGGCTCTACCTTGCAATTTCAACTTCAGAAAACACTCTTGTCTTATGCCACTCTTAGCAAAAGACTCTGCCTCATCATTATTAGGAAAACACAAGTGTTGCAAGGAAAATATTAAAGTGCCTTTATGTTAATTTTTTTAATGCTGTTTCCCAGCAGAATTAAACATCCCTTCTCTACAAGTTTAGCTAGGAAAAAAAAAAGAAATTGATATATTAAATTTGCCTGTATCTGTAGAGTTACCTCTAATTTTACATGCATGGATTCTCCCTGAGGAGAAATGCTCACCACTATATGCAGGGCAAGGCTTTCGTAAAAATAAAATAAATGAAAACAACTGCCCGACTTCGGACTGAACATTCCCACAAACACAGTGGGAATATACATAGCCACGTACCCTTCACTGAATCCAAGGAACAAAAGTTCCCTTTGGAGAAAAGCAATGGGTCATCTCTGCACTTGGTCTCTACCATTGCTGCAGAAGGCGGCTGAAAACGTGGAGTTTTTAATAAACCTTGACAGTGTAACAACTCCTGTTAGTGCTACTAAAACTCTTATCGGACACGGCAGAGAAGCTCCGCCCCAGCGCTGAAACTACTGGAATAAAAAGACATTTGGGGGTGAACCAGAACGGCCCGCTCGGAGGAGGAGACGCCGCACCCGAGCACGGGGCCCTCGATGACAGGGGTGATGAGGGGGGACCCTCGGCGATAAGGGGGATGAGAGGGGACCTTCGGTGACAGAGATGCTGAGGGGGAGTCCTCGTTATCAGGAGGTGCTGAGGGGTGTCCCTCGTTAACACGGGGTGCTGAGGGGCACTGCCCTTTAACACGGGGTGCTGAGGGGACCCTCGTTATCAGGGGGTGCTGACGGTCACTCCCCANGGCTCTCTGGGGGCTCTGTGGGGGCTGTCAGGGCAGTGACCGCGGGCACCGGGCCCCGCTGCCCGGGGAGCCCGGCGGGGCCTCCCGCGGCCCGTGTCGCGTCACCCCGCGGCCTGCGGGGACCCAGCCTGCTGCTGAACCGTGCCGGGGGCTCTGCACGGGCCCAGCCCCGTCTGCGGACCCGGGAGCGCAACAACAGCGCTTTAACCACGCACGGGGGAACAGACACTGCTCTGGTACTTTCTGTAGCTTTCCTGGACACAGAGCCCCTCTGGCGATGGCGACCCCATTAGTTGAAGCGTTTGGGCAGTAAATATCCTGTAGGGAAGGAAACTCGCCGCCGTTGCCTGTGAAGGGAAGTTTTTCCCTCCCATTTGCAAATTCTGGACTAAGCAGATATTTTTGTGTACTGTACTGTGCAGTGTCACACACTGAACATCGCGGGATGTTTTGTGTCTGGATATGTTACAGGACAAGTTCTGGATAACCAGAGTCGGGCTCCTTGGAGTTTGTCATCTATAACAGATTTCTTCTGGTCGATAGCAGATTTTGTGGTTCTATTGTAAGTAAAAGTTAATTCTCCTGGTGAGCTTCGTTTTATGAAGCTACTCAGTGCTATCAGTAAAACAGCAATAAGAACGTTGTATTTACTCTTCAGCATTCCAAGTCTGTAAATGTTTCACTATGACTACGTGGCTTTGTTTACTAAGTGCTACAGTATTCTTAATAAAAAGTGTATGAGAAGTGAACTTCTTGGCAGTTCAGATGAGTTTTCTTACATCTGTTTTGATACTGCAAAAAAGAAAAAGCATACATTTTTGTTAAACAGCTGGTGTCTAATAGGTGGTCAAATAATGAAGCTGTTATTTGGAGAATTTCTACTAGTGACAATAGATCATCACTATGTCAAAATAATCACACAGCAGTAATGACAAATTTATGGCCCCAGATGAAAGCCAATTAAGAAACACAAAGTTCTTGTGATATATTCAACAGGTCTTGATTATTTCAGTTACAGGTTTATAATTTATGCATTTCTTGCATATTTAGCCAAAAACTAGATTTTATAGTTTGAGCCCCACTGTAATTTAGAATTACTTCTGATTTTACTTTGATATGTAGGAGAAGAATTGCCAAGATTTAAACAATATTGGTCTTGGCAAGATACACTGTTCATTCCTGAACACAACTTACTGTTTTTCAGGCCATTTCTTATCTTGCAATCCAAAAACTGGTAAACTATATCTAGCAATCAATTCATCTAACTCTTTGTTTTATTTTTCAGTTTCCAGAGCATTATTCAACCAGATTTGAGAAGAAGAGGCTACACATCTTCCTCCTATTCAGGATACAATGATGGAAGAGGGTATTTTTTTCATATTCACACCTGTTCTGGGTTTTTTTCCTACCTTAGCAAAGTGATAAATGTGTAAATTAATTGAGTTGTGTAGGAAGACTAAAATGTTCATCTCCAGTATTGTTGATAACAATACACAGCTTTGGACAGCTGCAAAAATATAGCCTAACACTCTCTGAAACTATTTTTCAAGCCTCCCTAATAGAAAAGATGTATCTTTGTTGAAATTCATCTTTTTTTAGACTTGCTTATACTCAGCATTTGATTTAGATTACCTCAGTCATTTCATGTGTTACATTACCTACACATAAAGCAAAACACTTCTTTATAGGGGTATGATTTCCATAAACACCATAGCCTGTTTTCTAGGACTATGTAAAAGCATCAGTTGGCTGTAGCCTTCTCCTGTGAGACAGGAGTAATGAGAACAGTGCAGAAAAGCATTTTTGTGAAAGTGGAGTTGGGGGGTTTTTTGCAGCTTTTAACATGAAACTCAGCTTTTTCACAAGTTCTATCTTTGTAGTTACTGTCATTTAGAGACAGCGTTATACTTGTAGTTTATAAGTGTAATGATGATAGAATTGCTTTCTTTTCAGGCCTCCAGCACATCCTCGCCGTAGAATGGGTCGAATAAATCATTGGGGTGGAGGCCCCAGTCCACCACCAATGGCTGGAGGTGGATGAGGAAGGTAATTCCAAATCTGCTGTATCCTGCTTCGAACGCTGGGAGCAAGGGCTTAGTGACCATAATTCAAGGTTAAGGTAGAATGTTCACCTTATGCAGAGGTTACGAGAACAGGCAGATAGCCAAAATATGTAGATACTTACAGTAAAGTGGAGGAAAAAAGGGAGGGGATGTTAAAAGATTTTGGCTCAGAATTGGTGGCATTTAATTGCACAGAAGTTGATGTACAAAGTGTTAGCAAAGATTTTTGAACACAGCTGATAAAAAAGTTATTTATAGCTTTTCATCTTTTTTTGGCTGTGTATTTAAAGTCCTGTTCAGTTCAGAAGCAAATGTAACTTTGCATCTCTAGTAGTTAGCATAAAACATGTGAGAGGGTTTTTTTTCTTTTAAATAGATACTTATTAATAGAAAAGAAGGAAAATAATAAAGTTGTTAAAAAGACTTAGTAAAAATCTTTTTTTTTCTATTACAATGATATAGCCATGCCAATCTTGAATTCCAGTAAAGTATCAAAATCAGAACTGTTTAAAAATGGAGGCAAAAGCCTACAGCTACCTGAAGTTTAATTCTGTTTTATTAGTTATTTTGGCTGGTGGGAGTTATATCTCTGTACAGTATGATCTCATTTACGTTAAGACCTGAGTAAACGATCCTTCTTTATCATCAGTGACTCCCTGTTGTTACCATCACAAAAGTTACAAGGACATAAACCACATGCAGGTGGTTAATACCTGTAACTCTAATAGGGAAAAGTTCGTAATCGAAAAAAACACATACACCAGGATTTCAGTTCCCCAAAAGAAGGACAAGCTTCTTCCAAAAGGGAACTTTTAGGGCTTTTTTTCTTTTTAACTAGACATGAGGCGAGCAAAAACTCTGGGGATGGCTTTTGGGTAATCGCAGCAATGTGTAACCTGCTCAGGAATAAAGTTGGAAAGTTTTTAGCATGTCTCATCTAACTAAATTAAAAACAACTTTGTTTTAAAATTATTACCTACTTTATCTCACAAAGAAAGGCCTTGTAGTCTTTAAATGGAATGTAATTGCTTTATCTTTTAGGTAAATGCCTGCTGAAGAGGCAGGCATAAGTGTACACATTTACAAGATGTAAGAAGAAGCGTTTAGTGGTGGACCAAATGAGTTTGAATATTGTGAATGTGTACATCTGACTGGAAACTGTTCTGTGATAGAAGCAGATTGATGAAGTTGTACTGGGAACTCCTTCTTCAAGGATCCGGTGTAACTGAACCACAGTTTTATTAAATACATGTTTACTGTCTAAAGTCTTTGTATAGTTTCTGAATATTTTCCTGTAGCTGCAGAGTAATAAGTAAATTATATTTGGCTTGTCACAAGGCTGACTTTCTCATCATTTTTAGAAACCGAAAAAATCTGAAGTACAGCGAGTCCTTTGCTATTCAAATGAGGAATAATAAATATTTATAGTTGATACAGATGGTCCCTCAAGAGCAGTGCTTCTTAAGAGGTTTTGTATTTACTCGGTTTTGTCAGGACAAACATTCTGTACTTTGCTGTATTTTTGTGGTATTAATGATACTCTAAAAGCACTTTAAAAATGCAATTTACAAATTACTTTGTTTTGCAATCCTTGCCTTTTACAAACTTGATTCCTTAAGATCCATAATGGGTTTTATAACATAAACACGTCTTGAAACAGCTTCCTTCTCCATTATAAACTTACTCAAATGTATAAGACTATTTACTGTACAAATTTTGGTAAAACTTTGAGGGTTTTTTCAATAAAATTAGGTCTTGTTTTTAGTACATAAAGGTAGTGAATTGAAATAGAGTGCTAATTCAGAAGTTATTTTCTTTCAAACAGTACCTGCCTTTTATCTACTTTACCCCATTTCAGGATGGAAGTTTCCTGGGGTTCATTTGGGATTTGGTTTGTTGGTTTTTGGGTTTTTTTGGTTAGTTGTTTTTTTGTTGGCTTTTTTTTGTTTGTTTAGAGAGGGCTTCATCTATTTGAGAAAAAATTACCTGACAAGAATCCAGATTAAATTATTTTCTACAGGGTGCCACTGCAAAATTTTTACTTAAGTCTCCCTAACAATCTCTTGTTATAGGAAACTTTCCTGTCCAACCATCCAGGAGCCACTCTGGCAGTCACACCCACACCTCCTGGGCTGGGACTGAGACCCTTGACAGCAGGTGGCTCCTGTGAGCCCATGGTTGCCCTACTTGATTCCCCACACACCCCACTCAACATGCAGCCAGACCAGGTTTCCTTACCAGCTCGACCCTAGCTTTCCCACAGCGGAGTCTCAGAGGTCTGGATCCTTAAAATAATTTAATGTTAGTGCAATAAGTAAATAACAACAGCTCGAGCTGGAGCCTCCAAGGAGGAACCTGGCACAAAGGAACCCCTGGAAAATCTGGGGGTCTCCTTTCGGGTCTCTGTCACATCACTGGCTGGGCTCCAGGTCCCTGTGCCCCTTGTGCAGAGGGTCAGCAGCTCACGGCCTCTCGCCCCCCAGAGCTCACCCTGCACTCCAAGCCACCTGCACTGAATACATTTCCCAGCTCTTCACCTGGAAATGAAAACATCCAGCAATGCCCCTCGGTTAACAAGCCCCTCCAGCAGCTCCCACTCCTGGTACACATACCCAACAAAAAGTTACCACCTTTAGGCTGGCTGTACCACCTTTAGCAACCTTCAGCCTTACAAACCAGATCTGCCTCAGCTCAGCTCAAACGTCCCTTCTGCATAGCTTACAGAGGAACTTGCCTACACACCGGGTATGTACAGACTGGCCATCCCCAGCTCTCCACAGGAGCACCGTGTCCATCAGCTGTGCTACGGTCTGTGCAGAGCGGGGAATTCAGTTGTTGGGGGGCCGCATCTTCCCTCCTGCAGCCCCACCTGCTCAGTGGTTGGCTTGCTGCTCCACCAGCTCTGGCATTCCGCTGCTCGGGCCCGCAGGCTGGGGCTGGGGCCGGGACAGCCGAGACCCCGGGCCCCGCTGCGAGCTGAGCCGGGCAGGGCCGGGCCTGGCAGGGCCGGGGACCGCCGAGACCCCTCGATCCCTGCCCGGGGAGCAGGGCCCCCTCCGGCCGAGCCCATCCCGGTCCCCGCCCAGGGAGCAGAGCCCCTCCAGCCGATACCCTGCGGTCCCTGCCCGGGGGCGGTGCCGGCCGCGGGCCCGCCCCGTTCCGTTCCGCTGGTCCCGGCACCGCCCCCGCCCGGCCCGGCGCGGCAGACGCGGTTTCCTCCCGGCCGGAGCATGACCCAGGCGGAGAAGGGCGAGGCGGAGAACGGCAAGGACAAGGAGCGCGACCGGGAGCGGGAGCAGCGCGGCGTGAAGCGGCCCATCGTGCCGGCCGCCGTGCCCGAGTCCCTGCAGGAGGTGAGGCCCGGCCCGGCCCGGCGCTCCCTCCCTCCCCACGGGGCGGGCCCGGCCCGGGCTCGGCCTTTTAAAGGCCTGGCGAGGGGGCTGTGGAAGCACCGGGAGCTCCAGGTGGGCATCGGGAGGGCTCCAAGTGGGCACAGGGGCTCCGTCTCACGCCGTGCTGCTTTCAGCAAATACAGAGCAACTTCATCGTGGTGATCCACCCCGGCTCGACGACCCTGCGGCTCGGCAGGGCCACGGACACGCTGCCCGCGGGCATCCCGCATGTCATCGCCCGGCGGCACAAGCAGCAGGGCCAGGCGGCCTACAGGGACAGCTGGCTCCTCAGGGACGGGCTCAATGTAAGCCGGCAGGCACCGTGGCGCGGAAAATCCTGGTCCATTGTACAGTGCGTGTCTTCCCCTCATACTGTGTGTTTTCCAGAGGCGAATATGGCTCAAGTCAAACTTTTCTTCACGCGTGCTGTAGATGCCACCTACTAAAGTCAGTTGGCACCTGTCTATGTTAAGGTTTTATTTGATTTGTTTATATTGAGCTCAATCTAGTAACTTGATAGATTGAGGGTCTGTACATGTTGATTTCCCTGTGCTGTGGTCTGGCACCACACTCAGTAATTCTCTTAATAGAATGCCAGCTGTAGGATTAAAATTGGACTTCTCCATTTGTAACTGCACTGATTGCAAGTTGGTTTGTGACTTGAATAACAGCTAGTAATTTTTGGCCAGCCTGCTCAAGAATATATGCAGTGGTCTTATTCATAATCTGAATCTATAAAAAAAAAATCAAATTAATGTGTCTAATATTAAACTTCACATTTAAATAACTGAGGTCTATTTAAACATTTTTGCTCATAGTTAACATTAAATAATGGCCTGAGTGCATCACTCTGGAGAGAAAGTCCTATAGTGACTCCAGTCAGTTAAAAGATTCAAGTTGACTTTGATAAATAGGTGTTGGGAACTCTAATATAAAAAGTAGTTTCTTCAAAATAAGCATAAGTTTATCTTTCTTATACAAACCTCTGTCCTTTCCACAGTCTATCAATTACAGCAATGATTTCATTGTTTAGCCATAGCTTCAGTATTACCAGTATACAGACACGTGCTTGGAAAGTAACTATTTACATTGTATCTCTGGGGTTTTCCTTAGAAACCTGAAAGTACTGAGCAGAGACAAAATGGCCTTAAAATGGTGGACCAAGCAATATGGTCTAAAAAGATGTCGAATGGAGCAAGGCGTATACCAGTGTCACCTGATCAGGTAAATAATTCACAAGATTTTATTAAATTGTTCATTCACATAGTCCTTTGGTTTGTTGCTACATTTCAGTGGTGGTGTTTTATTTTAATTCCATGCACAAAAAGTGACTGCTGAAATAATTATCACCAGGGTTTGTTTTGATTACATTTCAGGCCAGGTCATACAACAGACAGATGCGACCAGCTATTCTGGACCACAGCTCTGGGGCCAAGTGGACAAACACATCAAATCATCCTGAATTTTTGGTAGGAGAAGAGGTAAGATTCCTTTTGCTGCAGAATGAGGCTTCACATGTTTTAATGGAGCCATGTCCTCTGTAACAATTTGCTATAAGTTAGTATGTACTGCAAGAGACATAAGGTTAGCCAGCTGATACCTGAGAAACTTTCCTATGGAGTAATTGAATATTTATTATCATTCAGCAAGACCAGAGGGTTTCCTCCCTTTGCCTAACAAGTGTCTTGGATCCTTTGCTGCTATCAATCAGTGTTTCTGCAAGGACTAGGCTAGAACTTTGTCCATATGGCATAAATCAGAGAAAAGGCAAGAAACTGATAAAAAGATCAGTACTTGGAATTGCTGCTGAGTAACTAGGTATTCATGAGCTTCAAAGAGCTTAAATTATCTTAGTTTCTAATTTGAGATAGTGGAAAAATACCATTATGTTCAGTAGATGTCCATGGGTAAGAGCATTAAATCAATTTAAACAATGTATTTGTTGTCTTTTTGTTTTAAGGGTTTACAATCAAGCCCTGTTACAAAGAAACCCCCTGTATTGCTGTCACATCTGTCTGAGCGCTGCTGTATGTCATTATACCTGCTTCTGAGATATTTTTCTTTCTAATATTTGTTAAAATTTTTGGGGAAAAGTGACACATAGAACATCATCTCTTATTTTCAGGCACTGTATGTTAATCCCATGGATTCTTATAATATACATTGGCCTATTAGAAGAGGGCAGCTGAATCTCCATGCAGGACCTGGTGGCTCCCTCACTGCTGTGTTAGCAGACCTTGAAGTTATATGGTCACATGCAATACAAAAATATCTGGAAATACCTCTGAAAGACTTAAAGGTAATCTGTGAACAACACATTTATGCGGGCTGTATGTATTTCTGTAAAAGTTACTGTAAAAGAGAAGGCTTTTGCTCTTATTGGGAGCTCCTTACTGGTGCTTTTCTTAACAAATACATTCTGTGAGCGTGGTTCCTAAGACTTCATTTGGAATTTTATCTCTGTCTTTAAGACAAAAATTGTTCATAGAATGTCTAATGAGGAGGTTTAGAAACCCCATTATAGACATTTCACAGTCTCAGTCTTTGTTTGGGCTTTTTTGTTGACTGTAAAGGAGGCATCTAAGGAAGAGTGGCCTAATACTTGTATAATTCAGTGTGCTTGCCAAGTAGGTGCTTTTCTCATATCTAAAGTACTTTTAACATTATAGTGGCCTATAGACTCTCAACATGACACCCTTGAACTATTTTTTTTTTAGTATTAAAAATGTTCCCCTTTTCCATAATTTTGCTTTTCTTAAATAACTTATGTATCATGCTTTCTTCCTCAGCATCAGGTGTTCAAGAATGTAGAGAAACTTAATTTGAGAGCTGGCTTTAATTTACTGTTCTTGTCTTCAGTACTACAGATGCATTTTACTAATTCCAGACATCTATAATAAACAACATGTGAAAGAACTGGTAAATATGATCCTGATGAAGATGGGCTTCTCAGGTAAAACCATACTTGAGCAAGTACTGAATGAATAATTGCACAAAGACTTTTTTTTCCTCTAAGAAGTTGGCTTAACTGCATGCAGTAAATATAGAAGAACAATTTTAAAAAAACACCCAAAACAATCAAGTAATTCTTAGCTTCTTCTGCATGTTTACTTCCAGACCGGAAAGCCCTCTGATTTACTGATTAGTGTTTGCCTAGTCTCTATCTTAATTGTAAGATGTTGGAGATTAAAATTGTTGTTGTGTAATAATTGACCAGTACAAAGTGCAAGCAGTTTTCAAATATTACTCTTAGCAGAATATATATTTAAATATTATTGCTTAAACAGTGAAGCCATTTAGCCTCTTCTACATCTAATCAAAGACATTCATTTTACAAAAAGAGACTTCCTATCCGAAGGAATTAAGTAGATGGTAAATAAACTGCATAAAGAAAGAACAATCTCATGAGATCTAAATTTTGTTCACATGTATATATAGATTTGATTTGGTTCATCACATTAAAATGAACAAGCCATGTTGGCTATTTTAGTTTTTGAGAGAAGGGTTCTAGATGGTGCTGTGTTTGAATCCTCCTGAGTTTTTGAATAGCAGTAATGTGAACACTACTACCTAACAGTACTCTGTAAAAATGTGCTGGCACAGGGGTAGTCCTTTAAATGTCAGCAACGTGACTGGAGTTTGGCATGAATGTAATATCATTTCCTGTCATATTGCTAGGAATTATTGTGCACCAGGAGTCTGTGTGTGCCACCTTCGGCAGCGGTTTGAGCAGCGCGTGTATTGTCGACGTGGGCGACCAGAAGACGAGTGTTTGCTGTGTGGAAGATGGTGTTTCCCATCGCAACACCAGGTATCTTCCAATATGCAGGATTATCACGACCATCTTCTTAGCTGCTTACCAAAGACCTGACTTTAAAAAGGAAACATTTGCTATATATACCACTTGGGTTTTTTCCTGTGAGCCATTAATAGGGTCAAGCGGTTAAAATATGAACCTTAGAGAATTCTGATGTCTTCAAAAGAAGAAAATAGTCAGAACTGGTACTGTTCTCTGCAAGCTGTGTGAAAGTCATGATCCCAGCATGTCCAAAGTCTTTCAAGTATTCCTGTGTGTGCTGCTGCAGGCAGTATTTCAGCAAATAAATAGAAAAATGTTTTTCTTCTCTGTGCTTAGGCTGTGCCTTGCATATGGAGGATCTGATGTATCAAGGTGCTTTTACTGGCTTATGCAACGAGCAGGATTCCCATACAGAGACTGTCAGTTAACTAATAAGTTGGATTGCCTGCTGCTGCAGCACCTAAAGGAGACGTTCTGTCATCTAGACCAGGTGAGAGGAGGAAAATAGTGTGTTCTCCAAGTAAGACCTAAAAAATTCAAGAGTAGGTAAATGAAATCCATAGTTTGAAGAGTTTAGTTACTTTGTTTCCTAGAGTTTGATTATGTTGCTTGATAAATATAAAAGATACAATACTTTGCTTACATTGTTTTTGACCTTAGGATATTTCTGGATTGCAAGATCATGAGTTCCAAATTCGGCATCCAGATTCTCCAGCTTTGTTATACCAGTTCCGACTAGGGGACGAGAAATTACAGGTGATTTTTTTATGATTAAATTTCAAGAATTATATTAAGCATTGAGACTCAGAGCCTCACTTCACATTGGCCCAGTGCTACTAAACCCATGTCATTTATGGATTGTTCTTAAGCCTTTCTTGTTAATAGTTCTAAAATTAATTACTAAAGTTATGAAGGGGCCTAATGCAGCACTAGAGGATGCACAAGACTTCCTAATTAGTTTTAGTCAGAATGGTTGTAACTTCAAATGCATATGATAATTATCCTTCAAGTGCAAGGAATAAATGCTAACTTTGCAAGTTTTTCAGCTCACAATTGAAATTTCTAATTTTATAACAAACTGCTTTTGCGTACTTATTTATCATACAATGCCAGAATCTGTAAAGAAACTTGCAAATAAGTATATTTGTTGTTGTTTTTTAAATTAAACAAAACAGAAAACACTTTAGTCTTTCGCAAACTACTTGGAAAAAACCACCTCTATTTAACTTTGAATTGTGAGGAAAAATAGAATAAGGCTTTTCTCTTTCACCAGTAAATGCAAAAAAGAAAAACTATATAGTAGACTCATGCCAAATCTCTCATTCTTCAGGCTCCAATGGCCCTGTTTTATCCTGCAACTTTTGGAATTGTTGGACAAAAAATGACAACTTTGCAACACAGGTCACAAGGTGACCCTGAGGATCCTCATGATGAACATTACCTGCTAGCCACACAAAGTAAGCAGGAGCAGGTGTGTGAATGCTGGTTTTCTTTTTTATCAAGTATTATTTAACTGGGGAACAAAATGAGGACCCATTAGCTTTTCTCAGAAACCAAAGTTTGTTACCTGTGTCAGAAGTATTAAAGAATAAATTTAGATTAAGGAATTATGGATGTCTAGACAAGTCTTTAATTAGAACTGTGCATTTCCAGAGTCTAAGAAGGCTTCATATTATAGGACTGATCAATTTGATGGAGTTCAAAATAAAACCCTTACTTTGAATGTGGGGATTAAAATTAAAATTAGATAAGGTAATAATGCAGTGCTTAACATTGCTGTGCAGAAAGGTGAAGGGAAGTGCAATGGTGCTTAGTTAAGTCTTTGTATTGTTGTGTAACCTGCTGAAGATGTTTTTGCATTCCCCATATTTAATTCCTCACAATTTAATGTTTTCCCATTTTTAAGTCTGCAAAAGCTACAGCTGATAGAAAATCTATGTCGAAGCCTGGGCCGTTTGAGGGAGAATTGAGAGGCCAAGGTTCAGACATTTCAGAGAGGATCTACCCACAAGAAGTGGAACTGGGATCTTCCCAGAGTGATTGTGTGATATCTGGCAATGATTCAGAGGAACCTTTAACTGCACACATGTCCAGGAAAACAGCTATTTCTCAGTTTGAAGGCAAAGCCTTGGGCCTTGACAAAGCCATCCTTCATAGTATTGACTGCTGTGGTAAGAATTACATTTGTACGAGTCTGTAAGATACGCATGTCAGTGTGGATTTATGTAACCCCTGTATTTTACCAAATGTAAATATCTATGTCCCTAAATTTTATCATCTTGAGAGTAGCTACAGTCTTTCTTATATGTGCAGCTTTGTTGAGGTTTCTTGAGCTACATGTTTTGTATCTCCAAGGAATAGAAAAAGAATTTTAAAATCAGACATCAGTTTCTATCTGGTTTGACTTGCCCAAAATTAATTGTAATACAAATACAGGCCATATTAACTTTAAAACCCAGATATATTTCTATATATCCTTTCCTTCCAGCATCTGATGATACAAAAAAGAAGATGTACAGCTCCATCTTAGTAGTGGGAGGAGGCCTTATGTTTCATAAAGCTCAAGAGTTTCTTCAACACCGAATTCTCAACAAAATGCCACCTTCTTTCAGAAGAGTTGTTGAAAATGTTGAAGTCATCACAAGACCTAAGGTAACTATTAACTGAGAGCTAAGTGGACAATAAACTATGATTAGTTGAAATCTTTGAAAGATTAAAATTAAAAAATTCTGTCAAAACCACAGAGTAGCTGAATATCTGAGATTTAGGAGAGCTTTCAGCTTGTACCAGGGCACTGGCCAGTTACAGGCAGGAAGTGAGAGGCAGAGCAAGAGTGCTACTGGTGTGGATCACTGAACTGAAGGGGATATTAGCTAAAGGCCCTGCTCTTAAAGAAGGGGTTAATACTGGCCTGGGAAGTGAACCTGTCTCCTCAGCAAGAAATTGTGATGGGTTTCTTTTAAATCATAGTAAGTTAAAAGAAAACATGGCATTAAGAGCAGTTTTCATTTGGCATTGATTGGGAAAAAACTTGTAAATTTAAGACTGGAGTATATTTTAGAGTCTCCATTGCTGAAAGCAGGATTTTCATGACATGCCTAAAAAGTATCTTAAAAAAAAAAAAATGTGACTTCTCAGAACATCTTAAATATTCTTTAAATATTTTTATCTTGCTATTTTTTCCCAGATAATATTGAAAAACATTTCTCCTCCCTTTCCCCCAGGATTCTAAGTGGTGAACACTGTTAAAAAAAGTAGGATGCAACTTTTGAGAACTATGCAAAGTTAGAGCAGTGATTGTGTGCAATGTGTTTGGAATTTAGGATATGGATCCACGCTTAATTGCCTGGAAAGGAGGTGCAGTTTTAGCCTGTCTCGACACAACTCAGGAGCTCTGGATATACCAGCGGGAGTGGCAGCGCTTTGGGGTCCGAATGCTACGAGAGCGAGCTGCCTTTGTGTGGTGATGGATGTGGAACCTGCTGAACTCAAGATTCCTTTCCCCAAATGCCCTTTTTTTCCCTAATGCAGATGTATTGATCTTCTGCTGATACATATTTTTGTATTTTATTGATATTAACTTCAACTGAGATTTTTCCAGAAGTGCTGCAAAAAAAAGCCTTACTGAATGCACGTGACTTCAGCATTGCTACACTTCATCTTTGGGATTGTATGCACTGAATTCTGTGTACAGAGTACCACAGTCATCTCCAAATTAACTCTATTTATATTATACAAGTTGTATATATTAAAATTGCACAACGTGGGAACTTAAGGTATAAAATCTTGATGTGACAGATGTTAGGCCAAGATTCATTCTAGGTACACATACACAGAAGCAACAGCTGAAGAGTGCAGCTGTGGGTTCAGTGTATTATTCTGATTCCTACTCTAATGTTACTAGGAGATGAACTTGTTATGTAAGTGATCATTATGGAAAAAGTGAAATGAATTAAAACTACAGTTTCTCAGTTGCTGTTGGTATTTTAGTTATGTAATAAATTATATTATTCAGTGGAAAGAAAAGAATCGGGAAGTGGAGTATTCTTTTTTTGCCTGTTCTTACCATTAGAATTTCTTGTTACTTTTTCATTATCCATGGTAAAGTCCACTTTTTTCCTCTATTTTACAAAAATCAATATAATACACAAAAACTAGCTGTAATTTTATATAATCAGCACCAACCTCAATTCTGTGGGACAGGTACATGAGCTTTTTCTCCCAATAAATGATCCTTCATACAAAAATGCTATTTGTTGTATGAGATTCAAGATTTACTCTCCATTTAGGAAGAAAGCAACTGAAGGAAAAAGGCTATGCTTCCCTTAGCAGGGAGTGTGGGAGAATGGCAGGGACTGACAGCAAACCCTTGGGGCCAAGGAACAGATTCCTGCACTAAGTATTTCGGGGAGTTCCTGCAGCCCAGCCCTGGCCCAGTCCCTTGGCCTGCAGAGCAATTAGCACTTGGACAATGTCCCATTCATTAGAGCACATCTCCCAGTATAGTTTCACGGGAGGACAGTGAGGCTGCACTGCTCACCCACCCTGCAACACAAACCAAACCCCAGCGAGCCTGAGGGGCAGCTCCCTTCAAAAGCACAGTGATGATTTAAACACCACAGTAATGTAGCCCCAGCTGAAGCTTCCTAAACAAACTTCTGACAGTTTCCATTACAATGATACCTAAGAGATGGTCTCTTTCATATGATCTTGCCTAAAAAGATGCTTGCAGCAAAACTCAAACAGCAGGAATTACAGAATACTAAACTTGAGAAAGTAAGAACTCTTACCTCAGTCTGTGATGACATGAGCTACTGCAGCAACAGTACTACAGCCACAAGTAGAGCAGCAAGGAGAAAACACACAAATCATCCAACAGAATTGTTTGTGAGGAGCTCTGAAAGAGAAAGGATCACTTTGAAACAAGTCTGTAAAAAGTTTCTTCAGTTATCATAATACTTATGGATTCATCTACACACATTTATCTAATAGTGAAATGAAATCGGGGGGGGAGTAAAAAGTCAAACATTTATCACAGAAACAGTCACTACTAAGTTAAATCATATTTAATTGCATTTCAAATTGCATTTACTGGGCTTTAAGACTATTCTATATTCTTAACAGAATTATAGGTCATGCATATACATTTATATTTAAATCTACTTGTCAAATATAATAAAACAGGGTGAGTATCTTAGAAATCGTAAGCAAGGTGTGTTGCATGTTAGTGAAGCCTAATTAACTAGTTACTGTGTGTTTTCTTACATTTCTACGTTCATTGGTTAATCTCATTCTGAATAAAATAATGCTTTTTTAAACCATTCTTAAGAACATAATCTGAAAAAGTAAAATACCATTATCAGTGGAGCAGAGCTCCTCTGAAAGCAACAGCAACTCTTTTAGAGCCTCTCCCAGTGTTCACTGACCCGCTCTGGTGATTGCACTTCAGTGGAAGCAAGAGCCTCCTGCTGTGCTACTGCAGAAGGAGAACTCAGAAAACTGCTTTCAGTTTACTATAACATAACAGAAAATTACCTTTGCTTCTCTGTTTCAATAAGTACTTCATACTTTGATGCTCATAAAGCAATATTAAATGTTCAAGCCCGAGACTGCTTGTTATAAAACTCCCTTCTAATTCTGTCTCTATTTTTACAACTCCCCTGAGGGTTGAAGAGAGTTCAGTTTAAAGTTGTTAATAAGTATGTAAATGTTGAAATGGGTTTCTGCTAGGGCCGTGTTTGTGGTAGACACCATCCACCCTGCAGGTGGCACCTTATGACCTTACAGTGATTGTGCTTTTGAAGGGGCAAGTCAAAAGTGTTTGTTACAACAGGGTTCCTTGCAGCTGTTTGAATTCAGGCACTGCTGCCTGAAAAGGTATGTGATAAAAATATCTAGCCCATTAAACCTCCACCTGATTTAGAAGCATAGTATTTATTATTAGTTACACATCTGCGTGCTCTAATCTGCAAGGAATTTGTTCAGCCTGCTAAAGGTAGTCATGGCATGGAGTATCAACTAGCAACCAGACTAAAACCATCATCTCATGTAAACCAAGAAAAGTTCTCAATTTCATATCCATGGATTCAAATATAGCATTACTATCTAAATTCACCTGTAGAGAATTGTTAAGATTTCCTTTTGAAGGGCACAGGTATGATAGAGGGAAAGATTCAGGAGTAGGTCTTAGACCCTATTCAATATTCAGGCAAAGATGATATTGTGAAACACTTCTGGAGTCATCTTTCCCTCTTCAGAATGATGTCTATATGTGTATAGCACTTACCCATTTCAGTACAACTTCACTGTGTTTCATTACATTATTTTTTAAATCAATATTTAAAATTTTAGCAAACAAGTTCTGTGTGAGTTTTCACTAAAGTCTATTAAAATATGCATAAATGAATCAATAAATGCCACATATTGATAACTATTATTATTATAAGTAATATATTTTAAAATAATTTGATAAAAGTTAAACAAGGGGCAGTGCTATTTGTTGTATTGCTTAAAATTCAGCATAGGTAACTAGTTTGAATCTGTGCTGTGCACTGGGACAAAACTCAGTTCCATGGACTACAAAGACCCATTACTTGACTTTTGAAGAAGTGTCTCTTACCTGCAGCTGAACCTCAGCTCTGCTGGCTGAACACAACTGAAGAGCTGCTGCATGATTGCAGGACATTTGGTCTGAGAATCTGTACTGACAAATTACTGAGAAATGAAACACCTGAAGACCGAAACCTTGCTCAGCCCTCAGTTGCTGTTCTGTGGCTTTCAGGGACTAGAAAAACTAGCCTGGGACAATCTTTGTTAGGTCTTCAAGGACTTCCTTGCTGGCCTGTGCAGACATGAAAAACTTGTAAAAGAATTCCTCAATCTGACTTTGCATTGAGGTTAAAATGAAAGGTTTTGCTGTGAGCAAAATGATGTGCAAATAAAAGTCCTTTCTAAATCTCAAGGAACTTTATAAATCCACACAGGAGCCTTATCTGCAGTGAGACTGCTTGACTTAATAGTACTACACATTAAAAACATCTGTTGAAGCAGACTTGGGAAGGACAATGGTGAGACCTTTTCCTTACAGATTTCTCTTTTCCTGTGCATTTTTTCGTTAAATTAACAAGTCTAAGCCCTTCCTCCCATTCTCATTGAATCCCTTAGTGAACTAGGAACTTGTAAAGAAAATAGTCCTCATCTGAATTCTTGAATCTTTATCACAGCTTTTACTTCAAGGTTTTGATTTGCTCTCCAGGTTTTTGAGTAGAAGACAATATACAACACAACAAATGCTTCTTTCACTTTTACACTGTTTATAAATTTGGCTTCTACAACAGTTTGGCTTTTTTCCACTCTCTAAAGCTAAACCAGGCCATACGTCTTTTTGACTAAAACTGAGCAAAAAGATCATCACATCAAATGCTTATTAACTCATCTCACCATAAATGGATAGTTTTGCTCAATTTTCATAAGCTCTTTTAAACATTTTTCTTTTAAGGATTGCTCACCTCAGTGATAGAGCTGTCTCATACAGTTATGGGAACTAAGTACATTTATATTGCTATTTTTATCACTGATCATAAATAAAGTTTTCTGTTGAGGTTTTCTCTTACATCTATCAATATTTTGATTCTCACACTAATGAAATTAGGCATTGCTACCATCAGACTAAACTAAGTTATTCCAGTAAAAAAAAAAAAAAAAGTAACAAAAATCCACAACCTGTCCCCAAAGCTGAGAAATAACATTCATATTTTTCACATGACAGCCCAATGGCTGAATAAAGGAGACAAAGACAACTTACAGAGTTTAACTGACTTTGATACTGTTTTCAGTTTATAGTCAAATACTCTACCAACTCCAAAACTGACACGTATAATAAAGATTCCTGATGCATTCTGTAGTTAACCATTAAAGCAGGAACATTAATGGTTTCCTAGATAACTAACACTGCCACTTGTTCAGAATAAAACAACAATAAGTTTATTAACACTTTCTAAAGTTATTTTTCTGCATCTAATCCTACTCTCTAATAATTACAACTAATGTTAGCAGGGCAGCAGCTACTACTGCTTACATAAATCACCCATCTCTATGATAATGCATATCTTGAACTGCATAGGGACTGCCAGTGACACCTGTTTTAACATGCAGCTATTCCAACAAATATTTAGCGAAAATGTGAAACATCAACTTTTGTCCTCAGCTGAAATGCAAATTCAAAGTTGCGAACACCCTGCTAAGAGCAAAAGTGCATAATGCATTTAATGAAGTGTGCTAATATGAAACTTGACTGTCTCTTTAAAAACAGATTATATTACAAAATCAAGGTAAGAATACTATTGTCTTTACATGTACTTTTCATCTTAAAGGATATTGAAGTGCTTTAAAAAATATTTAGGTATTACAGTAATTTCTGAGGTTTAATTGATGACAAAAACAACCATTAACTGTACTTTGTGAAAGTGATTATTATCCATTTTGTGAGAACAATGGGAAAAAACCATATTAACTGCCATACAAATAAAATTATGCTGTTTATTTTGAAGCGTATATGATCACTGCAAGACCATTTTAGCAGTTTACCTAGAACAGCTTACGGAATATATTCATTAAGTCAAGGCTTTGGAACTAGATGATATTCAGGGTTGCTCCCAAACCAAGCCATTCTGATTCTTTTCTACCATGAACATTCTGAGAGGTTTCATCCTCCAGGAGCGACACTGGCTCTTCATACAATACCAATCCTTGGCCATTTCCCAAGGAATTTTATGGGATCCTCTCCCCACCATCACATTTTAATGCAGTTTAGTCTAGTGAACACACACTACAGCAGCATATACTGAAGATATTTGGAGGACAAAGCCAATAGCATAGTTAAGTTATATGACCCGAACTAATAATTCCACAGGGCCTTATCAGTGATGAGCACCAGACTTGGCAGTCATTGCTGAGGTAACGAGTCAATCAGCACAGACCGGCACGGTGGGACAACCCGTTTGCCACTCGCTCACTTCCAAACCACGGTGCTCTCCTGGAAACACGCATTGCACAGGTAAGGATCGCAACTAAAGCTTTGAATTGCAAGGTCCAGCTCAGCTTTCACAGGCTGCCCCAGAGCACTTCGCCTACATTTCACACACAGACACCCTGTTAGTGCCGGGACAGGGGCACGGAGAGGGGAGCGGGGCCCGCCCGCCCCATCACACCTGGAGCCTCCCGCGTCCCTCGAGCAGCTCCCAGCGCTCCCGATGGAAAGCGGGATCGCAGCCGAGGGGACAACGCTGTCGAAGACGTTTCCTTTAAAGAGCAATAACACGCATTGCTTTAAGGGAGGAAAAAAAAAAACCCCAACAAACAAACAAAGACCCCAAACCTAAAACAAAAAGGCCTTTTGTCCGCCCCACTAGGGGCGGGGTGAAAAAGTTGGAGCGCTCCCGGGTAAGGAGCCTCAGCGCGGAGCCGGACACTGCCAGAGTCCCGAAGCTGTCCCGTGTCCCTGCCCCGTCCCGTGGAGCTCCGGCCGCCCGGGCACTTCCAGCAGGATGGGCGAGGCCCCGAACTTCGGCCCGCCGCGGCCCCGACCCATCCTCGGCAGCGACCAAAGGCTGCGTTCCGGTGCGAAGCCCCACCCGCGCTCCTGCCCGGCCTCCCCGCCGACCTCTCCGCCCCCGCTCCGCGCCCCCAGCCTCGCAGGGACCACCCCTGCCCCCCCCGGGCTGGGCGGGCGCTGCCGAGGGTCGGTGGCAGCCCCACACTCGAGTGGGATCCGCGGCCGGGAGGAGGGACAGGGACGTGTCCTGTGGGTGCCCCGTCCTGCAGGAGCCCCCGGAGCGGGGTGGCGGCAGCCGCAGACCCGCCGGAGCTCACAGCGGCCAGGCACGCTGGTTCTCGGGAGGAAGAGCTGAGGTAAGTGGGCTTGAGCCGTTCCAGCCGTGGAATGGAAGCTTACCACAAACTTTTTGTAAGTGAAGGAACTTTCTCGCTAGCAGGAAAGTTAGCCCAAAGCATTCCCACGGCAGATTAATTTAAGCGGTGTTACACAGACGTCAACGGGGAAAAAAAAACCAAGCAAACAAAAAGCAGGAGCTGCTTTTACCTGAGGAGCTGTTCCTCCTGCGCCTCACACAGCCAGGCCTGGCAGTGCCATGAAGAGTAAATATCCTGACAAAGTCCCATTGTTCTGCTGCACCGTGTGTTGTCCCTGCTGTGGGCATCGCTGGGAGAGGGTCATATTTTACATCTGCCAGAGAGGATATTCTTGTTCTGGCTCTGTCAAAACAGGGCAGGGAGTAAAGTTGCAGGCACAGGGGCCCTCTTTGTTTCAGGATCAGTTTAGAAGAACTAGGGTAGGACAGTGCCACGCCAAAGGATCACGCACAGAGGAGAGTGGATGTTGAATTGTGCATTGAAACTAGTGGTTTAATCCATTCAATCCAAATATGTATGCTAGACTTAAACTAAATCAGAATGGCTTGATTTTTGATCTCTGTACTTCAGAAGTTAAAAGAACAGAAGTTTGTGAATCATCTACACACTGACTCTCAAAGTCACTTGAATGTTATAGCCTAGACAGTGCTGAGTTCACTCCGAACTCACTCTTTGCAAGATAAAAATGCTGTCAAATGTTATTCTGTCAGTCACATCTAACTGTAACTATGAAAAACATGTGGTGGAGTAAATTTTAAATGATACTTCAGTTGCTTAAAGAGAACATCAACAGATTTAGATTTTTTGGCTGGTAATTCAGCCTTCTAGCCCAGACAGTGAGTGCTCTGTCTTGGTACATACTTTTGATCACTTATTTCCAGTTTTATCAAAGAGCAGGACAGCTCTGGTTGCTTAACAGTAACAAGGCACAATGTTCTCTAACATTTTTAGATTAGGCACCTCATCCACTACAGAACTATTTCATTACTACCCATTTTAAATATCTCCTCCTATGCATGCAGGATATCTACCTTCCCCACTTTGCTGTGGACTATAAACCCTTTAGGAGTGTAGGAGTGAGATCTTGGGGTTGAATCCTGACACCTTTATTTATTTTTCTTACAGAGATTGCAAGCCAGTTTAATCCGTAGGTGCCCTATGCAGCCTCTTTTTCTCGCCTTTTTGTCTCCCCCTTCCTAAAAAGTGAAGTAGCACACTGTTACACTATTCACCTTTCAGAGCATCACTGTTCCTTAGAGAAGTCAGATCAACATCCTTAGGGTAGCAATAGTAGGTATCCACTGAGTACATCAGCCCGATACTGTATTCAGAAATGTGTTACAATGATGCAAGGAGCCCCAAACACCTAATTTCATAACTCCACTGTCTGTTTCTACCTGACCAGTGTCAGATTAAGTATATAATGAAATCGTAGCAAGAGAATTTTCCTGCTGAGATGCTCCTGCTCTCCTGTCTTGTAAGACCACCATCTCTAGGCCCTGCTAAATAGCAACACCTGTAAACACAAACATGTTTAAAATTACCCCGATTTTGAAGCTCTACTGCAATACAGGGAATGTATTTTATGTTGCTGCCCTATGCATTTCTGCAAGTCTGTTCACTGATTCCTGGGGAACATGTTACCACATGTTCATAAAGAGGTCCTGATATGGGGGAATCCAGATAAAGATATACAGTAACATTCAGTAAGACCCAAAAGACAACTTTTTGTTGGTAGTAAGTACAGAGCATTCCAGTAGAACCATGTTGTGTGAACTTTCATATTTCTACTTAGTTTGCATGGAGCCACTACAGTATTTGATAAAGCTGGCCATAGAACTGTATTTCCCTTGGGAAAGAGGGTCATCTTCTCCAGCATGTCTCAGAGTATCAGGTGATTCTACCTGTTAGGATAATAACTTGATTTTGTCCAGTTACTGAAAACAAGCACTTTTCTTGCTGAAATACAGTTCTTAGGAACATTCCACAGGCTGTAAATGCTCCAGTGCAAAAAAAAGGACCAGATAAAACTAAGGGAAAGTTGAGTGCAAAGGTGCTGAGCCTCAAAAGGTTACTTTTTCACTCACATTCTTTGAATCTGCCAGATTCCACAAGACTATCTTCCATAGAAGGACTTGAACTGTAATTAACCCATGCATGCTCATAGTACTTCATACATTATTTCAGAGAGAACTATCATCATGTTCCCATTTCAGGACTCGATCTCAGTCCTTGATACCAACCCCTTCAATAAAACGTTGAATTGTTTTGAGTTTCAAAGCCTGTATCTGTGAGAGGCTCTTAAACAAACCAGCTTTTAAAAGGGTCCAGACTTCAGTGTTGGGGTTCTGGCATGAGGCAAGACACAAGCACTTAGTGCTGTCTTTAGAGTGCCCCTTCAGACAGCATTTTTGAGAGCTCAGAAGCCACTGCTGATGCCATAGCAAACTAAAAATACAGCCTCCAGCACTGCCAGAGTAGGTTAGGCCCTGACTTCACATGATTCCAGGGATTTTGGAGAACCTACTCTCAGCCGAGGACTAGGTAGGTTACAGGCTTAACAACCAGCATTCTGGTTAGGAAGCATGGTACCACTTGATGGCTTTAGAGATAACAAAATAAACCAGCCAGTAGTTGCTTCAGAGTCTGTGAGGCCCACCTGTCTGAATCTTGAGTGTTGACCACCTGTAGGACCAAAGTCTGAGTGTTTACTTTCACCAGAAAAATAGAAACAACTCACATTTTAGGGACAGAGTATCCTTCCCAGCTTGTCTGCACCCATATTCTACCAACCCTATCATCAATCAATTCCTGAATCAATAAAGTCCTGTGACCCACCAGTTTTTCAGGTTAAATATCAATACTTCAAAACTCTTCATCACAAACAAACGATGTACAAACCTCTCTCCCTTTACGTGATCTTCTGCTGCACCGCAGGAAACAGACAAGCCTTCTTCAAGACACAATCTTTAATAGTCTTCACCTGCAAAAAAATCACACACCCCACCTTCAGCTGGGGTCAATTTTGAATTAGCCATGTGAGAATCACCTGTGTGAACTTCAGGCTCAGTCGTATCCCCAGCATCTTTTTTTTTTTCTTTACAGAGCAAACTGCTCTCCATGGTTGGTTGGTCATTTTCCTGAAGTTTGAGCATTTGTACAATCTATTACAAGTTTTCCTGAGAGTCAGGTATATGCTTCTTCCCATCCATTCCCCAAGGGTAAAGAAACCTTACTTTTGCTTATGAGATTGTACGTAAAATTGTATATAATAATACATGGAAAACATAACGTTTATCAGAAAACTTACATCTAATTTTGTTACAGAGTTGGGCCTTAAGGGCTTATGTATGCTCTCACAAACTTTACACTGTAGAATTTCACCCAAGAAAAGGAGTATGGACAGTTCAGTTCCACCTTTTAGTAAGAAAAAGCCAATTATGTCAATGATTCATTAAGGCATGTTTTCTTTTAGTGAAAAAAAAGCCCAAACATTTAAAAAGAAACACAGGTTTTATATTACAAAATATTGGATAACTATGAAAGTTGAATGTGTAAAAATCAACATTAACAACATAATCATTTTCTAAAAAGTTTTATTTCACAAACAAAATACAGTATTGTTGTAAAGTGTTACCTGAAAATGACTGACATTTTAGAGGTAGTAAAGCTTACATCCTAATTTGTATTTTTGGGGTTTTTTCCTAGAGTGAAACTGGATTTTTGTTAAGAATTCTGCAAAACTGATACTATCAGTAAAGATGTCCTACTTAATGAAAGGAGTTAAATGGTGCAGTCCTGTAAGTCAGATGTGCAAGGTAACAGGAAGCCTGTTTAAAGCACACACGTTAAAGAGCATATTGGGCATCAGTGAACAACAACTCCAAATTTCACGTGCATCTTCTCAGCTTAGTTCTGAAAAGGCAGACTCTTATAACTATGTCATCGTTGGAGCTGGATCAGCAGGGTGTGTATTAGCCAACAGACTGACAGAAGACCCTCTCAGTACTGTGCTGCTTTTGGAAGCAGGCCCTAAAGATACCCTTCTAGGCAGTAAAAGACTGCTGTGGAAAATTCACATGCCTGCTGCACTAACATACAACCTCTGTGATGAGAAATATAACTGGTATTACCACACAACTCCACAAAAGCACATGGATAACCGGATCATGTACTGGCCCCGAGGAAGAGTGTGGGGTGGCTCCTCTTCCCTCAATGCCATGGTTTACATCCGTGGGCATGCAGAGGACTATAACAGATGGAGCAGGGAAGGGGCTACAGGATGGGACTATGAACGCTGCTTGCCTTATTTTAAAAAGGCACAGACACATGAACTGGGGCCAAATCAGTACAGAGGTGGAAATGGACCCCTGCATGTGTCAAGAGGGAAAACAAACCATCCCCTTCATCAAGCATTCCTGGAGGCAGCCCAGCAAGCTGGGTATCCCTTCACAGATGATATGAATGGCTATCAGCAAGAAGGATTCGGCTGGATGGACATGACTGTACGCCAAGGTAAATCATAATGGGGCCAAAAAGTGATTTGTTTCTGAGCCAGTGGTATTCTGAAATAATTTCGGAATATGGACATATAATCTGCACTGAATGCCAGTTGGGTGTTTAGATTACTACACAGTGTTTACATCCTGTTCATTTCACAGCAGCTTGCTATCAGTCTAGTGTGCATTTCATTGAAAATCACATTGGCAGGCAAGTCCTGCTTCACAGTTAAACTATGTCACTGTGAAATTTGTTATGTTAAATTAAAATCTTAAGTTATTATTTCAAATCACATTTGCCTTGAAGTGATAAACTCTGTGAGGGCTTACCCTCTGTAAACAGCCTGGTGGTTATTGGCCAAAATCTGGCAAATACTGAGCATGACTATTTTGATGTTTAATGCAAATATACATTGTAGGTCAAAGATGGAGCACAGCTAGTGCTTATCTTCGCCCAGCCATATCACGCCCAAATTTGTCAGTTGCAGAGAAGACACTTGTAACAAAAATCTTGTTTCAAGGAACAAAATGCATTGGTGTTGAGTATGTGAAAAATGGGCAAAGGAAGAAGGTAAGAGATTTTTATTTTCCAGTTTGAGAGGTATGAGCCAAAGCAAAATTAATTTCCTTTTTAAAACAAACTTTTACAAAAAGTGGCACCAGTATATGATTCCTTGTCAGTTGTTCTACAGTAGGTGATATTTCAATTGTATTGATGTAGAGATTAACTTCTCCATCATAATTCCATCTCTTAGTACTGAGGGGACAAGTCATAACTTGATGTTACACAACAGTGTTGTGTAAGATGTCTGACTGGAACCTATGGTGCAATCATGCACTGTCTCAGCATAGTGTGCTGCAATGCTGATGGTTCTGCAAAACAGTTCTGAAAATGATGTTCTGGCATAGGAAAATCTGTAAAATCCAGATACTGAAATCTGAATGGCCAAAGGGATAAATAAGGAGTCATTCATTTCTACTTTACCAATATGTATTGAGATAATAAAGAGATGAAACATGGGATAATAATGATGACACACAGTGATGAAACTTGCCTTATGGTTGGTTGTGGAATGAGTGTTTTTCAGTCTCAGTCCAACTTCCACTGCACATGTGACTGTGTGGGAGGAGGCTGGAATTGTCATTACAACTTAACTCTGTGGATAATCAGTTCATTTTATGCCTCTTTCAATCCATTGTCTTCTATAAGACCTAAAACATCCTCACTTCCCTTAACAGCTGGTTCTGGAATGTGTAACTAGGATATGGCCTAAAAGGGGTTTGTATGCTACCAACCTAAGATATTTAGTTATAAACACTTATAATCAATTAAAAAGTGTAATAATAATATCCCAGTGTACAAATTTTGATGGTTTGAGTTCAGTAAGTCCTATAAGACTCAGCAGACAAGTGTTCCATGATTGAACACCTGCTAAAAGTTAAAATGCAGCAATAAATTATCTGTTCTTTCAGTTTCTAATGCCAAGAACAAATCTGTTGTTGTCTAAGGAGGTTGGTAATGATAATAATTTTAACAATGTAAACCAAAAGTTGCAGAACATTTAATTGATTTCATGAGCTATAAAATATCTGTGAAAACAGGGTCTCTAATTGCTGTTCTTGTGCCGTTATTGAGATTAACTTTGTTGAAGAAAGTCTTGGAAACCTAATTACACATGATCAAAGACTTTTTGAACACTGGACCATTTAATTGCAAAATTCTTTAATTCTTTAATTGATATAAATTTTCATACATATTAATATGTGTATGAATTAAACATAGTGAATTATATATATTTAGTATATATTATACAAAGTACACCTTCAAAGTATTTCCCTTCCTTATTTTTTCCCCCACAGCATCACAACTACAGGATTTATCTTTTACTTTCTGGAAAATTTTATACCTGTCGGGATGGAAGAGCTAATCATTTTATTACATTATGAACATCAAGATGAAACACCTGATTACATTAAAGCATTTCTGTTTCTACAGTCCATTTTAGATAGGATCTCGTTTATGTCAGTCATCAGCAAAGGCAAAAGATCCCCAAAAACTGATTCAAGCATGATTCAAAACCTGTTCACCAGCCAGTGGCTTGTTATTTCACTAGAGGCTGAGGTCCTAGGCAACTCCCAGGACTCCAGTAAGCCCTCTGAGAAAAGTAGGGAAGATAGACTGAATATTCCTGGGGTTTCTCAGTTTAGAATCTAGCAGAAAATAATATTTTAAAGGATAAAAAAGTTTTAAGGTAACATAGGCTGATTAACCCATTAAAAACTGTATCAAAGTCAGTTTTTCCTCTTAGCATGTTAAGCTTAAGCACCATGAAAGACTCTGTGGGCTAGGAATAACCACAGTGCTGACTTTGCAGTGAGTTTAGACCGAACAAGCATCATTTGAATGGTACTCAGAACAAACTGGTGCCAGTTCTGTGTGTACCATAGAAAATGTAAATAAGTTACATTTGTATAACATGCAAATACAGATCTAAGTATTGATTTGGCAGGCACATATTTGCTCTGTATTAGTCTTTCCATACTAATGATTGCCCAGAGCAAAACAAGAACAAACAAAAAATAGCAGCACTGGCCATCTGTCAGCAATATCAGATAAAGAGTGAAAAATAATTTCTGAAACTTTTTCTTCTTACTACATTTTGATCTTACTCCAGCAACAATCTCATTTACCATCGTTCTGTATAGCTGAGGTGTCATTCAAAAGGGACAGAATTACTTCAAGTTAATATGCTTTCCATGCTAATCTGTTAGCACTCTGTACTACAGGAAAAACACAGCATGATGTGCCAAAATACTTGCAGGTTCTAGGAAAGGAACTATACAGCATAGAAGTACAAGTCAAAGGGAGAGGAATAGTTTAGCAGCCTATATCATGACCAGCTCAGGGCTCAGACCAAACTGTTTGATGAAAAGCATGTCAGCAAAACAGAATTACACATGTGCCTGCAGACAGTTTTCTCTGCAGTGCTTTAGTGATTGAGAGGCTTCTGAGGACTACAGTGAGCTGAGAAACCAAACATTAGTCTTGGTTGAATTAAGAAAATAAGCTCTTGAGAATTTTTGAGATAGCATGTCCCTGAATTCAAAATCTTCCTGAGGAGTTTCAGTTTTAATTTACAAGTGGTTATTGAAAATGGAAGAGAAGCTTAACTGACTGATCTGTGTGTCACAGGTACTTTTTTCCTGGCAAGTAGGACAGGAGTTTATTTGCAGCCATGGTGCTGGCTGAGCTCAATGTTTATGTGCCATGCAGTCTGAGGGGATTGTAAAGATGGGAATAAATACCGGAATGATCAAAGTGAAAGCTTGGTTATTTCCCTCTGTGGAAACTTCTGGCAAGACAGGAATACATTTAGGATGAGGAAAATGTGAGGGAAGGGTGTCTAATCTGGATCAGAACAGCATATCCAAACAGAAGCTCTTGACGTTGCTTTCAGTCAGCTCAGGCTTAATAATCTTAGGGCTTTTGTGCTCATTTCCTTTTAGGTTTTTGCCAGTAAGGAAGTTATTTTAAGTGGAGGTGCCATAAATTCTCCACAGCTGCTTATGTTGTCTGGAATTGGAAATGCAGATGATCTAAAAAACCTTGGGATCCCTGTTGTTTGCCATCTTCCTGGTAAATCTTTTATTTCTTTTAACCTTTCATCTTCCTATGGATGCAATTCAATGACCATTAAATAAAATGAATAATGAAATTCAGTATTCTTTATGTCAGGTTGTGTGGACTGAAATGTGTTTGTTAACAATGAGTGGAAAGATGCATTGATTTTAAACAAATCACTGGAAACATGCATTGATTTGGGAAACAAACTCCTACACTTTCTTCACTACCTTTGATAGTGAAAAATGACTTTCTGAAGGCATACTTTTAGGTTACACAGTATACTTATCATTAAGAATTTTGAACGAGTTTTGATCCACAACAGATTGTGTAAACTCTCACTGTCATAAATATTCCAATATAGAAGGAATAAGATGAACTTCTCCTTAAAACTAGAGAAGTTAGCACTGTATTTAAAAATAATTTCTAGCAATTTTAGAATAAGTGATATATCTGCCCTTTAACTTTCTATTTTCATTCTAGTTATGCTATGTTTATGTAAAACCTTATTCTGACATGAGCAAAAGGCTGGTATGACTCATGGTCTTGGTCTTAGTCACCATTGCCCTTGTAAGAGGTTAGTTTAGTTCCCATTTATACTGTTTTCTGGTTGCAAACATGGTGTGTAATTGTTCTGTGTGAAATAACTTCCACCCCACCTTTCCTCTCCCTCCAGGAGTGGGCCAAAACCTTCAAGATCATTTAGAAGTGTATGTCCAGCAGAAGTGCACCAAGCCTATTACTCTATACAGTGCACAAAAGCCACTTAACATGGTGAGGATTGGTCTAGAATGGCTTTGGAAATTTACAGGTATGAAACAAAATATGTAATCATTCTACCATTTAGAATTATTACAGCCTTTCATCCATGAATTTCCTGGTCTGGGAGCCTTGATACATAATTGTTTTCATGCTCTGGGAAATAGCTGGAGCTCACAAATGGACTTGAACTATTTCTTTTTTTCTAAAGCAGAATATTTCAAAGTTATTATAACTTAGGTAATGAGGGAGGTTATTATACACCATTTTCAACGTTTTTATATCTCATGCAAATAAAAATTCTGTATTTAGAAATCAGTGCTACTGAGAAATGCTATTGTTAAAAAATGAAGAAAATACTCTATTTGAAATTGATATAATGTGAATAAAAACATATTGTTGAACTAAATTAAGATTTCTGTATAATTGTCCCAAAAGGATTTGTTTGTTGCTCTGATGAGAATTCTTTAGGCCTGCAAGTAGATCTGAACTGACTTTCATTAAAATGACACGTGCATTTTACAGTAATTCAGCTGGAAGTTGTACCTTAAGAAGAATCTGTAAATACAATCCTTGATATCAGTAAAATAGGCTGGCCAAAGTTGAGGTCTTCATCACTTGCTGAATTATCACGTTAGTATTTGACAATTTACACTGGGTATATGTGGCTTTTTACCAGGCAAGTGAATACTGAGGGCTAACTTAGGATTTTAAATGCATGTAGAAATCACATACCATGAGGCAGATTGCAGGCTTTTCATCTTTCCCTTCAGGGCAGGTACTGTGCATGGCTCTGCCTATCACATGTGACAGGTGGGATAACTGTCCTGCACATCATGAGTGTGCAGTGCAGGAATACCAGGATGCTGCAGGCAGTTCCCTCCACACCTGTGGATCCTGACACCAAATCTCCTTCTGCAGTTAGACCCAGGCCTGCCAGCTAGTGAGATAGCTGCAACATCCTGCTCTCAGATAAGCAGGATTTCCAGAGTTATGCATATTTACATTTATCTAGTAAGATTAGAAAGCAGATGAAAGTGATGCATATTGCTTAAATTACAAGCTGCTCATAATGGATTTGTGTTCTTTGCAATTGATGCTGTATCTATAAATTATTCATAGTAGTGTAACTAACAGCTAAAAAGAAGTGGATTTTTTGCTCTTCTGAGGTCTTTTAAAGGTGTCTTCTTTCTCATTTACCCTCTCTAGGTGACGGAGCCACTGCCCACTTAGAAACTGGTGGTTTTATCCGAAGTGAACCAGGGGTTCCTCACCCCGACATTCAGTTCCACTTTCTTCCCTCTCAGGTGATTGACCATGGCCGGGTTGCTTCCACAATGGAAGCTTACCAGGTGAGTGGAAGAACACATTCCAGTAATGTCTCGTAGCCATTAGCAAGGAGGCCTACACTCTGTTATAAATATTGACAATTTGGCTCTATACTGAAAAATACTGTGTTCAGGATAATACAAGAGAGTTGGCTTAACCTCCTACACTGGGGAAGAAACACAAGACTGTTATTTGATATTGCTACCAAAATTATGCTACTTTTTATCTCTGGGAAAGTAGACAAGTATTGAATTGTGTTTAATATTTGCACTAGTGAAGTGCCATAGTGCTGTTGATTGGAATAACATTGTGCTGGGTGCTGTTCAAAACCAAAATGAGGTTCTTTGTTCCATTGCAGTTTAGACAAAGGTTTAAGTGAAAATGTATTCATTGGCACAAATCCAAGCTCCATTTTAGACTACGATCTTGATTCAAAAGCCTGTGCTAATTCTGGGAAACTGTCACTGAATATACATGTTTATTCTTGCCAATCTCTTTTCTTCAGGGATGATAGTAATTTGGCCCAACTGCTGACTGTATTAGAATGCTCTAATACTACTAAATTGGAATGATTGTATTTTAAATTAAAAGAACAGCTGTGAGCTGATATTTCCTTCCCTTTATGGAATACATTTACAAAAAAATTATATAAAATTGACAAATATTCAGTGGTATTTTCCATTATCTATGTTTAATATTTACACTTGCTTAATTTGTAAAGTCTGTCTAAATTGCAAAAAAAAACCCCAAACATAACTGAATTTGGAACCATGACTGGTGGGATTATGTCATGAGTACACCATGGATGTTGCAGGTCCACGTGGGGCCCATGAGGAGCACAAGTGTGGGCTGGCTGAAGCTAAAGAGTACAGACCCAAGTGACCATCCCATCATTGAGCCCAACTACCTGTCAACAGGTAAATGCAGCCTCTCCTTGCTCTCATGTCAGTTTATTTCCTGCCTGTTTCAGGGGCAGATTTTTGTGTCCTCTCAGCACCATTTCAAAAGTGTTGGTTGGTAAATTGGTACTTAATTCTCATTTATAAAAGTCAGCTAGTATCAAAAGAGGCAACTGCCCAAAGAATTCCCTGGTGGGGATGCAGTCAGAGTTCCCAGCATTTGCTGTGTCATGCTGTTCTGTTCCTCCCTCCCCTGCTTGGGAAGGGATGAATCTGGTTTGCTTCTTTGTACTGAGAATAATGACATTGTCTGGACAGTGGGGACAGAGAAATAAAGAGCAATTCCTCGTGGCCCACCTATTCCCTTTAGGGATTGTGCAATATAAGTGACAGTTTTGTTCACAGTGAATGTAAATAGATCTGAGACTTTGAAAAATATTCTGCTTTATTATGGCTTCCAGCAACAAGCAAAAGACCTTCCCTCCAGACTATTTTCTTCTATTTTTTTTTCTGCTATGCATTCTGTATCTATTGCTAAATTAAAGGTGTGCTTAATTTTTTCAAATTTTCTCTCTGTACAGAAAGAGATATTTGGGAATTCCGCCAGTGTGTCAAGCTGACCAGAGAGATCTTCGCTCAGAAAGCTTTGGAGAAATTCTGTGGGCCTGAAATTCAACCAGGAAGCCACGTCCAGTCTGACAAAGAAATAGATGCTTTCATAAGGCAGAAGGCTGATAGTGCTTATCATCCTTCCTGCACCTGCAAAATGGGTCAGCCTTCAGACAGCACTGCTGTGGTTGATCCCCAAACAAAAGTCATTGGTGTTGAAAACTTGAGAGTAGTAGATGCTTCAATAATGCCCAGTGTTGTCAGTGGAAATTTGAATGCCCCAACTATCATGATAGCAGAGAAAGCTGCAGATATAATTAAGGGACTTCCATCACTTCAGGAGAAAAATGTTCCTATATATAAGCCCAAGACCTTGGAAACACAGAGATAAAAAAGTGTTCTCATCCTTTCACATCTTTTGCTACTTGGACTTTGATGAGCATGTGGGTATCTCATACTGAACATGCCAACATGAGAAATCTTTTACAAAGTGACAAATCCTGTTAAAACAACTATTGATTTGAAACTTTTCTTTTTTTGTATTAGACTACCTACCTTTTTTTTTCTTTTTTTTTAATCAGCTGGCTTAAATTGCTTATCTTAGAATGGAATCAAAGAACCTGCTGAGGCAGGAGGGACCCATCAGATTCATCAAGTCCAACTCCTGGCCCACTGCAGGACACCCCAAGAATCACAAGTTTAGTTAAATTCGAACTTTTTGTTGAAGAGAAGCTGTTTCTAAATTACAGTTGTGCATATAAACCAGAAATACTGTGTAATTGCATGAGGAATGGAAGAGATTACTATGTGCTATTTTAAAAATCATTGTGGTATAGCTTGTTATTTAAAGGAAGGATTTTTACTGCTGTGAGAATGTTACCCTGGAGAACAGCTAATCAGTTACCCCCACATCCTGCAAAGAATGGTTAAGTAAATGTAAGCATTTAAGCAATTTCATATTCACAAGTCATAGTGGTTTGTATCAGAATTCATAGGAAAGAGGAACTGCATGTGCTCAGAGTTTGTTAAATGTTGTTTTTATGAGAGGAATGCACTGTTTACAAATCCTCACTGAAAGTCAGATTTCCTTATACTCAGCCATCTTACCTGTATAGTATTCAGGAAGAAGACAGACAATGTATATATCAGAAACTTATTTTTCTAAAAAATGCAGAGCTGGAGCTAATATTTATAAAAATCTAACAAAAAACCTGGAATTTTTCCTTGTTTTATTTTCACAAGGAATTTAGCAGAATTCTGGTCACAAGTTAAGCTGATTTAGTTGTACCACTTTATCATTCAGCACAGTAAGAGACTGCACTTCCTATAACATCCTTAAAGTTACTGGAGTTTGCTCAAAGATGACTGTTTGCAAAAGACATTTCTTGGCAAATATCGTGAATGGTGCCTTGCTATCACTCAAATTTTATTTAAAAAAATTACAGCCAAACTACATTTAAAATGAATTGTTATTCAAAACAACTGCATAAGTTCAGATATTGAGAATATGGGAAGTGATCTTTTTAAATTAGAAGACAAGTATCAATGCTACATTTTAGTTGAGACTTCAATCTTTGCTTTAAGATGCTTCAGATGTGAAATTAAGATACATGATCTTTCATGGCTGTTTTCTATGTCAATCTAACTTTCAGGTACTGATTTTTGAAAAGACAAACCTAAAGAAGCCACTTACTGAATGAAATTGAATCCATTGGTTAGTCTGTATTTATTAAGTACTGCAAAATAACTTCTGACTAAGCAGATGTCAAATTATATAGCCCAAGTTTGGTGGCAAACAGAATAAGCGCTTTTTTTCAGAAAAAAACTGGAGTTTGACACCATTTGAACAGATTGTAAAAAACCTTGCTGACTCAGATGCTGGCTAGAGGGCCAACTGCAGATGTTTGAGGCAGATACTTGTACCTGGTGCTGCTCACTGTGAGCAGTGATTGGAAGCCTTGCTGTTAACTGAGGGAAAGGACTCGATTCACAGAGTGTCTGCACAAAGACAAACACTGAAGATGGATGATGACAAGAGGGAACTCTGCTCCAAAAGGAGACAGGTAAACCCTTTTGATGTATTTTTTTGAAATGAGGGGAGGAACAGAAATATTTCAAGTCATTGGTGATTGATTAGCTGAGTTAAAGAGTCAATTCATCTGATGCAACTGTGTGCTTGAGAAAAGCATGGACTGCATGGACTGCCATATTCTGTGCCTCTTAATGAAAATAATTTTTATTCAGCACTCATGCTTTTAAGATTTGCCTTTAGAGGTATTCAGTAACTGTCTCAGTGTCATTTGGAAGGCAATTAGGATACTCAGAGTAATATATACAGGTAGACTTACCACAGTTCTGCGCAGTTGAGAAGGGAAGCAATTTGGCAAGATGGAAAACTGAAGTTCCTGCATTTGCAGATTTACAAGATGAGTTTCCACTCTGGGCATGCAAGATGGGAATTGTTATTATACAAGTGCAGAGGATTAAGTAGCCACTGGCTTATGTAACTTATCACTGCACCCACACAGAGCTGTCCTCTGCCATTATGTCAGCTCTAAAAAGATGAGTAAATAGCAAGGTACCCATGCCAAGCGATGCGTCTTAGTTCAGGAACACATTGCTGCACAGAGTAATCAGATAATCAGGCATTTCTTCTGAAACATCATCTTTTCTTGCATCCACAGACACCTTGCAGATTTCTCCCCTTCTAAACACCTAAATATTTTCATTGCTGTGAACTGCAGTTGTTTTACTAATTCCAGCCTCACTGCTGTAGAATGTTGAGGTTCCTTCACGACACTCCTTTGATGCAGTGCTGAAGAAATGCTCAAAGTTTTGTTGTCCTGAGGAAATCTTTAGGTAACAGCAATTTGCCCTTAGTTTCTCCTGCAGATATTGAATTCCTGTTAAAATTGCTCTGACTTCTAGCAGAGTCAAGTCTGCTAAGGGATTCTGAGAACTGTCCAAGATACTCTAACATGCCCTGTGGAGCACTGGCAGCCTGCTAGCTAAAATGAACCACCTTTTATACCTTACTGGATTACAGAACAGAGGCTGATAATTCCAGAGTTTTACTTATTTAACAGAACAATATAGCACGATTATTCCCAATTCTACCCAGACATAATTTTTTCTACAAATATGCAGATGATACTGTGTTATGTATTCAAAACCAGTTAACTGTAAAAGCTGTTTGATGTATAAATTTGGAAGTTACTAGACCTGCCAGCACGGCTTGAACCAGCAATGGTTCTGCAAGGGAGACCACCAGCATTTCCATGGGAATATCTTGCTGCAGATGCTTCAGACAGTTGGAGATCTCTGGCTGGGGACAATGAGATTAAGAAAGAAAAGTGACCAAAAACATATCTTTTGTATACACATCTCAGTTCAAGTTGCTTTAGTATGACAAATGCTTTTAAAAGCAGCAGAAAATAGCAGTATTTGAAAGAGTGCATTCTATTTAATTTATGTAAAGTTTTGCACACCAGGACTTCCAACGGCAACTTGACATCCTTTCCAAGTGTCTGATTTCAGTAAGTCTGTAACCAAATAAGGCAGCTATAGAAATACTGCAAAACTGTAAAGTGGGTTTGGAACATGCGTTTTCTATAAAATAAACATAGAAATGTTGAGGAATAATAAAAGAATCTTTACCTTTGATATTATAGTTTAAATGAAGAGTTTTTGTAGAGGGAACACAAGATATCACAGTATTATAACTTTATTCTCAATTCTTCTGTCACCCAATGTTCAAATGAACATTATTTTGTAGATTCACTTTTTCAGTGGATTTATTTCACTGTAAAAGACTTATCAATATTTTATTCTTTACTAATGTTTTCTATCATTATATATATATAAACAAGTTCAGAAACTCATAAAATATGCTTTAATTGTTGTGAGAACTTCTAGCTTTTCCATACTGAGTAATTAATGTGATTGGTAGTATTTTAAGGGTGCCAGTTACCATGAAATTGTACATATATTGATTCATTTTTTCCATAGACTTCTGTAGTAAAATTGAACAAGTATCCATATATATGTTCTCCCTTAAGCCATTAACTACATAGAACATGGTTTGAAACTAAATTTCTCTCATTGTTTACTTTTTCAAACAGTTTTCTCATTAAACAGCTTCTCTACCCTTAAGAGTCTCTCATCAGCCTATTAAGGGCTAAGGACGAACAGAAAGGAAATACAGCAAAGCCAGCATATTGTTTCCTGTTTCCTTGGACAAATCAGTAATTAAATCCCCACATCTTTCAGCTCATTCTGCCAAATCTGATGTGCTATCAAAGGTCCACGCTTGACAAAATACAAGCCTGGGGTTTTGATTTGGTTTTTTGTTTATTTTTAACTTCTGTTGCTTTAAAGGTAGTTTTCAGAAGTGGGTATACCACAGTAGGGGGAAATTTGAAAACTCCTCATTGTTATTTCAAAGATACCAAATCCAGAAAGCTCCATTCTGGCCTCCTGGAGTGTTTTTCTGTAAGCTGGAACACTGTAACAAAGTGATTGTTGCTGGGTGACCCACACAAGCACTTCCCAGCAGACAGCATGAAAACTTTATTGATGTTTTAGGGGATAATAGTCAGATTTTCCTAATTGTTTCCACAGATCTGTATCTAGAGAAGTAATAATCCCTTTTTCATAGGAATCCTCTAATTTCTTTATTCCCTTCTGGTTAACAGCAACCATTCAGAAGCATGCTCTGATACTGTAGACTGATACCATATTCCACACATCCCCTCCCATTCTTCAAACAACACAAACAGAATTGAACCTTTGGAGCTTCTTTGTGAAAAAATATGAGTAAAAGGACACCCGAGTATAATAAAATTATTACACGGTTTTATTTTGAAGAACATTTTGCATTTGTTTTAATACAAAATGATGTAGGTCAAGAAATAATTTACAAACCTTTAAGTTCTTATCCTGGCATTTGAAATAAGAATGATTTCAGAGGAAGTCTGTAAGCTATTCATAGGAAACTGTCATTATGTACAAAATGTTTATTGACATGTTTTAAACATCACATTTGTAAAAATGTGAACTGGATTGCTATCTAGCATATGAACTACAGGTAAAACCTGATAAGATAACTTGTTAGAACAAGTCATTGTTATCCAGTGCTAACAAAATAGACAGTAGCTTTCAGTGTGTTTTAATTATCCTCCAAGGTCATTTCAGCCTCAAAGTCATTTCAGGGTTTTACTGCATTGTGAACAATATCGAAGCCCTCTCTTGATTGCATAAAAATAAATCTTTGAAATATTACACATAGAACAACAGAAAGGTAGAGGCAATAAAATAGGATACTTTTTATATCAAGGTTTTTGGTTCTGTGTAGAATCATTTTATCGTCTTTCTTTTCTTTCCAAGCAAAGAAAGTAGAACTGAAATAAAGCATTTTCATTTACCTGGCCAAGATGTTTTCAGTGTCAAATTAGGGTATGTAGCTATTACACTTTGTCGAAACTAATTGTCTCATCACCAGTAATACCCTGGCATGAATTTGACAAGTTTTTATTTTTTTGCATGGGATTAATACAAAAATAAAATTAGAGCTTATTTTTCAGTCAAAAAAAGTTGAAATAACTTTAAATCTTTTACCTTTCCAAGTATAAGACTGTAAGTAGTCAATGGTGCATCCCTTACGCAGAGAGATTCTTTTGACCCAATTATTTCTTAAAAAAAAAAACAAAATAAAAAAGTCTGTTCTGTTGCCAAGTTCAAACTTGACACTTTATCCCAAAAAGAGATTTACACTGAGAGGTGGCTCTAGTTAAATATTTATGCTATAGATCTATATATTCAAAGTAAAAATACTTCTATCTAGAATTCTGTGGAGAGTTACAATAATTAGGGTCCATAAATATTGCTGCAGTTCAATTACGGTACAATAATTACAAAATATAGAACATCTCTTTACAAATACAAATCATTTTATATTACAATTAATTTACAATATTTTCTACTATATAATTTTTAGCAAACTATCTTATCTATTTCTACTATAACCTGGTTGCAAGTGCATTAGTAAGAATGCAATTATTCCAGTATATTTTGCCCTTAACGTGATAGTCATAAAACAGACTATCTGAATGATATTTTCCTATGTAAACTGATGTTACATATGACAAATTATTCTTTATATAACTTCTTCCAATGACCTCTAACAGGTAGAGCATGACAAACTGTATTTTAGAAGAGCATTAAGAAAAGAAATGAGGAGGCAAGTTTGAAAACAATGTTAGAATGGATATGCAATGGGTAGCTGATATGCTATTGAGCACTGAGGTAATGACATTATTGGTTGTCATCACTCATCTCGTGTTGCTGTTTCCCACACAATTTTGTGCCAGACCTTTAGAGACACTTTCACTGACAAAATCCTGCTCTACTATGAAGGACAGCAGCACAAGGTTGAAAGACAGGCAAGATACTACACCTCAGAATCCTGCTCTAGCCCTCAAAAAACTGATTGTCACAATCTGCTGGGTTTCAAAACAACCTTATTCCTACAGAGGAACTGAAAATCCTGCAGGAGGAGACTTGACTTACTGCAGCTCTGATCACATTTCGGCAACCTGGAGATAATAAATTTATTAGTTATGGCTTCCTTGAGGTGTGACATCACTTGTACAAAACTTTGATTGGTTATTCACTCCAGCTAGTGCCTAGCATCTTGAAACTAGGAGGCACTTTTTCTGTTATTACAATAATTTTCCTTGCTAAGTACTATAAACTTGTAATGCATATCATTTCATCAGCTAAGTCTTCTTCATATCGTCCCGTTTCTGGTTCTTCATCGCTGTAGCCAGGACCAAAATCTTGAAGTTCATAATCTTGTCTGCTTAAAATTGGAAACATATCCCCATTGGTCCCATTGCTAATATTTCCATTGAGAAGATTACTTGCTGCACTTTCCATCTCATCAATAGTCATGTCACATGCATCAGCAATCTCGTGTTTTGTAGCAGAAACAAATTTAGGGTCTTTTGCATACCTTCCTAGGCCTTCAGATATAAGTACCTGGCAGATGAAGGGGAGAGAGTGAGACACACAATGGAATTACAGACAGATCATAACAAAGGTTCTCATTTGTGGAAAACACTAGAAAGCCCATACTGAATCACTACAGCAACCCACAGCTAAACTGTCTGCATAAAGAACAATTAACTCAACAACCAAAAGTTTCCAAAGCACAGCATGTCAGGTATGTGATATTGTAACTGATTTTGCAGTACATCTGACACTTCTCTTTAGAAATTTGGCAATAGTTGTTGATAAACATGAATCATCAGGCTGGTACAGTTAATACATCTCAGATGGTGCAATTAGAACAACTGCCTGAAATACAGAATTCTTTATGTTCTCAGTAGGTTAGAGCACATGGAAAAGAGATGTTTAATTCCCATGTGCTAAAACTTGTAACAAAACATATTGTTTAGCTCACAGCAATGGAAAGGAAGTGATGGCTGGAAGCAACAACAATAATTATGACTCAGAAATGCTGTACACTCTTTGTCTTCAAATATTTTTTTAATATAAAAGGGAATTCTTAATGTTCTTTAAGTACACCTACAAATCAATCCTCGTAGTTGCTACTCACATCTCTGCATTTAGTACCCTGATTCGTAGAGGTTTTGATCTTTTATTTATATTATTGCAAAAATGGTGATATATTTCTATAGAAACAATGAAGAGAATAAACATATACATCATCTCTTCCTTATTGCCATTGTGGAAGGATATTTCAGAACTGATCCTCACCTAGAAAACTTAAATTTCAAATTCTAAAATGTCATCAGTTATCTGATTAATCTCTCACTAATGTTAAGGTTTGGATTCAGCAGAAATCCTTCACTACATGACAACACAGTAAGTTCCCCTCTTTACGTAAAACCAGTTTGGGGCTAGGAAACTGAAAGTACCAGATTTTCAGAGAGCTATTGTAAATGATGTGCTTTTCCAAGTTAACACAAAACCTGAGCAGACAGACACCCCTGGCCACTTCAGAGGTTCCTGCAATACTCACCGCTTCTACCAGACTGTCTGCACTCCTCTGCTTGTCACTGTGTTTATGCCTAAAGTCACTGGGTACAGTCAAATTGGCTGGTGTAAATGTTCGGTAGGAGATGTCAGGGTCGTCTGTGTACCAGGAGCTCCTGTGCAGGGAAGGCAGGCTGCCATTCATGTGCTCTGTGGAATCAGCCCTGTCCACCTGGATCAGGGGGGTGTAATACGGGGTGCGGTCCCTGTTGGGAGGGGTGGCAGGAGGGGTAGCCCAGGAACGTGTTGAGCGACTTGGTGAATGTTTATGAGCTTTGCTGGAATCCAGACCTGCAACAGCCATGACCTGGCAAAGGGAAGAATTTCAGAAGTTAGTGATTTCAAATGCTCAGTCATACTCATTTCTCATTTCAGCACTTCAATTTTTCAGGCAGCAGCTCTGCAAAGTTTTAACATTTAACATTTTTTTAACATTTTCTGGAAAGGAGGAACAGGACTGACATTGGTAAATTGACAAGATAAAAGGGTCTTTTTTCCCCATTTTATTTGTATCACAAAATCTTTTTGCTTATACAATATATTCAAGAAAGCAAAGTATAGAAACATTCCTTCTGTCCTGCCAGGACAGGACAGGAAACTGTCAGCATTCCCCAAGCTGGGCACTGAGCCCCAGAAGACGTGTATGTGGTACTTGCCAATTCTCACAAATGGAGGTGAGTCACCACATAGGCAAAGATCAATAGGCAGCTGCTGTATTATGCAGTCCTGGTCAAAATTCCTTAGGGCATCCTGATTCTTTGTGGACAGTAAAACAGTCCAAGGGGCAGGCTACTCACCCTCTGTGTTGTGTACAAGGTCGATGTTTGAGAAGCCTCGTGTCCAGCAACTGCAGGCCTACACTTGGCCTAGGAGGCACTCCCAGCAAACAACATAATACGCTAGCACTGTTTCAAACAAAAGTCAGAAGTACAATACAAAATCTGGAAAGATCTAATTTATTACTAGAGTTTGTGTTTACCTGCTGTTGCATTAAATGAAGTGGCAGAGCAGTGCGATGGTGAAAATTAGGAGAGAGTGGTATCTCATCTTGGCTACTTTGTCGGCGGAGGCATTCGAAATTAAAGGAAGATCGTCTGTGTGCTACAGGGAAACCAGAGTGCATTAGCAAAATGAAACATTTTTCCTCAAAGTCTGTAGTTGTGCTAACAGAACCAAACAGCTGGTTGTAAGATAGAGGACAGATTCATAACATGAGCAAAAGCAGTCCCAGGTAGAAACCTGACAGAATTTCAAGCAGCTGTTTCACAAAACAAGCTTGTGTGATGCAGATGACTGATTTACACACTGAGCTGCACAGGTTTGCCATAAACTGCTGATTCTTCTGTCTTCCCCATGGTTTCAAACTCTTGATTCTAATGAACTAAACTTCCCCAAGCAAATACCAAATCCCCAGGTCCTTGGAAGCAATGTGCAGTATGAAAAGTCATATCCAGGTCAGAGTTGACTCATGTTGTCAGTTCCTGCTGATTATTCTGTTACTCAGGACAATCATCAGCCATGGTCTCAGCTGTTATGTACACTGTAATTCATGGAAATGCTAGAAAGGAAAAAGGAGAAATCTGAACTGAATCAAGATGTTTGGCTGATGTGGAAATGTTTCCTCTGGTTTTGGTGGAAGCCTGCAGAACATTGTGAAGCTTCAGTGTGAAGAAAGCCTGGATGCTGAACAGCAGCTGGAATCCAGATACATCCTCCCAGCTGCAAGTGTCACAGTGGAAAACTGGAAAGAACCTGACTGTACCAAGAAATTACACAAAATTGTTCTCTCTTGAAATGAATTGAAACTATTCTTGGTATCTTTCTTTCCAACACCAAGAATATTGTGAACAGAAGAGTTAAATGCCATAGACACTTAATACTGGATACTAACAATCAAGGATCTTTAGAGAGCCAGTGGACTAAAACAGGCACCTTCAGAAGGGGATTCAATCCACTAAATGCAAACTTTGTCTCTCTTTCTGTATGGTAAATTCAAATACAGGAATGTAAGCCTTAGCTACTGATCCTAACATGCTAAATGTCCCAATAGCAAAACAAATAAAAAGCAGCCAAAAACTCCCCTCTCATCCAAAAGAAGACACTTATTTGCACATGCTTCTCTGCAGAAAAAAGTCTGGCAGAGCATCTTAATCATTTCTCAGTGCACTTCTGGAAACTGCTCAAATACTTGGAAGATGAGTTTGGTATAAAAAAATCTAGGAAGCTGGACATGGAGCTCAATTCACTAACTGCAGTTCTTGGCCAAGGCACTCTGTGTTACATTAGCACAGACTGAATCCAGATGCCAGCAGAAATTGTTTAGTGCAGTGCAGCAGGCCCCTTTATTTTATTTTTTTCTTTCTTTATGTGAGAACATCAAGGCTTCTTCCCCAGGCCAAACAGGTCATACACTAGTTATACAAATAATAGGCTTCAGCTTCTTTTAAAATCTGCTCAGATACCAAGCCTCTAAAATTTCTCAGCTGTGTTCCTGAATATTAAATAAATGGTTATGAGAGGAGGCCTGACTGTGCTTGTGACACTACACTGGTGAAAGTCAAAAGACTTCCTACATTACCCTTATACAACTCAGATCTGAACTAGGTCCTCCTATCTATCCCAGGATACCAAATAGCCTCTTATCTAGTGCATTTATCTAATCTTCTGCAGGACAGATAAAAAGTGCAACTTCCTCTAAAGAAAGGTCTGCCAAACACCATCATTAAAACTTTATCAGAAAAGTCAAACAAATGCCAAAGACTGCAGTTAGAGGAAGCCTTCAACCCTTCTCCCCTCCCAATACCTTCAAGGGCAGACCAGAGAGGATTTTTATAAGGTTCTTCTCCTGCAATGCATGGAATGGATATACAAAGCCTCTCTTTTTCTTTGGCTTAAAATTCCTCTGCTATTAGAAAAGCTTGTAGAAAAACTTTTTCTTTTTTAAATCTATGCCTGCATTTTCTTTAGGGTGTCTGAAACAGGAAAGGACTGAAACCCATTTTCCCACTCACGGGGTCCTTCCACAGAAAAACGGACAGTGGCTCTGGCTCCTGCCAACATCCATGGAAGACAATTCTCCACCTCAGAGCAGATAAAATGTGCTCTCCAGCCTGGATGGAACTGCTTAGATGCATCATCCAAAGACACGTGACAGACCTGGCTGTGCAGATCCCACTGTGTAAGAGTGTCTGTAGGGACACCACGGGGCTGCACAGAGCTGAGTGTTGCTTCTTATGCACCAACAAGATGCATAAGAATAAGCTAAACCAACAAAAAAGAGCCTTTAAAAGAAGTTTCTTTTGCACTTCAAGTGCCACTCCAAGTACTTCCTCTCTACGAAGTGTCAGAGATCAGAGAGCAAACTTCAAGAGTTTTGAGTCTGTGCGTAGTTTCAGCAGAGGATTAGCACTGCTGATCTCTGCAGTATGCTCTGGAACATACAAAGATGGAATTACAAGATAAGAAGCATGAGAGCCTGTAGGAATGCAGATAAAGCAATATTGTTTTCCCAAGATTAGGAGAAACCAAGGGAAAGATCTAAGGAGAAGAATAAATGAAAATTAAAGAAACAGGTGTAAAAAAATTTCTGTTCATAATACTAACTGCATCTATAAACTGAAGCATTTTCTCCCTCAGAAGAAACACAGAATATTAAGCAGTGTTCCTGAGATGGCAGAATAAAGTACTAATGTGATTCTGAGTTAAGATGCTTAGCTCAGCACAACCTTTTGTTTTTCACAGCAACTGGTGAAGCATGTTAAAAAGCTAAAGGCACTTCAAAAGTAAGGAAAGCAAAAGCCAACACAAAGCACCATTAAAGCTCACTCTTGGTTCTCTTTTCCCTGAAAATTGTCCTAGAGTCACCAGAGAGACCATGGCACGGATCCACAGCAACACTGCACATCTGCAGGTGTCAATAAAGGCACATGGATTGAAATCTTCTGCTCACAGTTTCAAAGCAAACTGCTGCTGCATCTGACCTTGCTCTTTCTTCATTTATCAAACCAAGTGAAAACTAGTAATTGGTTATTTCTGTATTATTGGATCAATGAGGCAAGAAATACTAGAAAGACTGAATTGTAAGCTACAATCCATAAATTCTCTGACCAGTCTCTCAGGACAAATATTCTACCATACACAATAATCCACTGGCAAAAGTAATCAAGAAATATCATGCTTGCAATCCAAGTTAAAAACAAGCCTTTTCTAACTGGATCATGTCTGAATGTATTTAAATAATTCTAGATTTGCAAACAAATTGTTCTTAATGTACTTACGTGGTGGTGTTGGAGGTAGCAGCCGTCTCCTAGGAGATCTTTTTGTATCATAACAGATCTGTGAATCATCTTCCTCAAAAAACCCATGTGGGTGATGGTAACCTTTTGGTCTCTCAAAATCTGAGTCATGGCAGTGATATCTACAGTGGTAATCATATATATGCCTGCATTTAAAATGCAATAAAGAAAATGTTATTCCGGTGAGTTTCTGTAAATTGGTCTATTAGTTTTCTTCTAGAAGATTTTCAAGTCTTCTCTTTCTCCAGCAAGATAATTAAAAACCACATTATATAATTGCATGACTCAATGTAAAAATCCAGTTTCTGTATGGTTTTGAGATTGTGGGCATAAACGATTCTCAGGTGAAATTTTTATCAAATTATATTTTCAATTAAATTCTTCTTACCAGTACAGACTAAAATGTAAGACCTCAGTTGCACATTGCTTAAAAAAAATAGAATACTCTGTTCTACTGCTGCCATCCTCTCTTGTGAGCCCTGGGTAATGTGTGGGAGCACAGAAACTCAGAGAATGGATTTAAGCCTTTTACATTCTGGATACTTCTCATTTAAAACCACATCTTGGAAGGGTGTGATTTGACTCTAAGTATCATATAAAAAAATTAGTGACCTGAGAATTCTGTAAAATTCAGCCTTCATGCAAATCCTAGCTCTTATGCAAACCCACAAGATGCAGATTAGGGATTGCCAGAATTCAGATGGTGAACACAGTCAGTATTTGAGAAGAACTAAGCACATCTGGCACTTGTGCAAATACACTTATGGATCTAAGATAAAATGGCAATAAATTCCTCTAGTTCTGCACTGGACTTCAAAATAAAAAAAGTAAAGCCTTTATAGTATCTAAATTATTGAAACACTTTTCCTAGTTTAAAAAACATCCTCACCTGTTTCCTGACAACATACTGTCATCTTCATAATATTCTTCTCCACTATAATATTCCTGTTCTCCCAAATAATGATCATCATTGCAATAGTCTTGGACTTCATGTTCCTCACGGCAAATAGTAGGGCGGCGCCCATCACCAGAGTCAGACCTGTAAGCAGCAAGCAAATACTTATTTTTTCTATTTATATCAATTGTAAATTGTTTATTTTATATACAGTTCTTTTAATGGGCTTACAAAGGGGGAAAAAAAGGCAATCACAACTGTCTAGTTCAGACTGTGGTGTTCTAGTGATGCAGAGCAGTTCAGAACATGACTGATGTATCTGCTTCTTAAAGATGTCCTCCCTTTATTTCTTTGTGGTACAAAGAGGGAAAAAATAAGGGGATGCTCAGCGAAGTCAAATACATTTAACACATTTTTACAAAATACACCTTCAGTCACATAAGAAATGCAGCCTCTCCTAAATGTCTGAAGTTTGTGAAATGGCTCAAATATTAATGAGTTCCCAGTGAGGTATTCAAAAAAAAAATCTGAACAGGTTATGCAAATCTAGACATTAAAACCAGCACTGGATGTCCATTTAGCAATGCATTTCAACTTATTTTTAAGTTACCTTGACAAATTCTTAGACATAAGACCAGGAAAGATTTTGGGTCCCCTATAAAGGGAACTGTACACATTAACATTTATCAAAGCTAACACTCGTGGTGTTTCCAGTCTCTGCAAGTCAATTTTTAACAAGGGCCATCATCAGGTCTGATCTTTAGCCTGTTGAAAACTGCAGAAACCTGCCCTGATTTTTAAAAGAACTTGAACAATTTTGAACTTTAGCAAAAGTTGATCCTTTTAGAACAGGCAGTGGAAAATTTGACTTAGAAATTGTTACTTGAGGTATGAAGCATATGCACTGTCATGGAGTTAATTTCAAAAAGAAAAAGGAAACGAGAAAAACTACTTTGCTCTCTTCAGTGATGTCAGAACAATAGCAACTCACCTAATATATGTTTCATAGTAGCGTGTTCTATCCAGGTAAGCCATGAAAATGAGAAAGACATTTTAAAAACAAGTAATTTAGAGAAATTCTTTGGTGATTACAATGTCTGTGCTGTAACTGATAATTTCTCTTTCAGGAAAACTGCTACTTTCAAACCTTATTAAAGTTGTATGTACTTCCTGTACATCAGAGCTAGATTTTAAATACATCTCCTACATCACTAGGAAACAGAAATGAAGTTTCAAATTAATTTCAGCTAGCATAAGTTTCTTACAGTGTATTTATGAATTTATTTACAAGCAAATATGTATTTGTGAGTTTACCTCCTACTGCTTGGCCGTCTACGCTTCTCATGATCAGTTCTGGAGTGTGAACGGTAACTGTTTTCAGACCTATGCTCACGATTTCCAAAACTTGTGTGTTTTCCATGATGTTTGGACACGTTGGCATTATTGAGATTGGCATTTGTTGAGTTTGGAACGTGCTTTCCTACTGAGTTGTGGTGATGATGATGATGATGATTGTGGTACACAGAGTTTCCTGCCTGATGATACATATTTTTCTCAGTATCACTTGCAGAGGGGAATGAAGGCCGCTGGACGTGTAAGGGACGGTGTGTGGTGTTGATCTGTTGGAAAGAGTCTCGTCTGTCACTGCTAATATGGTTTACGTGGTTGCCAAAGAGGGCACCATTCCTCTGTTTTAGGAGAAGAGAAAGAAAAAATTATATCAGATACCTTAACAGAACATATTTGTGACAGTGACAACTTACTTTTCTCTCCTACATGCATACAGAAATAGCAATTCAATTAATCTGTGATTTTTTTTTCTCTAGTTTGATGATGCTTCAGATGGGATCTCCTGAAGTGACACAGATGTGATTGTGATAATGACAATATTGTAATTCAGAGTCAAATCCACAGTATGCTGTGATCATTATTCTTTTCCAAACAACTAAATGTGACATATCCAGCTTTCTCCACATTTTATTACACAGGAGAAACCTAGATTCCCATACATGAACATGCACCAACTTCCTCAGAAAGGGACGTGTCTGCCTTAATTTTTGAGAACACTTGGGTGGAATTCTCTCCTGTTCTCCCAGAGCACCGGTTTGCGACAGGCGTCACTCAGACAGGATGGAGTGCCATGCAACAGCTTGCAAGCATAACTCAGGTAGGTAACATTCAGCTTCAGTGCTTCCATTCTTTCTTCTTGCAGAGGTACAAGAAAGAGTAGTTACTCTTTATCAGCCCTGGGAGTGTAATGGATGGTGAAAGAGAGAATGAAGTGCTAAGTTATGACTATGACATGCAGCTCTCTTTTACACCTGACCCAGATAATGTAGCCTCCCTGTCTAGCCAGGGGAGGGTCCTGGATGACAGCAGTCTGTCTTGAAGCTCAATCTAGAGAAGACAGGAGGTAATGATGGTTGGCAGAGAAATGCATCTACTGATGGTAGCTGGGGCACTGTCTCCAGTGCCACACCCTCCTTTTTTGCAAAGGACGGTAGCAAGCTATGGGGCTTCTGATATAATTCCTGCAGAAGCAGGTTTTACATCTGCTGCTTCTGAAATGCTTGGCAAAAATTAAGTTTTCTTGCTGGTTGACAAACGGTTCACAGATTGCTTCTGATTATAACACCAACTTTATGTGTTCACCATTAGGACTAAATAGTGCAGAAGAGGAAAATTAATCTTTTTTTCTAATTGATTCTTACTGATATCCCTTACAAGAAATTGGAAATGGTATTTATATTTAGTAGCCCTCTATGTAATTCCAGCATTCATTTTAAAAGACACTGCTCTGTGTCTCTTGTGGTTTGATTGCATAGAATTTCATTCCCTTCTTCCTATCTACCACTGCAGAAATTAAGATAGTTTCAGTTCACACCATGCCATTATCAAAACTTGAGATGGCAAGGTTCATACACTTTTTTAGGATTTGCCTAAGGAAAAATAAGAACTAATGAGAAAGAACTAGGGGCAGAAGAGTCACCCTGCAGAAACTGTTTCCTAAATTTATGATGAAATGTAAGTGCCCTGGTAATACCATTTTTATAGATAAAATATACTTATTTATAAAATATTTATATTTTTCTGAATTGTGGGGGTTGTTTAGGTATTATTATATTAATCCATATTCAAGAATAAGCTCATTCTTTAATCTCATATTATATGACAAAACAATTCACGTGGTTGTGTTCTGACATTACTTTATAAACATCTTCCTCCTCCTCTGGATTGTTTTCCTCTGGTTCATCATCTTGCAAGTCACAGGATATAGCTCGGCGTATTTCAGGGCCAATATCATGAAGTGTCCTTAGTCCTGCCTAAATCAATGACAATATCATAATACATTAGGAATGCAAACTCTTTTTTGCTCTTTAATTACAGGTGTGTAAATTTATTTTAACGGACAGTTAACAAGCTTTTGTATCCTGACATCCATACAGGATGCATCCTACCTTAAGCTTCTTTACTGTTATTAATAAAAGGCTTGTATATTCCAGTACAACCCTGGTGAGGTGATCATGTCTTTATCATCACAGTGTAGACACTGACTAAAAGACCACTGATGGTTTATGGATCCTCATAGAAATAGGATTCATCTTATAATAAAGTACGAGTAATCAGCAAGAACTATAATAAAATGCATTTCAATGGGATGTATATTCAATGTTAAAAACATGTTTGCAGCCTGTGTCCACAAAGGAAACACAAGATCTTTGCTATAGCAACAGCAATCTTAGCGGAGCTCAGATGGAAAAGAAAGCAGTGAAATAATTCCAGCTCATCTGCACTGCACTGTGATACACAGATATTTGATTGAAAGTTTGAGTTTAGGACAGAAACTCATTTAGCTACAGCAGCACGGACCTCAGTGTGCATCAGTTCATATTCCTCCCAAGTCTGCTACCACAAGCAACCTATATGAAAAGGGATAACGCTGAGAGTGTCAAGGACAGACCTGCACATCAGACATCACACCCACACTAAGAATTCAGTGTGTTTGTACAGGCCTGCCTTACCTCAAAAAGGAGAGATTTTTCCTGTTTAACTCTGGCTGTTATGGTCTGAAGCAAGAAACACAATCCTGTTCTTCACAACTCCTTTTTTTAATCCCCTCAGATTCAGAAGAAACCGAAGATGTGTTTGTTTAACTCTTTACTCCCACTACACTTATATTACTAAAAATAATGCACAGCACTTGTCTAAATTTCTGATTATGATCTGAAAAACCTGATTTACTAATTTTTTGTATTTTTGAACGCAATATGAGGCAGTCCCAGCCCACCAGAGCTGTACTTCTATGGCACAACACTGCCATTGCCTGTTACTTGCCCTGAGGTGGCATGAGGAAATGTAGAGAACTTTGTGTGTTTCAGAGCTGCCGATGTGGCTGAAGGACCTTGGTCCCATTCCTGCTGTCCTCACACACATTCCCAGGAACACACCACTGCATCACAGTCAGATTTCCACTCAGAACAGAAGCTGCTGGGTTGCTGAAGAGCAAAATGGCATTTATGCAATGAGGTTTACAGTGTAGATTTACCAATGGCTCCTCTGCAGTTTTCACTCATCCCAATATTCCACTTCCTGAAAAAAATGCCTGACTGATCATATTAGCTCCATGTATTTGGCAATTAAATTTTCTTCCTAGGATGAACTTTGAGAGTTACGCTATAACTGAACAAGGATCTAAAAATCATTTACTAGTGAGTTAATATACAATATAGTTTCATGAATACATTGTGCTTTCTCCCACTTCTTATGCTAATTGCACACTCAAAACCTTAGCAAGATGGCTAATTGTTGTCATTTTGTAAGGTGCCAAAGGGAAGTAAAATTAACACTTTAAGGTACAGATTTTCAAGTAGAAGACCAAAGGCTTCTATTTATTTAGCAGAGGCAAAGTCAGTATTTATTTACCAGAGGATTACTATTATTTTTGATCATTAGCAAGAATAGTCACTTGCATTTCACACTCTCTACCTGCTTGCTTTATAGCAAAGAAAACTAAAAGGAACAAAAAAGCTCAAAGCTACACTGACACTAACAGAGAAATAAACTGAGCTTCTTATGAACTGAATACAATGCAAGAAGTACCAAAACAAGGAAATAAGAATGCAGAAGAATAGCTGAATGGGCCTACACTACAACAGTGGGCAGAAGAGACACAGCGGTCAGGCCTTTATTCCCCAGCTCCATTCATGCTCCCAGAGCCCATCTCGCAGTGCTGACACGGAGTGCACTGCAACACAACCACACAAAAGCTCTGTGCTCTCACTCCCACCCCGACTGCCTTCTAGCAAAGCCCTCCTGTGAACACAACACTCCCAGACAGCTGTATTGTAAATTTTAACCCTGACAAAAACCACCAGCTCCTATTCCTGTCTGTCAAATTGTGACTAAGTCCCACAGATATATGCCTAGAAGCTGAGAAAAGCCACATGTTTGACAGCAACATATTGAATAATAATTTAATTTTGATTACATTTCCAACTGCCTTCTGGCTTACTTCTTGGTGAATTATCCCTCCTTTACTCAAGAGAAAGCAGGCAGCCTCTATCATCTCATCTCTGTCCAGTAATACTCATTTCCATCTAACAGACCTCTTGCAATGACATAGCCAACAGTGGAAAACAAAATCCTGGATCACCATATGTAAAAAAAAGTCTATGTTAGTTACAGGAAAGGCCCTTTTTCACTCCCAGACAACACTGAAACCACAGGCTCTACAAGCAACATCTGCATGCAGAATTAAAATATTCCTCTGTTCATTTGCTCTAACAGATCTATCTATCATGATTTTATGAACTCTTATCGTTCAAATGCAACAATAATCTAAGAAAATTTTTTATAATGGGAGCACCACATAGACAAATTCTCACCCTGAGCTCTTCCATAAGACAATTAGATCAGTCAGCTACCACTGAAGTGGGGCTGATGTCAAAATGCAGGTCAGTAGGAAAATTCCTTCTCTGAACCACATTTGATGTCTTCTGTGAAGACTGGAGAGGTACAACTGACCGATTGAGCATTTGATTTTACCTTCAAGCACTTCAGGATCATATCAAGGGTCTCTTACACAAAAGAAGGCACAAAAAAAAATCAAACCAACCTTGCCCACATCTCTTCATTAGTTTACAGGAAGAAGGGTCCTTCAGATACACATTTCCCAACATAACACTGCACATTTTAGTCTACCCCGCAAGAATCCTACGGACATTATAATGCACAGAAGGGCAATGGGAGCATACCCTGTTGTCCACTTGTGAGGTTCTAAAAACTACTACATTTAAATCAGAGATAATTTCTTCTCTTAAAAACTGAGCAGATGGGACTTCTCAAAAAGGAGAGCCCTGGATAGTGATTTGTCTCCCCATGCCAGAGATGTGATTGTTTCTTTTTCTCTATGGCTGCTTAAGTTCTTAGGAGACAGTTATTACTCTGCAAGGCTTTTTGTTATTCCAGACTTGACAAATTCCTGAAGCGTCATGCTATAATGACCTCAAAAAAAAAAAAAAACACAAAAAAAAGGTTAAATTTGAGTGCTACACAGAAATTACTTCCTCCCAGTCTTCAAGCACGGCTGATTAGAGCCGTAGAAGAAAGGAAATCACAGCCAAATCCTCTTTCCCCAAATGGAATCATGAGTAGACACTAAAGACTTTCCTAACATTTCCTTTTGTTAGTAAACATTACTGGAAGTGTTGCAGTCTCTTGCCACCCTTACATCCTTAACTTTTTATTGCAGATTCTTAATTCTTGAAGATTCTGTCATGTCCAGGGAATTCTCGCTTTTCCTCAAAGGAAGCTCCAAGTTTATTTCATGCCATTTCAGCAGTAAAAAACATCTTTAAATTTTTCCCCTAAACAAGTGGAAATGAGAATAATATTGATTTTTTTTCCCTATTTTTTGAGGACCAAAATACAATTCACATCATTTCAAGATGCAAGGGACCAGTCCTGCCAACATATATACATGTAATATCCATCTCAGCTCACCAGACTGAAAACCTGCCTTGTTCACAAGACTGTTACATCAGTCAGGCAGGTCACATTTCTTACACAATGTGTTTAATAATCCCACTGCATTGCAGAATATAAAACTGTTCAGTTCTGTTCATCTCTAGCTTTCCAACACAGAGTATTATTTGTTATACACAAATATCTTTGCATAATGTACTCTCATGACTGGAAATATGCTTTTTTTTCAAACATGGGTGTTAATGTCTATGTGCATTTACCCCATACCTTTTAGCAAATTTTGGTTTCATCATAGACACTGGAAGATGCAAAGGTCTATAGTGGAACAGATAAAACATGCAAGAAACATGTTTAGGCACCAATTCTATAGAGATAACATTGATCAAAACTGCATGACTGAACTATCCGTGCTGTTGTGCCAGAGGATATCTGTGCTCTCTACTTCGGTTTTTCTATTCTGTTGTTTCTTTCAAGTAAAGGAAGAAAAGAGATTAATGCTACTGTGATTGCCTCTAATTCTGTTCTAGAGATTTCACTAAGTTTGCAAAAGAAGTTAATGCTTTCAGAGACATGATCTCTCCAAAATTCAATTTTAACGCTTTTCTTGCTTCATTTTTTCTTTGTAGCACAAGAAAGATGTGATGTACCAGTCTAATGGTTATTTAGCAAACCAGTGACACGCAGAGTGCTGAACAACATAATTACATGAGAAACCCAGGCATGTCTTTAATTAGGCTTTCCCATAAAGGCACAGGATGACTCCCAGTGAACATGGCAATTCTGTGCAGCTGTGCTTCAGGAGGCACAACAGCACCTGCAAGCTTTCCAAGATGGCACAGATACACCAGTGCTGGGTCCTAAACAGCACCCTGAGACAAGGAATGATGCCCATCTCTGACCCACCAGCAACATGACATGAGTGTGCTTTCAAATGCTGCAATAACAGAACTGTAGGAGTCCCTCAGTGGGAAAAAATGTTATATGACCAGTAACTGTACTCCTGTATTGGTTATTTAGAGAGAGAGATGCTCTAAGAGGCTTGAAAAGCACCCCACACCCAAACATCAAAACATTTTAAAATCAAACAATTAAACACTTTGAAAAGACTGGTTTTAAAAAATGCCAAACAGATTTTAAATCATTTTTTTCCATGTCTGTAGTATGCATAAAACAGTAACACCATTTTAGATATGTCTCATATTAAGAAATCTGTGTGTAATGCAAGACTCCAGAGTTATGACTTACAGAAAAAACATTTAAATGCTTATAAATACTGGAACTACAAAAAGATCATTTTCCCTGTAGCTAAACTCAATCCCCAGCCATTGTGAGGTAGGGTCCAATCTACATATAGATGCAATTTAAACTTAGTTTAAGAAGTGCAAACATAGTATCCTTATTTAAGTAGTAAGAACCATTATTATCTAAACTATTTCCTCTCATAAAATACACAATGTTCCCTCTTCTGAGGCATCTTAGAGTGATAATAGGAAATGGAAAACACAAAAATTTGCCTCAGAGCCTTTACAAGAATGATGCATATTTACATATATTGCTATATAAACTCACTAGACCTGGAATAAGCATCAACATTAATTCTAAATACTTAGGTCTTCAGAGCTTCAGAATCCTGAAAGCCTATGACTCTAATAATGTTCATATAAACCATTCCATTTGCAGATAGTGATCATGGTTTTACGATCTGATTATTTTCTATCAGAAAAAACTATAAAACCCACATCAAATCTCAAAGCTACGCTGACAATTAAAAACAAATGGAGGTTAGCGGGAACAGAATAAAATGCAACAACTGCTGAAATAAGGAAATAAGCATGCAGAAAGATAGCTGGAGAGACCTACACTATAGCAGTGGACATAAGAGACATAATAGTCGAGCCGAGATCCCGCCGAGTTGTCCATCCTGCCCGAGCGCAGCTCCCAGCACTGAGTGCTGCTCTGCAGCCACCCCAAAGCTCTGCTCTGGGGCCAGCCCAGGCTGCCTTGGAGCTGAGCTCAGCCCTCCTGTGAGCACCACAGCAACAGGGGAGCACAACTCCACTGAACTCCAGCAACACATTAACCCCCTCAGCTAGAGCACTGGGGCTTTTCCTTCTTCTGTTAATGCTTTCTGCAGGGTTAATGCTAGTTATAACATTTGCAGGGAGGAAAAAAGCATCATTATTTTAATCTGAAACGTGTTTCCAAAATCAAGTTCAGCTCAGTAAATCAGTGGGTTTGTGTAGGATGTGAAGGGAAATATCCTTTTAACTTTTATTATTAACAAAAATTATGTATTAGCAAAAAGAGTTACATGCAAATAAATGTGAAATATAACTGCAAATGTTACATAGTTTTACAGCAAGTATTTTCCCTAGGAAAATACTGTAGAATTAATTAATTCCCCCTAAGTACTAGATGAAAGTAATTAAAATTGTTCATGCTTCACTTCACATTTATTTTACTAGCAATGTGACTACTGTTTGGCTCAATATAAATTTCCATCATTGCACAAAGACATCTCCTTTCTGACCCAGAAAATATATTTGTTCTCACTGCATAAGTATCAGTCAACAGCATAAAGGCACCTTTCTTCTTGTGACATAGGAGCGTGTATAACACCACAAAACTGCAGCAGATATCAACATGAACTGGTCATCTGTCATTGCAGAGGGTCTTGTTCTCTTCCCTTCATAAGGGATGAAAACCCCTTCTGTCTGTAAAAAGCAGACTGGAGTTCCCAGGAATATTGTTATTGCAGTTCTGAAGATGCTTCCAGTGACAATATCCAAGTTTAGAGAAACTGCTGTTGGTTATAATTTGAAGTGTCCCTTTCTGAGTGAGGAGGAATTTGAAACTTCATGGCAAAAAGACCTTCTTGACTTAATAGCCTGAGCAGATAATCATTCCCCTGCGACCCACTTCACTTTCTAGGCTGCTTCCTGCTCTCTGACACGTACCCAAACAGCAGCTGTGTTAGGCTAACAGCAAATGCTACATGCTTGAGGAAAACCTGACCTCTACAGATTAAAAATCATCCCAAATGAATTTATTGTGGAGCAAGAAGGGGAATTCCTGCCTGCTGCATGCTCTGGCATTCACAAAGCAAACCTAGTTTTGCAGGGCACTCTATTCTGATTTTCTGACTCAATCCAAACTTCTGTTTCTTCTCCCCCACCAAAAATTTCCCAAATGCACTATTAGAAGAAGATGTTTCTTTATTCCAGCTTGTCCAAGTTCTGGCCCCCAAACAGTGACGGGGCTGCCAGTGACATTCTCATGAGATGCTTCTCAAGTTTTGGTCTCATGAAACCAGACAAAATTCAGACAAAGGATGCAAATTTCAGATGTTAAAATGCCCAGGTCTTTACGACAAAAAAAGCCCCCTATTTTCACTTATTCTGTGGTCATTCAGGAGCTTTGATTTTACAGCTTTTACCCCATTCCCTGAGAGGCAGCTGCTCCTCACACCACAGTGCCTGGGAGAGTCTGATCAAACGCTGGCCAGGGTTGAAGAAAATATGTGAGAGAAGGGTAAAATTAAGGTGCCACTCATTTTAGTTATTACATCTACTGCTAGACCTTCGAGATGTAACCAGTAAAAGTGTCTCTCTTAACCTTAAATTTAAATCCTCTGTGTGTCTCTCTGAAGCTACCATGTATTTTTACACATGCACCTTGGTCAGTCTTCCTGGGCCACAGACTGAATCTTTAGCTAAAGAATGTGGCTTCCAAGGGAAGATTTATTCCCACACATGGTGAAAGAGAACTTATTAACACAATTAATGTGGGTCACCAGAAAACCTCACTGGACTTTCCTGAGCTTACAGATTTTTACCCTGAGTTAGGCAATTCTCTTCAACTAACTAAAACAGTGTAGATGGGTCCCTATCTTTTATACTACACCTTTTTTTTTCTGCAAGTGTTTTTTTTCTGAAAATATTACTTTTTATGACAACATTCTACTTCTAATATTGTGGAGATCTTGCTCTGCAGTTCTAAAACTCTTATATCTTGTATGTCAAGGTTCTTAAATGATTCTGCATCATTTTTTTTGCCTATATTAATGTAAGTCATCCCTTCAGAGACAGCAGCATGAGGAGCAAATGTGTTGAACAGTTTTAGCAAGAAACAAGGCATCCAATTCACTATCCCAGATTATAACTACAGGACTAGTAAAAAACCAAAAAAAACCCAGTAAGTGTTACTCTCTTGGAAGAACAATCACCTTAGGCCATTTGACAGCTACAGGATTTCCCTTCAGTGTTTTCAAAAATACTCAATGAAACTATTGTAAACAAACAAACAAACCAACCTCCAAAACCCCAACAAAATACCACTGAGAGCATGAGGAATAAAGGAAGGCAAAGAAATGATCTAAATTATAAAAATTCTGTTGGATTCTCACACAACAGGGAAAATGGCAACATCCATTAATTTCTCAACTAACAGTTGTCCTGAGAATTAAACCACACGGGATTTTGCCACAAGGAGCATGTGTCTTCTCTCTCACAGGGCTTTGCTCTCTGAAGACAGGAAAGGTGCCACATCGCTAACCACAAGAATCAGCAGGGCTATAAAACTGTGACTCAGTTCTTGCTTCATTCAACGGTTAGGAAGGGGTTATAAAGCTTGATAGCAGGTTGTTTTCTCCGTCTTGCAGGGAAAAGGAGATAAGGAAAGCCAGGCTAGAGAATGTAGGAGCTGCAGGGTTTATTAGGTCCTTAGGAACCATGTTCTTCACTAACTAGTTCAGCTACCCCAAGAGAAAGTCAGGTATCAGCAAAAGTACAGGAGCGTTTATCACTCATCTGGCTTTAGACACAGATTGAAACAGGTGACACTGCCTTTTATCTGCTGGTTTGCTTAAGGATTTTGCAGCCTGACAACTGGTCTGCAATAGGATGAACATGTAAACAAGAATACAGTTGGTCTTGCTCTTTATAAATATAAGAATTGGATGGCTGGAAAGCCTTTTCTCATTAGCCTGATAAAAGTACTTTCCTCAGGTTCTTTGAAGCTTTATGCAAACAATTTCTAGTATAGAAAGGTTCTGAAGAACAGAGGTCAAAAAATTACAGACAGACACAGCCCAACTTCTGCTGCTCTCATCTCTCCAGCAGTGCAGAAAGCAAGGCTGCTTGCAGTGCTATTATCATGAGTACCAGACACTGTGAAATCTTAACCAGTTTAGAGAAACTAAAGAAAAGCTGCTGCTGAAGTAACGTGCCAGCCCTGATTACACAAAGTTTCCAATTTCAAAAAGAAAGTTCTCATAACAACAAAGATAAACCCAGCCAAAAATTTCTACAGTTGAGAAATTATATGGTATACCCATAAATTATGCTGCCAAAAACTGGTTATTAACACCACAGGTATTTGAAAACATTCGTAAGTGTTTGAGCTTTGAACAAAGTAAGTCTGGAAGGAAGAGGTTGAAAAGAGACACACCCCATTTTTACACCTTGTAGGGCCACAAGGATCCTCTGTGATCGTTCATACTAACCTCCCTAACCCACAGGATTGTTCTCAGCAGCTTCTACCAGAAGATATCAATTCTTTGTTGAAGCAGAACCTCTCTTGTAGAAAGGTATCCAGGTCTGTTTTAAAGCCTCTTATAAATAATTATTCTAACAAATGTGACAATTTGGCTTTGAATGACTCACTGTAGCTTCCAGTACTGAATCATATCATTCCTTTATATACTGGACCGAAAACCTGTAAGACTGGGCAATTTCCCAACTACAGGCTTCAGGTTTCTAAGAAATGGCATTTCCACTTTTATTAGGTAAAGCTGAGTTACTACTGACTTGTTAGAAAGACAAAAGTAGAACTGAGGAAAAAGTGGCAGAAAGAAAGAAATAAATCTTTCCCTCCTCCCCCCCCCAGTCTACTGGTCTGGCTTATTTTATTATCACAGAAGCATGATTTTAATCAGAAAAAAATAAGTGCCCTGCCTCATATTCTGTAAGCCCTTGTAGATTCCTAGCAGATTCATGGTAATTTTTTAGCTGTTTTGAACTGAAAAATACTTGTCTAAAGACCAAGGAAGAGTTAATTCTTTCCAGTTCCATCTTGCCCTCTGTCTTTGTCATTGAGTAGGAAGTGTGATCTGATAATAAAAAAGGCACACTGACATGTGAAAACTCGGTGTTTTTTTCTACATTTTTTATGCATGAAACTTCAAAAACACATGTGGAAACCTGTAATACTGTGGCTTAAAACTTTCTCTGAGCTCCTTATGCTCCAACGCTTCTGCAATAAAGTCTGTAAAGGCCTTTCTAAAAATCTAATGTCTTCCATTTTCCTCTCAACTGTTTCCAGTCTTTTTATCACTTCCACTCTCCATAATTTTCCCTTCTTTCTTGCTATGCTGGCAAGCCATTTGCTCACAAATCAATAGGAAGACTTGTGATGAGCCTTTCCCTGCTTGCTGCAACTCTTATGCTTGTGGTGACTTGGGACACAACATGTTTCAGAGCTGCCAGCAGAGACATTCTTAGGATCAAGGAATGAAACAAGTAACTCACTTAACACAGCCAAGGTCATTCTGCTAAACTGAAGTACAAACCAACAGATTTTTAACAGATTTAAATATTATTTGCTTTGTTAACACATTTCCCCTCTTTTAGAAAGGGATTTTCATAACATATCCCTAAATTTTGGCATCGAAATAAAAAAAAATGATCAGAAACATTAAATGCATTTATAGTTTGTAATAAACTACTCAGCATTAGCTGAAATTCATGAAGTCCCAATCCAATAAATATAGTGCAGTGTATGATGTCTGGAATTATTTGAGAACAGCCTTCCATTTGCCTGTTTCAAAGTTCATAATAGAAAGGGTACCACTGGACAGCAGCTTTCAGAACATGCCCTTTAGATCACGTGTACTCTATGAACTGCTTGCTGCAGGCCTGTTGAGAGACAGATCTATTGTCCTGGTTTCCATTTGATAGCTTGTTTTAAGAGACAGACAGAAGTGTGTGACATTAATGCAATATGCTAGTATTAATTCCTATGAAAGAAATTAATGAATGTGGAATTCAGAATTTCCAAATAAAAAACAGGAATATTTTTCACCAGTAGTCATAAGTGGAAAAGAAAAAGAACAATGAGAATTAGGAAGAGAAATGATACTGTATAAAAACGTCTTTACTATATTGTCATGCATATTAGGAAGCTCCCTGAGAACTGGCTTATAGCATTGTAGGAACACAAGAAATTAATAATATAAAGCAAAATGATCATAAACAATAGCTCTGAACTTTATTTATCCAGTTCTGTATCAGCAACTTTGGACTGCAATGTGACAACCAGACTTGCTAAGAAATTTTATAACCATCCCTACTGTTGGAGTAATCAACAGAGAATAACTTCTTGCACTTACCTTGTTGTAACAGAATAGCAGGATTACGTTTTACTTTTCTGATGAATAAGGGCCAAAAGTGTCCCAGCTAAATAAAATCCTGGCAGCATTGCACAATCATCAATATTCATCTACCTGCTATTTTAAGTAAGGTCACAAAATGGTTAGTTAAAAATGTAAAAACAGAATCACCTGCAGAGCAATCGTGGTATTCTTCGCAGGATATTTCCCCACCAGTCCTTGTTCTTTGCGTTTCTTGAATTTCCTAAAGTAGTCCTGTATCAGGAAGGTGGCATAGAACTTCCCCACGGTTACCTCATCATCTAAATGAACAGACCAGACAGATCTCTCCCAAGTCAGCACATTTATCAATAGCCTGTACACTCATATCTTATTGGGGGGAAATGTGATGGGTGCAATAGGCACTACACTTTCAGCTCACAACAGTGGAACCTGGAACTAGCTTAAAAGCAATGTTTTAGCAAGCAGTTTTGGCTCAGTCACTTAAGTGAACTCAATAAAGAAGAAATTACAATACTTTACCAAGTCTAGTGTACCTCTAAGTAAGTTTCTAACAAAACCATAAACATGTTTGTATGTACATCGAAGCGGAAGTACTGGCTTTAGTTACTTGGAATAAAGTAAAAGCTACTATGACAAACTTACATTGATGTTTCTAGGAGTGACTCTATAAAAAAAAGGTTCTGCCTACATCTCTCTTTTTGCCATGGCTGAACCAAATTCCCTTAGTCAGTGTCTCCATGTAGCATTGTTCTGATTGCTCAAGGATATCTTTACAGCCTGCTTCACTCTGCATGGCTTTTACTGGTGTCATGCCCTCGCTGTAATACCTGAGCATCTCCCAGTTTGAATTTTGTGTCCCAGATGCTCATGTTACACTGCATCTTCTGCTATCTTAATGTCAGATAAGACAACACAGGCTCTGTGTTGATGCCACAGAGGTTACAATCTCACATATGTGTTTAAGATGTGGTCCTTAATCTCCTTCAACATAGGTGATACTGATAATAGTAAATACAAAACAACACAACTCTTTCCCACGTAATGTATTGTGCCAGCTCTGCACTGCTGATAGGAAAGAAAATAACTTTGATCAGTTAATTTAGTACAATTCAAATGATAGGCAAACAGCCAGAGCAGTAAACCCAAGCATTTTTACAGAGTCACTGTTGTGAACAAAATCCAAATTTCAAAGTTTCCAAAGCTCAAGGGCAGGTCCCTGTGAGGACACTGCAGTTGCCATTGACAGTGGGTTAAGAATTCATGTGCCTGTTTTATGAGGGCAGTGAACGGCTCAGCAGGGCAGGTTTGATCTCTCCCTGAGTAACGCTTGCCAGAAAACTAGGAATAGTTTTCCATTCAAAAACATTGCTTTTGTAGTCACACACTTGTTACTCCCTAGAGTTATCTGATATGAAGTTGGCTATTTCCCTTCCTGCTGGGCTGTCCAGTTTCCTGATGTTTTCAATATCCTGAATTAGCCATTTGCAATAGGGTTTCTAGCTGGCTACTGCCATATATAAAAGGAGTTTAGGCATCCAGATTCCCTCTGCAGTCAGGGATCATCTTGATGGGCAGTAATTTCCTATCCTGGCACAGACAGGTCTCATCACATCTCAGGCTCTGGGTTACTCTGACAGTCCTGACTCGACTGGATGAAAATCTAACATGTCCAGACACATCTTAACACACTCTGTTAGAAAGTATAGATTCTGTTTTAATTTAATGTCATTTGTTTTCTCCATATTTTAACTCTCTAGTGGAGTCTTAGAATAGACTTGAGTTAGGCTTTTTGTTCTTTTTTGTGGGGTTTTATACACATGAACACATTCTGTTAAACAAGCTTCTCCTCCTGCTGAGGAGTCAATTCTCTAATCAAATGTCACAGGTTAACGATTAAACCAGAGTGTGCTTGTATCTTGTTTTATCAACAATATCTGCCAATGTATCTCACTAATTATAGTATTTTTAATACTATTTTTACCTGTAAGGACTGCTTTTTCTAATTTAAATTTAATTTGCTTTCTTCTTTTAGAGACTTGCTTTCACATTAAAATAAGGATGGGTAATCCAATCCAAATTTAAACTCATTTTTACTTCTGTGATAGAATTTATCTTGAAATGAAACCTCTCCCATTCAACAGCTCCTCTCATTACAAGGTCTGAACTGGGCTGTATGCACATGAGAAAGTACAACCATCTTTACCTTAGGTGAAAATGCACCTGGAATGTCTTCTCCCAGCAGTCCTTAAATGCATCAAAGCAAAAATAATTATAATGATTGCTTCAAAAGATATTGGTTGGGAGACCAGTCTGTTGCAGGAAATAGCTTAGCACATTAAAGAGTCTGCTCTGCCAAATGGACAACGCCTCCAAGTTCTGAGTGCCCCCAGCTCCTGCTAGGAGACAGGGAACTAGCAGGAACTCTACAACTCACATGAAAAGATCACCAGTCTACAGATTCAGCAGCAAAAAGCTTTTAAACTGACTCCACAAATCTAATCTCTAAACTTTTTGTGATCCTTTCCTTTGGTGTTCACCTGTAATCTCCCTTTGCAGCTCTTCAGGAGACTAATGGTGCTTTGCATTAGGATGAGATCTCTTACACAGCATCTACTCTGAACTTGCCTGCCTTAGTTTAGCTGAATCCATTGACCTGCAACATAGCCTTGGTTAAACTCCCCAGAGAAGCCTTTCCCCATCCTTTATACTATTTCTTTTCAAGTATTCGAACAGAACTGTTAAGGAAGTGAGTCAGCAAATGGCTCCTAGAACGAACAAGCACACAGAAGTGACAGACTTGTATAACATACTATGGGTTGCGCTTAGAGCATGTCTCAAGTCAGGCTATGACACTGCACAACTACTGACTGTACCTGAGATGGCAGTACCTGGGAAAGAGCAGAATGCAGAAATGCAGGGCCCTTGCTGATCACTCTGGACATGCACCAGCTTTTTATAAAGGTATCAGATGAATTAGAATGCACTAGCACTCTGCTGAGTTGTGCATGCCAAGGTGTGTGTGTATGAGCAAGGTGCACGTGTGTCTCCCAGGCACAGTCAGTCACACTGCAGACACGGGCACACAGGGCCTGACACCTGGCCAAGGGGACCCAGCCCTGACTCTGCTTTTGGAGTAACACACATAGAGCCAGATACAGACAGGTATAGGGAGGCAGCTAAGCATAACTGACCACAGAATAGACACATGGTTAATTACAACTAGTGACAGCAAAAGGAATCATTTCAGTAGGAAGCTTTTGGAAGAGGGCAAAAAGTACTAGGCAGGGTTAAGTGGGCTTTCAGGTGGAGACTGAGGAGTTTAGAGAATACAGGTGAATCTTTAGTAAGTTTATTTCTCTTACCCTCTAGTCTCATTCATACATCAGACATTTGACTGACACTATGTTTTTGAAAAGCAGTTTCACTTTTCTGCACTGAAAATGTGCTAAGTATTTACAGTCCAATTAAGTTATAGTAATAAGTTATTTAATCAGTACCAAGAATTAACTGTTTATTTCTAATGCATCTATTCATAATTCAAGGCAAAACAATCTGATACTGATTATTTTCATTCTGCTCTGGAAATAAGCGTTCTGGAGGTGTAGTCATGGGTGCACAAAGGATGTACCATCCAGTAACACCAGCAGAAGTGGTACTGGAGAAAAATGTTACGAACTATACCTCTCAATACCTTTAAGTGCAAGTGATTCTAACATACTGAATTTGGATGCTTTGTTGATTTATACTGAAGAGAATTTTGTGTCTCCCTAGCTGATTGTTACTATCAGCTGTCACTGGTGTTAATTCATATACAATTTCCCACTGAACATTAAATATCACAACCCATTTCTACTGTACACTAAGCTATTTTACACTCATGTGGCATGTGAATGTAAAATAGCTGTATTTCTCTTTTTTTCTAGGTGGTTTCAAATACTTTCAGTTTTCAGGTAAGTCATATTAAGGTCCACAAAGGAACAAGCCAAAATGAAATCGAAAATTCATAAATTTGCATGACTTCCCAACATGTTCTTATTTATAGTGAGTTGTAGAAGCCATACTGCTTCCTATCAATTGAGCAGATCCAGGTTTTCAGCCTTTTAGCTATGCTGAAGAGCTACATTTGCAGAATAAATATTAGCAATGAATTTTAGTATAGCTGAAAATAAATATACAGCTTATATTCAGCAATGAAATGAAGCTGAAGTTAACAGTGAATTACTATGTAAGATTAGTTCTAGGAATGTAATCTGTACAGGTTCTTTGTCAGATTGATTTAGGCAGGCAGAGCTCGCTATTCTGAAGCATGCATCTCTATTTCAATTAAAAAATGTAGGGGAATAAAGTTGGCAAGAGGCAACACTAATTCCATGCCACCACCCTAAAACAGAATTGCTTCAGAATATTCGGAAAGACTCATAGTTGAAAGGAACAGAGGCTGCAGAAAAAGCTCAAGCACATAGTTACAACAATAACAAAGCGATTCATCTATGCCATGCAAGCACTTGGTGTAAGGCTAAAAACAACAGAGTAGAACACAAAAGTTGTTTTAAATGTGCAGTATCAGTTCCCCTTCAGAGAGTCAAACTGGCTCAGTTTTGGCCTTCGTCCCCATATTACAGCAGGTGGCTCCCTGCAGCCACAAAGCTGCTGCTGCTCCCTGGGTCATGCTGAAGAGCAGGGCAGGCAGGTGCTCCTCCTGCCTGGGCCTGAGCATCACCTTCCAGGTCAGCCTCCCTCACCACCCGCCTGGCCTCTTGAGTCTGATCAGTCTTGAGAGCTGCTGTAACACTGGGAAGGTGCAATAAACTACAAGGACCACCAGGTGATTACAGTGGATCTGAGTATTGAGGGGCCAGGTAAATAGAGCTCGGGCATGGTTGAGAGTGCAACAGATCCTGCACCTTTAAAACTTGAAAAAGCAAGTAAAGAACAGTCACCTAAACCTACACTACAGCATATGAGTAAAAATGTATATATTGAAAGAGGCTAAATATATATATCAGGATATATATATTTACAAAGAGAGATATAACGCATATTTGACATGTTATTTTGCAGCAGGTAGGAACATCAATAAACGTGCCTTGTAGTTCTGTAGACAAATGTTTGGTGTCATTAGAACTGAGGTATCTCTTTACATGGGCCATATTCATATCTCAGTCATACTGGAGTAAATCTGAACCACTTCCATCATCTGCTGACTATGGACTGGCTCTGGTTCAAACGAGTGTAACTGAGATGATTTGGCCTCTTGCTTTATTTATGGAGCAAAAGAAAATTTTAAGCTGGTAGTATTTTTTTTTTGTTTTCTCCCCAAAGTATTCAACATATACAAGCAAATAAGCTAAAATGTAGCATAATACAAAACATGTTGTTTTGATCAGTGGTTTGAAATCAAACCAGTTTATTTGCTGAATGATCTGAAATCAAGATTAGATTTAAGTCTAATAAGGGATTTGTCCCAAGCAAGAAAATAAGCATATTTTCCTTTCTCTCTTTTTGATCTAAGAAGGTTTCACTTATTAGTCCTGTATGTATTGTCTAGTGTAATACGATATAATTTTCTCAGTATTTGTTTTGTTATTGTTTGCTGCCCCTTAATGACATAATTGCAAAATTTAATAATTTCATTTCTTTGGTTCCTAACAATCTAGAAAGACCAACAGGCACAGAGAACAGCACAGTGCAAAGTTTATCGGACTGACCGCCAGCGGGAGGGACAACTTGGTCAAGTAATTTCATGCTCGTTTTCTTCCATATTTTCTTTATAACTGCTCTAAGTTCTTCATTTGCTTGCTCTAGGTTACCTGTGGCAAGGAGACAGAGAAAGGGAGGATGGTAATTCTGTTTGAACCAGTTGCAATGAATGAGCCTTAGGATATTAATTACCTGTATGCAATTAAAGACTGGGACAGGGATCCTCTGTGGCAGACAACAATGCTACAACAACTAGAGAGAAGAAAGGGCATAAGACAGCGAGTTCCTGGGGCTTTCAAATCAGCCACTGGAGCACTGCAGAGGTCAACCACGACTTGCAGACCTTGGCCTAACCCTGCCACTCCTTCTGCTTAAATTGTCTGGAAAGTGACAACTTGTTCTTTACAAGCCACTTTTTTCTTGATCCAAAGCTGAACCTTTATTTGTTTAAACCACTGTAATTACTCAGTTGTACAGGCTTGAAAGTTCAGGCAACTGAGTACTGAGCAGTTTTTCATCTCTTGCAGTGCTCCCCTAAACAGCAGTGATGCCCAAGGGGGCTTAATCTAAGTTTGTTATTGCCAATGGAACTCCAATTCTGCTGAAAAGAGCAGAAGACAGAAAGGAAAGATGGGAGAAAAAAGTTTAAAAAGTATGACAATAGAAAGAGGATTCTCTGAAACATACCACTATTTTTAAAACCTTTTCCCTCTTTGATGCAAATTAGAGAAATCCATTCAACTCAGTCAACAGTGGCCTCGACCAGACTAAGGATGTTTTTTTCCAGTGTGCAAAAGCTGCAGTTGCACTGGTGTGGGATCCAAGGCCCCAGGGTAGAAGGTAGTGAGAAAGGAACCCCTTGGTTGGGCAGGAAGGGGAACTCATTCATTCCTTGCAGTAGAACTCATGCTATGCCCCTACTGCACGTTTTTATCTGGTCAGATGAAAGCACAGAACAATTTCTGAGGTATCTCAGGCTCTGGCCTCACCATCCGTTTCCTATAATTTTCTACCCAATGATTCCTCGGAACAGTGAATAAAACCCATGATCCAAAAGCAAACCAGATCCAGTGAGATAAAGGCAGCCTTACCCACATCCAAAAAAAATGAATAAATAGTAACTTATTTCATCATTGTAGCTTCTGGCAAGTGCAGAAAGGCTTTCCAGTGAAGAACCTTACCTTCTGTTTTTATCTTTAGAGCAGTCCTAACCAGAGCAAACAAAGTAGCATTGAACATGACGGTTCCATCACTGTTCAGTGGCATATTCATGGCTACTAACCTCTGAAAATGAGAAAAGGGAAAAAAAAATTTGATGCTGCTTTATTTGAGAAAAAACCTGTAATGTTCATTTTGGAAAAGCTGATACATTCAAAGAATAATATTATCAAGAGGTATAAAAACTATGTAAGTTCTTCAAAAAATCTCGAGTTTTCCATCCTTGCTGCGTACAATAAGCAGCCAACACTGCTTCTTTCTGGCATTAATCTGGCATGCTTATACAAAAGTTAAAACTGACCAGTGTTCGTGAGATGTTTGTTGAGGTAATTTTAAAACATTGCAGCTCAGTTCTTGACTATGACTGTCAGTTACACTGTGCAAGTATTAAGAACAAAAGGAGTTCTTTCAGGGCATGCCCTCCAGTTGCAGTTATGCTCCAGGTTTCCCAAGGATTCAGTTAATCCTCATCAAACTCACACATTTTGCCTTGGCTGATTCTATATCATTTTAATTTCCCGTTAGTTTTCCATCTTCTCACTCCCTGCTACATATTGCAATACACACCATTATTCACTTCAGCTTGGTTTATCACCTTGCAGTCCCCACCCTACAATCTCCTTTCTAAGTTTCAGTAGTGTATCAAAACTTGTCAACTAAAGCAAAGTATCACCCTCTTCTCCATGGGACTGAAGAGAAACCAGCAATGTCATTGGGCTGAAGCAGTCTTACATGTGACACTGGGCCACCAGAAATGCTGGGATGAGGCAGGTCAGAGAAGTGACAACAACAGACTAATGACAGATACACAGACTGGTCCCTTTCATTCTGATCCTCCATGAAGGACATTACATTAGTGGTAACTACTCAAATGAATACACTGAAAGAAATGACCTTAATTTTGCTGGTTTAACTTAAACCTGAAAAAACCCCAGGAAAACTTGAGAGTGAATGAAACCTTGTGAAAAGACAGGATTACTGTGCACACATGACAAATGAGGGGCAGAATTGCAAGAATGAATGAACTGCAAGAGAAACCAAGACAGACAATCAGGTAAAACCCACCTTGCAGGCCACTCGATGAGGGCATAACTTGCCAAAACCAAGAGGTGGTTGGATGCGTCTCAGTAACGTAACCACATCGAGGTGCTTTATCCTTCCCCTGGAAGCAACACACATCTGTTACTGAACATCCACTCCCCCAAAACACTGCCAAATTAATTATATCAGAGAAATGATCTTACTTTGCTTCAGGGTCATATTCTGACCATATCCTTTTGAATTCATCCAAATGATGGGGACCCAGAATAGACCAGTCACGTGTCAAATAATCAAAATTATCCATAATGACAGCCACAAATAAGTTTATAATCTAAAAAAAAAAAAGTAATTAAGAACAATTTGTCTTGATTATTTTGAATTTAGTTTTTTTTAATTCAGTACATAGTAGGTTAAGAATTCAAACAAAGTGAGTTTTTGCAAATATGAAATATCACAGAATATAATTGCATTTAACTAACTGGAACTCTATGAAATAATGACAACAAGAATATGATTCTATTATAGTCAGTTTTTGACACAGGCTGCAAACGGTTTTCTCTTCCTTGATTTGCAGATCCCACTACATTAAATTGAAGATGGGTAGATCTCAGGAAATAGTTTCTGTATAAAAGGATTCAACTTCATGCCAATAAGACTTCTGAATGCATTTTGTTAACACAGAAGGTGACACAGAGCAGCAGAACGTGTATGTTTACAGCAGAATTGTAATGTACAGAATTTCCCTGGAATACTCTCCTTTTGCAAGGAGATCAGTACCACAAACAGAACAAATCAACCAGCTTAGACCAGACATCTGCAAGGAGGAAAAACATATTTCAATGATTACTTTAGAGCAAATAATTCATTATGTCATGGAATTGGGTGAAAATTGAGCTAAACTCACCAAAAATGCACAGAGCATGTAAAAACTGATAAAATAAATGATGGCAAAATTGCTTCCACATGTGTATTCCTCCCCTGGATTGTAGTCAGATTCCGGGTCACAGCGTTTCCCAGGCAAACATGCCAGCATGATTTCCTGCCAGGCTTCTCCAGTTGCACACCTTTATAAGGTCACAAAGATAAATTGAGCATTATTTGATCAAAAACAGATTAAAGACATATTAATTTTTTAAGTTCTGACAAAATGCTGGGATCTGTACAAGGGCAAATGTGAAGACAGGAGAATATTTCAGAGCAGAAACTAATTTTTAAAAAAAATACAGAGCAAGTTTTAGAACTGGCAAGCATAGATCTGACATGGCAGACACATTTTATAAGGTAAATTAATGCACCATAAGGGTTTCATGTAAAACTCTGAAGCCCAAAATGTGATTTACAAGTTAAATACTGCAGTGGAGCTGCTGTGTACAAAAGTGATGTGTATGAAAATCTGTCATAAAAGCTGAAACCATCTATTTGTAAAATATTAACTGCCTTTTCTTCAGCTTGGTTGAACAAATGCTTGTCTCTAATGCCTGCTACTGCATTTTTTGCAGTTGTGTAAAGCCTGTGTACAGACCCATGATTCCAAATTTTTAAAAGACAACTACACATTTATGACATTTTTAGCTGTGTTCATGACCTTGTTTCAAAGGTGAAGGTGACTTAGATGTCACTGGGTGATGCCCTTGGTCTCAGATGAGGAGTGACCTGCTGCTTTTGCCAGCCAGGAGAGTAACAATGCCCAGGAGCCAAGTGGAGATACAGAACCTCAGGCAAGGGACCTCTCCAGGTTATTACTTTTAAAGGCATCCCTGTCCCATGTCATTCTCTCTCCTTGCTCCAGGAATCACTCCTGGAAAACATTTACTTTCTTCTTAAGCTCTCCAGTGAGGGAGATTCTACAGTTTCGCCCCCCCAGCAGGATTTAGGCACATTTGTCATCATAAAGTTTTTCCCACTGCTCATCTGACATTGCCCTTCTGTAAGTTACACCCTCTGCCTTTTGTCAACTCTTCAATAAATGTAAAGAACAGTTTATTTCTTCATGTTTGAAACAACTTTTCATTTCTTCCAACTGTTACATTAGTTGTACTGGTGAAGATTTCAGCCTTTTTCACCTTTCCCACTACTCCCACAATGATATCAGGGCTGTGTTTGGGCTCTACCTGAAGACAGTAACTGCACACATGAGGTTTTTCCCAACAGCTGCAATGGCTTTAGGTCTCTGTCACCTCATTAAAACCCTGCTGTGCCAGTGGACACAGCATAGAGGCAAAGGGATCATGTGCTTGTTAAGCTGACTTGATTCTCACCTGAAAACACATTCTGAACATTTCTCATAGATAAGTGAAATGGGATCATTAAGTAAGAGTTAAGGTTTACTCACCTGAAGAGAAGAAGCACAGCTTGGGGGAAAGTCTGAAAATTGTTGTTTCTGTTTATTTGGTTGTTGTCCCTCATGGCCACTTTTCCAAATACCTACAATAAACCAGGATTTTGACTTTCATTCCAGTGACTTATGCTGTGAGAGGCTGTAGGCCTTGCAGGCTAAACATGCTTCAGGATGTATGAAAAACACTTTCACAGAAACAATTTCATTACCCTTCAGATTTTTTCAAGATACTGATTTATCACATATACAGAATAGTTCAAAACATCAGAAAACCCTCAAAATACTACTCCATATTGCTGTATTTCAGGTGAGAAAACATTATTTGTTTTAAAATAGCACCTAGAATCATTAATTGACACTTAAGACCTACTGCTCTAAGTACTGTACATACTTAGAGTAAGAAATAACTGCTGTCCTGCAAACCTTGAATCTAAACAGGGAAAAAGAGCTGCCAAGTTGGAAATCAAAGCACAGGGAGCCTGAGTATCCTGTCTCAGCCAGGGATGGAGTGGAGTTCAGTTCTTCAAAATCACACTGCAATTCCTCAGCCACCAGACCATTCCTTTTCTCCAATACAATACTTGATTAATTACCTGCATTCCAATGACAGCATAGATGAAGAACAGCATGGCAATCAGGAGGGCAACATAAGGCAGAGCCTACAAACGGGGCAGATGCATTGTATTTAATAATTTCACCATAGAATTTCTACTTCCATTTACAGAAATAATTTCTCTGTACAACACAGACTCTTCCAAGGTTTTTCTTCCTCTCTAAGTGCTTGAAATGTTATTACCTGTCACTCTGAAAACTCTGCTGCATACAATGAACTCATGCTTCATTGTATTTTAAATTATTTCTGCCAGCAATCCAGAGGGAGGAATCATCTTTAATGTTTTTAATTTTATTTTCATTACTGATTCTGACAACACAAAAATACTTCATCCTATACAGTTACAGAGTTTTATTTACTTCACCTTCATCAATTTTCAGGAGCAATGATTCAAGTATCTGTTACACATGAAATTTGTTTTATATAAAAAATGCCTTAAATTCTTCTTTTCTAGTCATCTAATAAAACATGGGGAATATGAGATCTATGTATGCCAAATTTATTCTATCCCTTGTAAATATACCAAATTTTTTTTTTAGGAAGAGCCACAGAGATCTCACAGGAACAGCTAATATTAAATGACAAAGAATGACCCTTGGACGCACTGAAGTAACTGGTGAAGTTTATTTTGACATTACTATGCAAATATCTTTAAATATGCCATTATAGATAGCACTAATTTTAATGGGGGTTTTTTGCACTCTACAGGGTATTCCTTCATGAAATTTGGTGTACAAATGGCTGCAATTATAAGGCAAATTTAAATAAATTTTGCTAACCTGGAATGACTTGATAAATGTCCATAGTAATGTTCTGATTCCTTCTCCTCTGCTAAGCAGCTTCACCAACCTCATCACCCGGAAGAGACGGAAAAAAGTGATGGAGATCCTAGCGCTGTCCTCAGAGTTCTGAAGAGCATCATGGAGAAGTCAAGCCAAATACAAACTCAAACATGCAACACTTCCAGAAAAACAACATAAAATGCAAAGGTGGAAAAGGTAAGATTTGAACATGTATCTTGAGGGCCTGTTCACCTTGATAACCATGATATGAAAGGAAAAATTACATGCTGAAAACACAGGACCTGTAGAAATGCTTCACACATCACATGCATTTCCAAGTTTTCTGGTTTGTTAATAGGGTCATATTGGGTTTGTTTGTAGTAGACTTCAATAGAACATTGACAATGAATGCAAACCACTGCATAACACCTTTGCAGTAAGACAGTTATGAAAAATACAGAAAAAATTGGTGGAAAAAAGACATGGTAAAAAGAATAAACTCAAGTAGAGGTAAAACCACTGGGGTCAGTTTACTGATCTTACCCCAGACTCATCAGTTGTGACTGTTTCAGTTGGCTTTGGCTTTAAGAAATTAAGAACATTAAATATTAAAATCAAATAAAAGATAAAAAAAATCAGCTTAACCATAAATAAATTGTAGAACATTTTTCATTTCCAAATGCACATGAACATCTTTAAACTCAATGTACATCCTGAACAAAACATTAATATCCCTATTAAAACCATCCTCTTAGCATTTTGTGTTGGCTGACTAAAACATTGCTGTCTGACTCATACTAAAATCTACTTGTATAAAACATGATTAAAAAACTCCAAGGAAAGTAAACACAAAATAAAATATCTGCTCCTATGTAACCCAAACAAAACTAGCCATCAATTTCCACAGGTTGTATGAAATTATAGCAGTAAGCCCAATTACAACTCCAGAACAAAGCTTTGGGCTCAAGCTAGCCTTTCAAGGTCCCTTCTCTGCTGTGCTCTTTTTTTAGATGAATTTCTGCATCACTGGAATCTAACCCCAACTGTGTTTTATCTCACAGCAGGAGCTCCCTTGAAGCAGAGTGCATTCACTGGAGATGACTCAGGGATGAACACTGGGTGTTGCAGGACACATTTTCACTCTGCCCAAGTGACAGACACACATTTTTAGCACAATGCCATGAAGGTTAACACTGCCCCAGCAGTGCAAATGGGAAGGCAATACTTGAACTCTCCCACCACCTCCCAGGTTCTCATATGCCTGAGCTGATGTAACAGGACCAGGCGTGGAGAAAGGGCTTCAGCACTTGACTGACCCTTCTGGAACAGATCTGGGCAACTCTCAGGAGCTACAGGGAGGAGGGAGGCACACACCAACTTCTTGTTAGCAAAGCCAAACTCTGCGTCCTGTGAAGAACAATCTCACTTTTCTGTCTTTAATCTCTGAGTCTGACTTTGGAGAAACTGTCCCAGTATCCTAAATGGCCTGACACTTCACAAAGCAGCTAGCAAAGCTAAAAGGATGAACGTTCACTTCTTGCTTGTGCACTGACAGATTTGCAGCACCTTCTTCCAAAGTTGAACAGAAGCATCTTAAAGACATTTATAGCACTAGAACACATGGGATTCTGGACATTAGATTCAAGTGATGGGTCTTACCCTCTTGCCTAAAATACCCTTCTTTTAAAACCTTTAAACAATTCCTGTCACACAGAGCAGCAATGAATGTGATGCTCCTCCCAGTGCTGCTTCCAACACTGTGAATGCCTCAGTCACACTCAATGCCACACCTCTCCCACTAAAATCTAGATAAAACCTGAGGAGAAGGAAGGGAAGAGAGGAGCTGATTCTGCTGGAAATGTATTATACGAACATACTATGATAAAAAACAACCATAAGAGGTAATACTTTTTTTAAACCAGATTATTATTAAATTACTAATTGTTTTCTCTATTACCTTTTTTCAAAACATACATAATATAAAGGTTACACAGGGGGAAAATGCAGTAAAATAACTGTTTCCTGAACTACACGCAATCTACATATAGATACATTACTGCCCTGCCAGGATAGCACTAGATTCTGAAACAAAGAGTCTTAAAACTGTTTAAGGAATTATTACTAAATTTATGCATTAAATTAGCCCAAAATTAGCCCAAACCCAGATCTCCTCATTAAACTTCAGGATTTGTAAAATCAGCTGGAACATCTAAACTTTTTAAGCACTTCTATAAAGTACACAGAAAATCTGCTGCCAATGAAAGAAAACTGCGTCATTAGAAATTCCCTGCATATTTCAACAACTTGAAATAAACCTGTCAAAATATAATTAAGCAAAAATTCATTATCACAAACATCATAAATGTCAAATTATCACAAAACATGAAGACAACCTTGCAAAGCTCTCTACCTACATCCATCCCAAACCTTCCCTAGTGCACATCCCCACATTGCTGTTGCCTTTTTAGCATAGAAAAAGAATCCTTCTAATCTGAAACTTTAAAGAAAAGGTTTCATTATACCTTCTGCAGATGAAGCCTGAAATGTCATATTACTCTCTGGTGACTGACTCATGTTGAGCTGTATATTGTCTTAAATAGTGAGCAAATTACTTAATTAACAGTCAATATTTTGCGTAATCAAAGATCCAAGTATTTGACAGATACAAATCAAATTTGATTACAATATCATCACAAACTGAAACTTAAGAACGAACTAAAACACTGGATTTGGCATTTGGGAGTTTTCCCCACTAGCTTTTATAGGAGCAGGACTGGGTCCCAAATAAGCCAGGAACAGTATTGGGAGAGATTATAACAGGAAAAGGATACTTTGGCCCAACATATTTCACTTAATGCCTTTCCCAAAAGAAAAACTAATGAGTTTGCATTATGACTTGGCTATGAATAAAGCCCTCAAAAAAGAAAAGTCGGTAATAAAAAGCTTTTCTATCCATAACTATATAATCATTATTTAATTTTCACTTTTGAAAATTCTGAAATCAGATTACCCGCCCTATGTGAACAGTCCTACTGCAGGTGCTCAGGGATGATGATCCCTCCAAGTTTTTTTGGCTGAAGGTCAAGGAATGTGTCTGTGTGTGCCCAGGACTGAGTAAGGCACACTCCTCTCACAAATCCCTCTTTCTCAGCTTCTTTGGACTGAGCAGTACTGATTGCCTGTTTCTGATGGCTGAGCCAACACTGCTGGGAAGTGTCAGGATGTCACATTCAAGAGATTACAAATTACAGGCACTGGAAAGTGCAGGCCAGTAATGAAAAACTTCTGTTCCCAAGAAGTAAATTGTGAAACAATACCAAGGTGGAGATAGATGCTAGAAACAAACTATGAACATGAACTCCTCATACCAGAGGAGGTTTTTCTACTGCAGCTGAAAATACTCAAATTCTGCCCATCAATGACCAAGTGTTTTGGTTTGATATTTTAAAATGAGCATATCTAATTTTTTATCCTCTTTGGCATTTCCCCCTGATAAGACAGCAGCTTGCTTTGTTATTAATACCAATTATACCTCAAAGAAAGCAACATTCATACTTATTTGTAAAGGAAATGCTCATTTAGGAGACAAAACCAGTTCGTGTTTATGTGTGTCCATCCAGCTCAGATCTGGGAAACTCAGGTAAAAACAACACAATCTTCAGCATTACTAACAAACAGATTGACAAAACCAGAATGTCTACTTCCTGGAGAGAAGGAAAAACATACCCTACCCAAGCATACAGTCTTGTGTGCAGGGTTGGGGTCTTCCAGGCCTGTGCTCATGTAAGGAGGTGGCACATTCTGGATACACAGGGAAAGCATTAAAATAGACCTGAGACTAAGCAGGGGACAGGCTGAGCAGAGCCTGTCTCTGTGGGTCACGTCTGCTGACAGGAATGCAAATAAAACGTTTCCTGTGGTCAGGCAATCCACCTCCAGCCTCCCCTTTCCCCTCACCTTCCAATGCTACTTGGCCCCAAATCCTTTAGGACAGGCTGGTCATTATCTTTTGCCCCCCATGGCACTGTGTGATTCACAGGTGACAGCTGTGATTTTGGGATCACATTTTGGTAATGGGCACGGCTGGAATAAATGAACATCTCCTGCTTTCCCTGCTTGGCTCACAGAGACCTGCGATGAGGTGGATGAGGGCAGAGACTGCCTTCATTTTTATATCCTTCCTGTCAGCCATGTGCCAGCTGCACTCAGAGCCTGGGTCAGCACAGCACTTCAGAACTAGGCAATTTTAAGCCAGTTCTTAAATACTTCAAACAGGCAGTAACATACAATCTTTCTTTTTTAGTTAATCAAAGTGCAACAAAACAACCCTCCTCCCCAAACAATCCCAATCCTCAAAAAAGATCAACCTCGATTTCTGACTCACTGATTAAAATGTTTGCAACCTGCTACCAATTTTGGTCAAGTACTAATGCTGCTTATGAAAAATTTAGCACATTTCCTAAGCAGGAATTCCTCATTACACTCTTGATATTGCAACAAATGTTCAAAATAAACATCCTGACTAAAAAGAATCTCAATGTCAAAACTGTGAACAGTGTGAAACAGATTGCATCAAGCGTTGGAAGCAAACTGTAGGTCTGTGCTTAAGAGAAAAATAGACACGGTGAAACCCAGTGGATATTAGTATGTGGTGTTGGTCAAATGCTTCTCTTTAACAGATTGTGCCAAAGGGTCCAAGATTAGAATGCCAGGACAAATGAACACATAATGACAATGTCATCATCACTGCAAATGCAGAAGGAAGCACCTGAATGACAAACACACATGGTGACAGGAGCATATACAGGAAAACATTCAGGTTGCCAAAATATCTCCAGAAATGTGTACTGCACATGTGGCACATACATTTGTTCAGAGAACAATTACTGGAATTCAGATGTGCAAGCAAGCAATTTTCTCCACAGTCTCATCAGTGCTCTCTATATTCCCTGTTCAATGTGAACCAAATGCCCAGAAACATAAGTTAATAAAAATTTTGAGTCAATGTGAAGAACCACAGAGAAGGCAAAAAAATACCTTTTCCCTTATAAAATATGCATTTAAAATTCATAACTAACATGTTGATGGCATTGGGTATTATATAACTAATAAATACTCAGATGTGCAATAAAGTAAATAATATATTAATGTTAACACCTTTATGAAAGCAGCACAGAAATTTATTTCTGTCTCCAAGTTGAATATTGCAACAGAGATTTCATATAGCAATAAGATTTCAAAATAATGAAAGCCATATGAGAATGTAGTTTTCTGACCTATCATTAAGTCCAAAGAGATACATTTGCAGGAGTCTGCAAAATATATTGACAGAATCCAAAAATATCAACAGCTAGCACCAAAACCTAAGTTCTAACATATGATATGGATTCATAAAGTGATATTCAGACTGAAGTGGACTGCTCTTTCTCAAAGCTGGGGTCCAGAATCTCTTACAGGAGGTAGAGATGAGGTTTTACTCCCCTCCTCCACACAACCCAGGCCAGCTGTCCCACCAGCTACTGGTTGAGTGGGCAACTATATAAAAATAGGGACCAGCCCTGCCAGCACCCCCTGCACAGCAACCCAGACACCAGCAGAGCATCAGTGGTGCCCCTTCTTGCCAAATGGCACAACAGCCAGTTCTGGCTTTGCCAGCCTTTCACAGGATGGCTCTGCCCCAGCCACTCCCAGCTGTTCCCGCAGTGCTGAACAACCCTCATGTGTTTGCAGGGCTGGTTCAAGACACACAGGTTTTCCTGAGGGGCTCAGGAGGAAGGTATAAATGCTGTTCCTTTAGCCCTATTTCAGCGAAGAACCTGAAGTTTATTTAACTTCAAGTATAAAATTAGTCCTACAGGGATGGTATTAAACATATGCACAGAAGAAGAGGAAAGTGAACTCTCCGTTATTTTCTCGACATTTTGGCAGCACGTGAATGGTGAGAGAAACTTAAATAAAAAAATGTGAATTAAAACCTTTGTAACCACTACTGTAAAAATGTGATCATGCTTCTAAGTCATTCCATGTTGGTCATCCAAATGGTTTCTGAGCTGACAAATAAGATCATTTCTATACAGTCAGACCAGACAAGCTTGTCTGTTATTTCCTTTTAACAGCTTACTCATTTATTCCGATTTTATTTCCAATTTATTTATCTCTCACTGCCACAAGTTATGTACATCCCTCTTCAAGAATGGGCTGACCACACTTTGTATCTCAAAATCATTACTCTGCTCTTTTAATTGAAAAGGAACCATTTCTATGACCACACAAGATCTTGCATGTCATGTGAAACTTTTTGAAAACAAAAGGCCACAGAGCCCAAAAGTAATTATGTAAGTTTTAGTAGTGGTTTTAATTTTTTTTGTTGCTATACCATATATATATATTTAATTATATATACTTGCCTCTAATAATTTCTAAAAATAAAATGAACATGAAAACCAATTAGGTTCATAAAAGAAGGTTGAAGGAACCGATGTTAAATCAAAGAGTAAATTAAACAAGCAACCATAGAAAATTTTTTACTGCCCAAATATATGTTGCTCTGAGGTGGTTCATTTCTGAAGCTGGTCACTGATCCAGTCCTTGAGGATGCTGAGCAATCCTGTAAACTGCTTAATACATTAAACACTGACTTCCACAGGCACTAAAAATATTCAAACCCCAGTAATTTCCTGGATTATGTGCAAATGAATGGGAGGTTACTGGACCAGAAGGATCAGCCTCAAGGCAGCATATACACTACAAAAGGTTAAAAAAAATAAAATGAACAACAAAAGAGGTGACATATAATATCCAGAATATAATACTGAAATCAAGGTGATAGATAACTGCACAGTCCAACCCTCCTCTTGCAGAAACTGGGTCAGACTCAAACTTGCTTTATAGCAGAAGGACTTGCCAGACTTTGCACTGGAGCTAAGAAGGCACAGCCAGGCCATCAGAATGAGGCAATTATATATGCAACCCTTAAAGAACGCTTAGTTCGTACTGAGCACATTAAGTATTCTCATTCTTTCAAGTCTTCTTTTCCATTGATCAATTCAGATGGTTGTGTTCATGCAAAGAGAACTGCAACCAGATCTGAGTTGATGCCAGTGCTGTCACTGCTTCAGACCAGCCCTCAGACAAGGCCAAGTTTCCTCAGTCCAAGAAGTTTTTATAGTGGGAATTTTCACTGGTGCTGTTTCAGTGGTGCTTGAAAGCCCAGTAGAAACAAAGCCTTGTCAGCACCTCAGCAGAGGGGTAGATTTCCCAGGATCACTGTCAGTAGTAGATAACAAGTACAAGTGGAATGGCACAATTCAGAATGCCAAAATATGCTAAGGAAAAGGTTCTAAAATACTGAATTTGAATTACAGAAATGTACACAGAACTAATCAAATAGGAATAATTCAGTAGAATCAATATAATAAAAGTAAAAATCTAAGAAATTTCCCTAGGTGCTCAGCAGTATTAACTCTTTCATGTTGAAAATGGGAAATCAAGCCCAAAACTGTACTGAAAATGTAACACATTAGTGACTTGAACAAACAAAGCACAGAAAAGTGGAAAGACCAGAAACAGACAATACTTAGTACACAAATAGTCTGCTGTGCAAAAGTAAAGAAATCCAAGATGAGCCTTTTTCCTCCAGTAAGTTTTGCATGAAAACGGAGAAATGACAGTGTGTGTACTTGTGCTGAAGATCACTACTTGATCGCCAGAACGTTTTCAAGACAACTGTGAGAATTATTAAAATGACAGTGTTCTTCCCAGCTGAAAGCTCAGCAGTGATCATTGCAAGTAATGCTGTCAAATTAACACTGTCCATACAGTGTTAAATGCAGGGACATGTGCCTTGGTCATGGAAGGACATTTGAGTTATCTTGCAATCTCTTCAAGATCAAATACGTTTTGCAGTTATTGGGAAAAGCTATTCTAAATGACTGGACATTTTACTCTCCTCAGATATTATGCTAATCTACACTACTGTGAGGAGAAATAGTGGATAAATTGTAAATACTTGAGCTGAAAGCCCACGTGCAAACTTTTCAAAACAAAACAAAAATATACCAGAGGCAGCTTTTAAAAATTGAGTCCATGAAGAATAATTATACTTTAAAAAATTGCTCAATGGGACACTGCAGTTCTGTGCTGACTGACTGTCCCTGTCAGCTCAAGTTCCTTGAGTTCACGAGCAAAATCAGTCTGAAATCTAAAGGCCAGGATAAGGTTCTCCCGCTCCCAGGTTATCACCTGATGACTTTAACACAAGATCAGAAAGCAATTTAAAGGTGAATCTGTTGTCCCAACACCTATATGTGTAATGGCCATCAGTCAAACTTTTGGTGAAAGATGTTTTCCCAGTACTTTAACAATGATTCAAATTTCAAAACACTTACTGCAGGATTGGAAAAGCAAAAGGAATAGGAAAAAAAACAAACATTGTATTTTCCACAGCATGGAAAGCCTGACTTTCTTGTGTGCCCTTCTTCTGCTACCTCATGACACACGAATTCTAACACCATTCTAACCCCCAAACCTCCCACAGGAAAAGAAATCATTATTTGTTAAACTGAGGCACTGAAACAACATACAGAATCTTGAATTATCTTAGCCAAGTTACATACAAAATCCACTGGGCTTCAAGGGAAATAGTAACAGAAGCTTAACTTCTATTTGATACACAATTTTAAAAAATATTTACTGTACATACATAGAAAAACATAATTCCTATTGTCTCACTATGCTGTGCACATGTGCAACTATACAAGTGTATAAATAAATAACAGCTTGTATAAATATCTGTATCAATGTTTTGGTCTTTGATTCCAGGATTAAACATACTTTTCTATAAAAGGATTTTTGGGGGATTAAGTTTACATTTTCTGTATTTCTTGATGACAGCAATTACTTTTTAGTGCATGAACAGTTGCTACTTACATTAACTTCTGTTATAGCAATATCAACGACGCTACCAACAACAATTAAGGCATCAAAAGTGTTCCATGCATCAGTGAAATAGTGCTGTTAGGACAAGCATTCAGCAGAAAGAGAGCAAGAGAAAAACACAAACAGAAAAAGAGAAGAAAAGGACAGTGTTATAACACAGAAACACTCTAGGCTTCTCTGACGTACCACTATACAATCTAATCTTTCCCTTTCATAGCTCAAAAAAATTGGTAGAAAAAAAAGGCTATTTATTTCCCATATCAACATAATTGACCTATGACTGGTCTGTACTCAAACTTTAGAAACATCAGATCAAAATCTGTGACTTGTCCAGATGATGGAAATAGTGGGGAGACAGAGAAAGAGAAGTAGGGACTGGGGAAAGTAAGCTGGGATATACTCACATCAGCTTCACTGAGAACGACGTCTACTATGCTGCCAATAACGATGAGGGAGTCAAACGTATTCCAGGCATCACTAAAATAGCCCTGAACAGAGCAGGCAGGGTGCAAACGTTTGTGATTACACATGAAATGTCAAATATTTGCATACTTCTGTTTAGTTTTGCATAAACAGAAATTAGTTAAACAAAACCTGTGGTCTAATGAGAAAACAAAACAAAAACAAAACAATATTGCCTACTGAAGGAAAAGCAACATATATGTGCATGTGTGTGTATATATATACTTTATATATATACATGTACAGACACACACACACAGACACACTCACACACTACACATGCATAATACACCACCGGAGAAGCACAACAATGGCAAGCAAGCCATCAACCAAAACTGGGTTTGGACTTCCAGCAAGGCTGAAAAATTCTAACATATATACCCTAAGGAGCAGAAGATCCCTTTTATAACATCTCTGCAAGACTCAGCCAATTGAAGCCTCCTTAACATTACGGATTTTGTGACAGTCCTATCTAAGTGACTGGTAAAAATATTCAAAGGGTCAAAGCTCATCACTGGATAGACATGCACAATTATTAGTGAGAAACTGTGCATAAATATTAGAGAACTGACTTAATCTCCTATTCATAAACTAGGTTTAATCAGAGCCTGATTCCGTATCCAGTGAAATCAGTGCTAGGAACCACAGCAACCTGAACCATTTCTTAATGCTTATGGTGCAGCCAGTCCACATCTGAAATTCATTTTCATAAATTGCTTAATGACCCTTCTGGCATTTATGGCTTTAAATAACCATTCCCTGTGTGTATGTTACTGGGACACTGCTGCAAAGGGTTACACAAAGTACTGTCATTCAATTAGCTGACTACTGGCATCAAAACTGCACTTTTGAGCAAAAAGGTATTTCAGAAGAAACTTTGAGGTAACTTCCAGGATCCATCTGTCACTGGGAACAAATCAAGGTGTATTATGCTCCAGAAGACAACTCTATGGAGACATGAGATGTAGGTTTTCTGCAATGTGTGGATTTTGCCCAGCTATTACAGAAATCTAGAATTGCAAAAATTACTGAGCTTGCCCTTTACCATATTCAGATACATTAGTTTATCAGCCCACCATGACTAAGGAATGTGCATTACATATGTACATTCTGCTTTCATGGTAATTAATTTTAAAATACTAACTTGTCAGCCACTACTGAAGCTCTAAAATAATAAATTTAGCAAAAAGCTTAAAATTACAAATATGTTGTTTATGTCTATTCTTGCACTTTACTATAAGTTAATGTTTTAGCTGAGTAGTTTGTGTTATTATATATGTTGTTAGCACAGGAAAGCAAAATCAGTTTCAAAATATTTTGGAACTGGACTGATCTTTTTTGTCAAGATTTTAAACTGTAAGAATTCTAGTAACTTCACAGTTTAAAAGCTAAAAAACTCCTTTTGTACAGAAATTTGTTCTTGGAGCGTAATATGAGAGAGCTGCTACTGTAGACAACAGCTCTACAGTCTGTTCTAGGAGAGGGAGCACTGAGCACTCAGGAAAGGCTCATTATGTTTCTAATGCTACTCTCTTCTAGCCCTGCCCAGAGACAAATTGCTATAATCGTTCCTTTACTTAAGGCAGGGGCTGTGAGAGGAAAATAGATCAGTGTACATTCTCTCTCCAGCCCTTGGCACCACATGCTTTGGTGCATCAATTCCACTGCTGGGGCAAAAGCAAGTTTTCATGGATTTGGCCTCCTGAAAAACCCCTCATCTTCTGAGAGCTCCTGCACAACTCCCTCTCACTCCTTCTGCTTCAGGAGAACCAGCCATTCCCAAAGTTTTACTAAATATCATGCTGGACCACCTCAGCAATAATCAAATTTATAATCCTGATGAGATTGGCAGCTGCCAACTAAAGAAAGGGAGCCGCTCTCACAATACCCTTCCTGATTATTCACAGTCCTTGTTTCTATCTTGATTCTAAAATAGCAATATTTCTATATATATGTATACACACAAAATAAGAGACTATTGGCAAACAGCAAACACATAATCAGCACAATCCTGAGGTGTGCTATCTATCTTCCTCTAAAATGGGAACCAAAAAAGGTCCTCCAAATAAAGGTGAATTTCCACTATAGAAAAAGTGACTTCACTAGACATGCTACAATATAAAGCACTGAAATTAAAAATTCACATTTTGATTCAATACAGCTAAAACACTTCACAGCTAAAATACTCTATACATTTATTTATTTTTTAATGAAACCTTTTCCATCAGTATAGACAAATATTGTTCAAAGTAATATGTAAAGCAAAAGCATACAAACAAAAAACTAAGAGAAAATAAAGATGGTTTTGGAAAAGGGAGGAATGGACAAGTCACAGCAAATAAACATCATGCAAATAAGTTGTTTTCACCACTGCAATGACCCAAGATCAATTCACTTACTAGCCATCTTTCCTTTTTTCTTACAAAAATCTGATGTAAAACGACATGGAAAATCATTACAAGTTTAAGCAACAGCTAGCTATCATGAAGCTGTACAGACAGTATGTGCTGATGTATTCTTTCAGATTCCACTGCTCTATTTGGCCTTGTGCTGCACTGAACCACCCTAAGCACGGATTTTAGCAAATGTGAAGAACAATGTGGAGAAAAAGGCCTGCTCTTTTAATTTATATTCTGCAAAATTTGTTCACTGAGAAAAGCTGAAGGACAAAATCACAGATCCTGGGGAATATAGAGGCATAGAGAATTAGCACCAAAATATGTTTCTATACATCTAGCACATAAATATTTTAGTCCTTTTAGTACTCTCTTGAAAATTTTAGGGCCTTATTCTGCAAAGTATTTTGTGATCCAATCTCCCAGCCCAGTGTGCCAGACACTCAGCATCACCTTTAATATCTAGCACTTATTCAAGTCTTGTATATTTCAGAGTTGGAAGGCAGCCTGCAGTGCCTTGGTTTTAAACAACACCATATCATAGTAGGAGTATCAATAATTTATAGTAGCCTGAAGTTCACATGACCAGCAAAACCAAAAGATCACGGTTTACACAGGATTTTTGTCAACATATTAAGGGGACACTGTCAAGCAGATGAGATTATAGCTATTCTTATTTTTCCCAAGTAATGGAATATTTATTTGATGCAATTTTTAAAATGCACAGAATTACCAAATAAAACTCTTCATTCTGTCAGACTCATCTAAGAGACTCACCAGTGACACAGATATAGAAGGAATTAATCAGTCTTCCCTCACAGACCCTAAAGCAAAACCTTAAGCTGGGTTTCAGACTGTTCCTACTATTATTGAATCTTAATATTAGCTAAGGAATCAACTGTATTTTTAAGCATGTATCTAGTTTAAAATTTAGATTAAAGACATTCATATTCTGCTTAAGACTGCTAGCTGACTTGTGATTATTAAGGAACTATGTAATATATGTTACCAAGAGGTGTCTTATTAAAGGGTATCTGGTAATTTAAAAGGCTACAATTTCCAAAGAATAACAGGAATAACCTTAAAAATATTTAACTCCCTTCCCTTCCTGCTAATTAGTATCTTCCAAAATTCTGATTAGTACCATGGTCTTTTACCCTTGTCCCGCGAATTAACAAGTTTAAAGTGTTCTGCAGCTATGGGGGAACAAAACTGAGGAAATGAGGACCTTCCACTGGCAGTGCCTGCCTTTCAGACTCTCAGGCTTCTGATCCAGGGATCTCTTACAGTGAAAGCATCCAATCAGAAAGCAAGTTGCAACAATTAAAACTCAAATTGTACAAAGTCTTCGAGACCAGTCTTAAGACATTGCATTTGATAACGAGTAGGAAGCCCACAGTACAAATGGAGCACTGTGATTTGTACACTCATGATCAGACCACTGTATTTTGCATTAGCTGCTTTTCTGACTACAGCCACAAGTGCATGGAGAACCATACAAGGATTCACAATCTTCTTTCAAATAGCAGATGATAAAATGCAGCAAAGTCTTCTGTGCAAAACAAGGATATAGAACAGGAAATACAGATCAGGAAACACAACCAGCAACTCATGACACTGTGGTCCACATATCTGAGCTATCTCCTCTGGGCCTCATGCTGGGTTGTTTTTAATGTGAAACCCTTAGCAGTTAAATAAGATAGCTGACACAAAAGTACAAATAAATTCATTAGAAATGTACAATGGACTGGACAGTGCAGAGCGAGACTACAGGAGAGTGGGTGAGCATTCACCCCCAGCTCCCATCTCAACACCAGCTCTGGAGTGATGGATAACTGGTTCACTTCTGCAGGCAAACACCAGCTCCTTTACATCAAGTAACTCAGGCTGCACAGCTCAGCTCAATACTTAATGCAAGCCGAATAAATAGCTTTGAAGGCTGAGAAGTGCTTACACACCTTCTCCACACTGAGCTCTGGGCAGCCAGGCTGGGTCAAAGCAAGAAGAGGAGTGTCCTACAGCCCCCCAGGGCACACTGCACACAGGGAAGGGCACCCTTCTCACCAGCCCCAGGTGCAGACATCCTGCTGACTTTAAAGGAGGGGCAATGGAAAATTAAAAGTACCAGCCTTAGATGCTGAGATCAATGAACTTCAAATGGCATGTCTGGTTTTTTTCAGATTCCACATGTAGCAAGTGAACACACTTGACTTATTTACACAGATACAAGCCCGGAATAAACATTGACTTCTTTGTACTGAAAAAAAATTTAGTTTAGTTTTTCATCACTAAGTTCTGCACTTCGGAAAGGTAGTATGTGAAGTGAACATTAGCTGCCACAGGATAATGTTACCTTTCTTTTTAATATTAGTAATTATAGTTATCAGTTTCTATTCTTGAAAATGTGTCTGCATCATTCATATTGACAGTGTCCCTTTAAGGCAAGGAATCAGCTACTCAGTGTGGGGCCTTCTACCAAATATTGTGCTGAAAATGTAAATACAGCTGAAAACACAAAAACCCAAAAAGGCTGTTGAATATGCAAATTATTTATGTGTATGTTTGCAATACTTTGTTGCATTTTATAAAGTAAAGAAATAATTTGGCATTTTAGAATAGGAAATATAGCATAATATAGAGGTCTTTAGTGGAGATTAAATCAGTGTAAAGTAATGAATGTAGAACCCAGAAGAGGAGACATTGTAATGCTGGTAACAGGAAATGATTGATCTGATTAAAAAAGGGGCATTTTCATTACCTCAGAATATTCCAGATTTCATCAACCACTGTGAAAGATTATTTTCTGATATCTGCAATTCATTTCCTGGAGTTACATTTCTATTATGATTTCATTGATAGATAAATGTAGGAAATGTTGGTTCTGTTCTTTGAACAATGCACAGCTACTGTGAAACTCATTATACATAATTCCTGTGGTGATGACCTAATTAAAGCATATCTTAAACTTACCTTGGGTTTGAATGCAATCAGTTTCAAAACCATTTCAACAGTGAACACTCCTGTGAAAACCATATTCATAATGTCCATCGCATCATTAAAGAGCTTAGACTGCCCGTAGTGCTGTGAATGAAAAATAAAATGCTTACAAAAGTAAAAGCTTGAAAATATTAAGTTAAAGAAAGGCAGACTAGGAAAAAATTGGCAAAAACAGAGCACAGGCAAATATTTTCTAGTAAAATTTAGGAAGCACACCTATAAACATGCAAAATTAGCTGAATATCTCTGGTCAAGTATGGAATTGTTTAAATCTATTCTGTTTAGGTGCTGAGCGGAACAAAATTGTCACTCCTTGACATTCTAAGGGAATCTCCAAAGAGATGATTTTGAGAGGAAAATCGTTCCTTAAAAAAAAGGGGCATTGCACTCCTCTCATTTTCACAAGTTTTATATTCAACATTTTAAAATAACACAACCTTGTGTCACACTTGCTGAGAAAGCCTGGAGTACATTAGTGACAAGGACACGCTGTACCCAAGTTTACTGCAAAAAGCAGAATGGTTTTGGAAACTGAATTGCAACCATTGTTTTTCTTAACAAAATCTGAAACACGAGGGAAAGGAGACAACTACAACATCTCACAGAAAAGCACCATGATCAGAAGTGCTTTTTTTAAAGTTTCACTTCACAGAAAAAATACAAGTTGCCATTAATTAAAGGCATTATACCACCCATACCCTACACTGTAATTTATACCAACTGCTTCAAGAGAGCTTCTGGTTTTCCTACCTGCATAGCCAAGCAAAGGGTGTTCAGCATGATGAGGACAAACATGATGTATTCAAATCCAGTAGAATTCACCACGTACCAGAACTTGTACTGGTAAGGATTTTTTGGGATATATCTACGCAGAGGGCGTGCCTTCAAGGCATACTCTACACACTGACGCTGCAAAACAAATACATCAAAAGTGTATTTAGGCCTTACCTAGCATGTAAGCACCTGGTAGTACAATTATTAAGTGCAAATTGTTAAATAAAACTCTCAAAAACAGCCTATCCACTAGGCATAGAGGTTGTTGTTATTAAGTGTTAATAAAGTAATCCTCACCTAGTGTTTACTATTGTATCTAACCACATCCACTACTCAACCCTATGCAAAGAATCAAACTATGCTCATGGAAACTCTCAAGTGTATCATACACTGTAGCAGCACACAGTAATATACTATCACCTACAGGTATATATACATGTAGCACAAAGCATGACTATTAATAACTTGACTATTAATCATCTACAAGCCATGTTTTGCCTTTACTCTGTTTTCAACCACCAATGTGGCTGCACATCATAAAACCCCATAGTCAGTAAACTAAATACTGAGATGTTATTCCCAGTAGTTCAATTAAACTGCCCAGCAAAGTCATGTCACACAGGTAGGAACATCATGGACTCATCTCATAACCTGTTAGTGCCCAAGATGTCCATGTAGACTGAGCCTTGTCCCTCAAGGAATGCCCACAGCACTGACTGATGGGACAGGATGAATCCTGCCTCAAGTCCCATGCCTGGCTTTGTTTAAATGGAGAGTATTTGACAGTCAGCCAAGAATACCTGACAAATTGTGACTGATGACTGAGGAGTTTCTCAGTCAAAGGATTAAACAATAAAAGGGGACAGATTTTTGTAACTTTTATCTCAATATTCCCTGTGAATTTCTAAATAAATTGGAGTGGGGAGTAGAATATTTTGAACACTTCAGACACTTTCAGACTACTCAGAACACAAAATCTATTTTCTGGTTCTTATTGTAAAACCCATCTCTGCCTATGGATAACCTGCCAAGTGCTGTACTTTTCCTAACATGGCACCAAAAAACGAGACATTAAGAAGACAACAAGTTTAATGGAATATCTTGCACAACAAAAAGACTGATAGGTTGAGCTTTCAGAAAGAGGAACATATAATAACTTCAATACCCAGCTGATAGAGAAAAAAAACCAAATTAATAAATACCAAGATAGGTATTTGGTGCCCTCTTCTGACCCAAAGCAGAAAAAAAGCTCTCATGCATATATAAAAAAGGATACTTTCAGAAATTAAGAGTTCATTATTTATTTTAACCTGATTTTTGTCCAGCTCACAGTTCTTGTACTCTTGTTCTCCCTGTTCTTGGAATGTGACAATCACAAAACCAACGAATATGTTCATCATAAAGAAAGCAATAATGATGATATAGATGATGAAAAAAATGGAGATCTCCACTCTATAGTTGTACACTGGTCCTACATTCTCCCCATTTGAATCAATGGCTTTGTACAGCAGCCTGAAAAACAAACAACATTTTACCTTTATTACCACTGAAATGAGAAAATGGTAAAATGTGCAGACTCGGAGGACAGGTTTCAGAAATGGCCTCCTTTTCCTAGATACTGATAGAGCTTGCAATAATATTGAAAGCAGAAGAATCACAGCACGCATGGTTATATTCTGAAAGAATCACAGTAATGACCACATGGTGGTAGTTTTCATTTTGTTATTTCCCCTCATAAAGCTGTTCTCTAAGACTTTTCTCACTTATGAAAAGAGTGAGTGGCAGCTCACTCTTCCTGCCTGAGTTTTTAGTAAAAGTTTTACTCAAAGGCCTTAAATTTTCAAATTATTTTTTAAAGGGCATCAGTGGATAAACATCTAAAAGTATTACTTCCATTAGAGCTGAGGAGTAGCTCATTATCATAAAAATAGCTGGGAGATTGGGAATCAAACGATAGAGAAATAAGTTCACCTTTTCTTACTCTTCCTAAAATACGAGAGCAGTGCACAGGTTCAGGATAGGAGGTTTCTCACTTCCTTAATAACTTTCTATACCATCACTTAAAAGTGCTTTATGCCAAAAAACACGTGATAAATAGCAGCAAACTGTTCTGGAAAATGCAACCATCTTAACAATGCTGTGCAAACATGGAGAAGCCACTCACGCTGGCCAGCCTTCGAAGGTGGACACTGTGAAAAGGGCCATCATAGCAGACAGAACGTTATCAAAGTTGAAATCACTGTTTTGCCAGACCCTTTCTTTGACCATGGGATTATCGACATCTCCATCTTTGTAAACGATGTATATCCCTCTGTGGGAAAGAAACTGTCATCAGTGAAATATTAAATGAAGCTCAGAGTTACTCAATGCACTATTCCAAACTGTCTCTTTTATTCCCTTGCTGTGCTTGTTTCATTTCCTTGCTAACCTGTGTTTGCTGGTGGATTTAAGATGACAATTCCAATTTACACAAACCTACATGGCCTGACACATGCCTGCCCATATACAGTGTAAGTTACTCAGAATATAAAGTGTCACATTCTTAGACCAAAGATTTTCTCACCGGCATTCCTCAGGATTCTGTTTTGCCTCATCAGTGCACTTGTAGAATTTTCCCTACATATAAAAACAAAAAGCAATGACAAAATGCAGAATATGCAAAATATACACATTATACTGGGATTAGTTCAGAGTGGGACCAACCCAGTTCCAGCAAAAAGCAATCAAGAATTCAGCTCAGCTTTGCTTTGCTTGAGGCAGTGTAAATTCTGAGTGTCTACTTACCTTGAACAGCTGCACCCCAATACAAGCAAACATGAACTGCAGCAGCGTTGTGACTATCATGATATTACCAATAGTTCTAATAGCCACAAACACACATTGAACAACATGCTGGAAAGAAAGAAAAAAATATATTTTAATGGAACTTGTCACAGAATATAAAACACAAAAGTCTGATTTTGTATTATTTTTTAAAATTACTTTTTTTGGGGGGGTTGTCAGTATTATACATAATGCTGTAATTTTACTTGCTTTCTAGAATGTGGAAGTCTGTTAACATAGACACATCAATATCAACCGACTAAACCTTACATAAACACTATGGATAAACAATTAAAATATTGCACTGGAGCCAAAATCTGCTCTCAGTGGCAGTTCCTCCACAGCCAAACTCCTGTGACTGGGCACACCCTGGGCTGTTTAAGGTCAGATATGTTTAAGAATCAGGACCTGATTTACGTCCTTTCTCTCTGAACTTCTCCAGACAACTTTTCTTGTGCAAGAACTTTTAACCTGAGGCAGAACTAGAGAATCAGACTGACAGAAATATAACATAAAAAATAAAAATAAACACCTTAAGTCCTTTGGCTCTGTTTATTGCCCTTAGAGGCCTCAATACTCTTAAAACTCGGAGAATCTTCACGACTGAGATAGCACTTGATCTAGGGGGGAAAAAGAGTTATTCTGTTACTTTTAAGGCAACTGTTTGTATTACCAAGAATAACAATGTTCTTGCAACTTCCTTAAACACGAAACTAAAAAAAAAAATAAAAAAATCAATAACTATATAAAAGACTTTTCTTTATTGATCAACACTAGAAAATGGTATCAATATCATAAATAACATAATTTGATTTCTGAAGCAACTTTCGAATTAACAGCCTCAAAGCTTGTCTGACACTATAATGGAGCAAAATAGTCCCCGAAGTATTTTTCAATGTTGACAAGCTCTTTTGAAGGCACTTTATACATCCTATAACTCAATCAATGCCTTAATTTCGAAGTATTTGGAGATCAAAGATCTCAAATCATGTACATTCTCTTTAAGAGGCTAGGACTACATTTTGAGGCAATAATAGTGGACAGCCTTTTAAAGAACATCCTGTGAAACCACAGTGCCACCACAGAGTTCAAGGTGGGGGGCAATGGCCTGACACCCACCTTTGCCCTTTTCCAAGTCACTAAGGGTTTCAAAGACGATTTTTAATAAGGCACAACAGCTAAGAGAATCACTGAGCACCTTTACACTTTTATGATGTTTGGTCTGACCCAAACAAAGCAAAGAAATCTCTTCACTACCACTTACAGTTCTGATTAAGGTGTAGCTTTTCCCCCTTCAAACACTGTCTAGTTAAATATCTCTGCACATTAATACTGAAAGACTGAGCTCATAAAATTAGATTGTAGATGTGGCAATAACATAAGAGAAGGTCTATAAACCTCCTGGAGCTTCAGGTAATATTTGCTATACAACACAGTGCCATGATCTTCTCCTTGGTCTCTTGTTAATTGTAATTCACCCTTAATAGTGGTGAATTACGACACTCTCCATATCAAGCACTACCTCTTGCCAGTCCCAGCCCTGGATGCTGACCCTGCACACCCACACACCAGGGGGAAACAAAAGGAGCTGAAACACTGACTTCAGTATAAAACCCCAAAGCAAAAATAAATCATTCACATTATAAGCATAGTACTTACTGAATACCAAATGATACCAGAGAAACACCCACAACCAGCAAATCCAGCAAATTAAAATAATTCCTGCAGAAGGACCCTTTATGAAGGAATGCTCCAAAAGCTGTCATCTAAAAATAGAATTGTTACATGCTTAGTCTATATTTCAACTTATTCAAATTCACATTTAGGCTGTTTACAAGACACTTGCCTAGAGTGTGAATGCATACAATACTACCTCACTGTCTAAAAGCTACTAAGATATAAAGCAATCCTACTATGTACATTAAATCTTCCACTCAAATCACAAAAATTTTGCTCAAGCAATACCAATAAATATGTTGTTTCTCATGTAAACAAATGCTTTACTTTGTGTAAGAACTGATAAGGCTGAAGTGATGACGCTGAATTGATTTGGCATTTGTTAGAAAAATTACTGAACCCTGCTCTTCCCTAGAAATTCCATGCTTACCAAACTGGAGGGTCCAGATTCTGACTCCTGATCATTCACACTACCTTGAGAACTGAAGGGGCTGAAAATGGACTGCCTATAGGGCCCATGAGGGTCTGTGGGGTTTCTGGGGCTGGTGGGACCAGCAAACACCTGCGAGCCAAATCTGGTACAGAGCCAGGACAAGGCTGCCCTAAGGCAGCATTATACAGAGTTTATCTCTGGCTCATGGGAGACAGGATAGTGAGTGGGAATCTTGGAATAACCTGGAATAGCCCATAGATGGTTTTGTATTATGTGTCAATAAGGATCTCCAAATTTTGCTGTTCTGTGTTAAATACCAAACGTTACTCTCCCTGTTGGACTTTCTCTTAATTTTTTGTTTACTGCCCCTAGATTAAGAAGAAAGCAGCACACCAAGTGTATCTTGTGAGGGAACCTGTATGCATCATTTGCAGGTTTCATTAGGAGCCAGTGATAGAGTCTCTATTAATTATGGCTGCAGAGAGAATCTGGGCAGATGTTCTCAGGTATCTCAGAGCTGAATGTGGTTTCTAATCTATGGATTAGACCTTTACCAGAACTGCAAGTTAAGTGCCAGTTAAAAAATGCACAGAGGAATCCAGTTAAGGCTTGGAAGCACAGAATCCCTAGCTGAACAGAATATTTCATAGGTCTTCCCATAGTTATGGATTAAGACTGAAACACTGAAACTAAAATCTTGTAACAAAAGTCTGGTTACCTCTGAAAAATACCTAGTAGTCAGCTCAGGCACATGGATTGAATTCTTTTCAGCCTCAAGGTCCTCTTAAAAAGAGGACTGAATACTTAGCTACTCACTGGTTTCCACAGGCAAGAAAACTCACTGCCAGCTAGACAATATCCGATATTGATTGTGGTTTTAACCCCTTTACTTTCTATTCTGTTCTGTTCCTCAAGGTGTAGTAAAAGATTTTGTTTCCTTTGCCCTCACAGCAGGGTACTACATCTTTCCAGACTGTTCCACAACACATGACAGAGCTACAGCCAATGGTGGCATCTCAGTCAACTGCACCACTGTTGGGTGCAGAAATTTGCAGCCCTTGTATGTGACAAACCATCTCTGTCAGTAAAATCTATTGTTCTGTAAAGGAATGAGGCCTTTTCTTTAAGTCTGCCTCTCCTTCTTCTCATGTTAAACCTCATTTTATCATGATCAAAATAATAAACAGACCTCCAAGCCAGAAGAGTAAAAATGCTAAAGCTCTAATCTATAACATGGCATGAGAGATGCAACACAGTTATTAAATTTCCATTAGTTTCCAAGTTCTTTCACTTACACCTGTATAGAGCATAGCTACACTTGTTAAAATCAGTGTGAGTTCAACACTAAAATAACCCTGACTACCAAATTTACACCTACAAGTACTCATTTTCGCTGCAGTATGTTATTAGTTAGCTGCACACAAAGTTTCATGTAAAGACTCCCACAAAAAATAAAGCCAATTATTGACCTAAAAGTACAGGTGAAGTGTGTATGTCCCCCTCTTCATATGGAGACTCCTACTTCAACCACCACAGATCCCAGTGGGAGTATTTGACCAGTCTCTACAGCAAAGCTTAAAGGGTGTGGGATTAGCACAGCAGGGCAAGGCTAAAGCACAAGGCCCTAACCTGACCTTTGCTCTGATGTTTTCACCTTTCCCAAGCACTCCAAACAGGAGGGTAAACTGGATTTCAATGTCATAAGAGAATTCTTAAATGCTTTTAAACTGATGTTACAGCTCTTCTCTTATTCACATACCCCACACCATGTAATGTGGAAACCCTCATGTCTGCAGCACAGTAAGACCGAGCACAGGGAGACTCCCCACATGCTCAGAGTTATTCTATTTTAACGTTTTTGGGTATTTACAAGTTTTTCCACCACAGCTGATAATATTGCCTCTGGTTATCCTAATTTCACTTTCATATACTTTTCCCCTGGAAATTAAGGAATACTGTTGTTACTGCAGGTCTGCTCTTGAATCTTCTCCTTGCAGAGCCCCCGCAGCTTCTGCACAGCTCGGCTCCTGTGGGAAGCAGAGCGCAAACCCAGCCCCCAGGACAGGGAGGACTCCAGCCACAAGCAAGCAAAGCCAGTGTCTGAGACATGTTAGTAAAGCAGGCACTGTGTGTGTACACCTATCAGGGTCTGGCTGTCCATTGCATTTTTAGGGCACAATTGATTTTCCTTTCCACAAGAACATCCTGCAGGGCAGAGAAAGTGGAATCAGAAGCACCAACACGTTTGGTTGTGATGTGGCTTCTTGTTTCCTTGGGATGTTTTACAATGCCAGATTTCAGCAGCCCAGGCTCTAGAGCTTCCTGCGTCCCTTGGATCACTCTTAAGTTGCTCAGTGCCAAAATCTTTTGCAGTTAGCAGGAACATTGCTTTCCTAACACATCCAGTTATGCCTTGTTATGCCACACTTTGTAATTCTTCTGTCTCCTAGAGAAACACAAATGGAATTGCAGGAGATGGATAACTTGCTGCTCAGAGCATGTGGAAGTTCCCTGACTCTCTGCCGCCACAGGAATAGTGGTAACATATTTCTTATGGCTTCTCAAATCCAGAGTTGGGTACTAATGCTACAGCTCCTTCCAGTGCTTCACTCTCCTTTACTTTGGCCTTTCTCTAACAGCAAAAATCCTGGGTATTTATTTTAGCATGCTAGAAAAGTTATAAGAATAATCAATTCTATAGCAAGCTCCTCACTGCTGAAAATGAGAAATAAAGGGATGAACACAAGTCTGGGAGAAAATTCACAAGCATAAAAATAATCTATTACTTTCAGTACAGCTTATCTTGTAAACAGCCCAAATATTGCATCAATTAGTATTAATCAAATGGCATTGTGAAGAGTATGCACAGCAATATGAGCAAAAGCTGGGAGAAGAGATTTTGTTAAGCTTAATCCTCAACTGGAAATGCAAAGTTTATGTACAGATTCTTAGTGTGCCAGCAATTTTTAAGTGTGTGAATCTGGGTTACTCAAACAAAACCTCACAGTGAATAAGCACAGCATGAAATGTTTACGAATCACGTGTAAATCTCTGAAAGAATATTTTGCCAATTTCCAACCAAAACATTTATTTCCTTTTTCAGCATTTTGTTACATGTGGACACAATCCTCAGTTAAACGGCGTCTTTGCCAGAGTAAGGCTTGTACATCGAGAAACTGAGTAACCCCAATGAATATTCTTAGTAATCAGTACACAAACTATACATTAAAATGCCAATTTTTGGCTCATGCATGGGTAATACATTTAAGCAAGCATATATATGCCTGTCTGTGTGTTTAAATGTATGCCCAAGATAAATGCAAGTATCTCTTAGTGTATAGGTAGATAAATGCAAGGTATCTTGCAAGTCCTATTGCAAGAAAATAGTTATCTACTATTTTAGCTCTGTGGATATAGTCCAGCAAAAGAAAGGAGAAATTACATGCTCCCTCCTTGTAAGACTGATTATCTCTTTCAGAAATGCCAGAGCAAGGAGAAGGAAAAGCTCATGCGCAGTGAATTATTTTTCCCTTTTCTGACAACTGGAAGTTTAAAAAGGGTAAAAAATGAACTATTAAACTGATGTAATGATAAAAAAATCAGCTTCTTCATGCACCCAATGGTAAAAAAATAACCAATCAAAACTATGAGGAACTGTCAAATAAAAAAATCCTCTAGTTTAAAAAAGGTTTAGCTTTGATCGCTTAGAGAAAAGGCGAAGAACACTTCAAGTGCCTTTTCTTGGCAGGTGACACACAAGGAAAATCCTTTTAAACAAGCTTCCTTTAAAAACCTGTTACCTTCAAAATGATCTCAAATGTAAACATACTAGTGAAGACATAATCTGCATACCCTAGGATCTGGAAGGTAAACAAAAAGTTACAAACATTATTGCTAAAGCTGCTTTTGAGCTAACAAGGATCAATTAACAATGCATTACCTTTAACAGGATTTCAACAGTAAAGATGGCTGTGAAAGCATAGTCAAAGTAACCAAGTATCTGCAAGGTATAACACGTGCCACAGTAAGAAATCCATCTATTAATAAAGTTTTACAATTTAGACCACATGCACAACAACACCTGAATTAATCTAAGTAGATAGATGGAGAATTTAGACAAAGTAAAATTCCAGATACTGTGCAACCATTTTTATTTGCTTAAAATTTTAACAGCTGTCACTGTGCTTGGGTATCAGATTTCACTCCGTACAGATTGACAGGACCCGATAAGCAACACTTTCTTTCAATTCAGACTTTCCTCTATGAGCTTTCACAGATATTTTCTTCAGCCTTTAGCAGAGATACAGAATCTTAAACAAAGAATAAATATTTAATAATAATATCTGCTTTTTTTTAACAAAGTAAAAAGTTTTACATCACAAAATAAAGCTTCAGTGGATATTTCTAGACTGCACATCATTCCACATTCTGCTACATTATATTGTTCCTGTACAGGCTTGGCTTGAATGTCTCAAAGCAATTTAACAATTTACTTAATTACTTAAAATCAGCAAGACAACCCTTTTTCCTTGAACTTGGAAGATACAGCAGTGATTTACTTGTAGGAAATTTAGGAGCACCCACATCAGTTGCATAGTGATATGCAAACTTCTAGGAGGACTGTGGGTGTGGGATTGGCCTCCCTGCTGTCCACATTTCAAAGTGGCCCCAGCACCCCAGTTAAGGATTGACAGGCCCTGCAGCAGGGGAGAGTTTGGCTTCAAGGATCCAGCAACCCGACCAGCCAACAGCTGTGCACAGAAACATGCTGCCCATGGTTCCACAGCTAACAAAAGGGGAAGGGGAAAGAAAATAGAGATAACACACACACACCAAATAAAAGCATTCATGTTAGATCAAATAAAAGGAAGCAATTTTTCCCCGTTCCACTGAAGATCACATCCTTCTGCAGCTTGCTATGGCTGAAAAAATAGGCAAATATTAAAACAACAAGGATTAAATCAAAAACAATTCATTCTAGAGTTAATATAAAATATGTAAAGGTATTCCAGTTTGTAAACTTTCATTCCATTGCTGAGTTGGCTGGTGGAAGGAACATGAACACCCAAGACAGCAAAAAAAAAAAAGAAAAATATGCAGGTCTGAGGCATGTGCAAATACTTACAACAAGAGGGCAATGCCTTCCTGAAATCCCTCACACATTTTGTCTGTGTCCCAAACAGGAATAATCCTTTCAGTTACCATCACCCTCTATTTACATTTTCCTAGTTCTCCTTTAGTTACAAAAATAATTATCAGCCCTTGAAGCCATTTCTCTAACAGCAATTCCAGTATTCCCCACCAGCTCTCATTTTCTTACCCATGACTGTGATTTATTCCTAAGGTTACACTGGTCCAGTTCTACAGACATGGGAAGCACACAGCTCTGCTCAATAGTGCATGAAGAGTGTCTTTGTGCTTTGGCCTCCTTTTATCTCTGAAGAAGGTTTGAGCTTTTTGGTTTTTAGTCAAGTTACTGAAAAAGTGTTCAGAGAATGTCAAAAAGATGACTTTTCAGAGGCTGTAGCTACTAGAGGGATACAACCTCTACACCTTTCCTGTAAGGGGTGGCAGAGTTTCTCTAACCCCATGGCAACTTCTACAAATGGATTTGTATCTGAGACAGGGGAGGCCTGAAAGTTCTGTCCATGTACCCCAAAGTCCCCACAGAGGGTGCCAAGGTGCATCTTCTCAGCTACTTCCTACCTAACCTAAAGCAAACACAACTCACAGCAACGTGATGGGTTTGCTTCACTGATAAAAAGGCAACAAGTCTTGTGGTCATGAGAGGGATTTATTTTTGTTTCTCTGTCTAATAGTTGTGCATTTGAGTAACAGCCAAGTCTTCAAGTAGATTAAGAACTTCAAGTGGGGGATTCAGGAATTTGTTCTGGGAGGACACAGATGTTTACCCACCACATAAACTACAGTTATTACTGAGTAATAGAGACTTTTCTGAAGTTGGTATTTTTACAAATATTTTGCTTCTACAAGTACAATTAAAAAAAAAAAAAAAGATGCAGAAACACTTCCAAATTTACAGGTGTGTGTTTATAGGCTGAAATGACATCCGTCTCTGAATCAAGGTGAGAGCAGCGCATGCTGTGATCCAAAACATGAGTTTTGAAAAATGTGTAATTTGTTTAGTTTCTGATATGGCCAACCAGGAATCCAAAGATCTCAGAGTCCAGCATGGGAGTACTCAAACCCCTGAGTGTGACCACACAAGTTTCCTTGAAAGAAGAGGGAATAAATATTGTTAGGAATTCAGGCTCTCAGTACTCCAAGTGTCCCAAGAACATATAACAGAGTCAGTGAAGGAGAAGAAAGGACAAGTCAGAGGATATTCCCAACATGTGATAAACAGGGATAAATGTAACTAACATTTTTAAATCAGTGTTGAACAGTGAGAGGCACTAACAGTGATTTAGGAAACTATCAGGTACTCCAGCTGCAAAGCATGAAAAATATGAAAATTATAGGTATTACACTCAGCTTGAATATATCCTGATAAATGATAACCAAGGGAAATACATTATGTAAATAATAAACACTTCTAATACTGATAATGTTCCATCAATAAAGTTAATTGACTTTACAGATTTATGCTTTTTAAAGCAAAAAGAATATAAATGTATGGCTTGAAAAAGGAAAAGGAATGTTTTTTAACATAAAAATTAAAAATTAGGCACTAGTCCCAAAGGATTATTATCCTGTGAGAGTATTTTTATCTTCAGACATAAAAATGAAGGACTTACGTTATTTCGAAAAGAGTGGCTGCGAATTGGATCTTCTGCTGCCAGGGAAACACTGCTCAGCATGATGAAAACAAGGATGAGATTGGTAAAGATGTGGTGATTGATAAGTCTGTGGCATCCCACTCGAATTCTGAAGAAGAGATACAAAAATATACCGTGTGTGCACAGAAAATTCAGCAGATGGTTAATATACAACCCTCTTTCTGTTGCTCTGCCAACAGTGACAGAACAGAGCAACAATCAGCAGCTAAAAGCAGTGAAAATGCTGAAGCCATTGGCTTGGTTTCTAAAAATGTAAATAAATTCAAAATCCAATTCACCTGTAGTGAAGATGCACTTGTCAAAGGAATCTGAGAGAGGTTGGTTTTCAATGGGTTATGAGTGTCACTACAAGTTCCAGTGTAGTGACATTCCACCACATGTTCCTGGGCAATGTCAAAAGGACCAACACTAGAAGACAGGTCATTTCAGATCCCCAGTTTGATTTGATTCCTACCAAAGTTGTCAAAATTACTCATCCTGTGAGATGCAGCTTAGGCTGCAGATCTCACTGTGCTACTTAAAGACAACTCAAATCGGAATGTCCCTGAAGATTTTCTTACAGATTCAGAGGACAAGTGGGCGTTGAAGACTCCAGAGCTGTGAGGTTTCCACTGCATGACAAAGTGTAACAGTACATGTGCTTGGAGTCACTGTGCCCAAGGTTATCACAAAGCCTGTTGAGACCCTTGGCAGAGCAGGTCAGGATTAAACTGACCAAAAGGCAGGATTGGGTTCATAACTGACTAACACTGAAGTTGTCTCAATTCTGCTGAAGAATCAGAAGGTTCTCAGGGAAAGTTTGTTCTGTTGTTAAGGAGATGATTGGAGTATTATGTATCTTAAGGTGGCCATTCTGGCCTGAGAACACACAACGTTAGCTGAAGCCGAAAGCAATCTGACACGTTCCACAAACCTGGTATTTTTGCATTCAGGATACGTGTTCATAAAATTACCAGTTTAAAGAGCTCTCTTTCCAGTTAATTTGCAAATTCTGAAGAGCTTCAGGCAACACATGTAATGCATAAGATACAAACCCAAAACATTCTATCTTGACCATCACACCACCTTCTAAACTTCTGATGATCTGTACCACTGAGGAGACAGCATTCTCCCACGACAAGTAACTCAAACTCATTTCTAAAAGTGCTCATAAAATTGCCATCTCTATTTGTCCCAGTCATGTTCAGTCTGTAGGAACTGAATTTAGTTCCCTTGTTCACTCCCACCCAGTGGTTAGTAACAACCTTTATTGACTAGTCAAGCTTGCTTTCTTCAGTAGTGTAGAACTTCAAATGCCCTGGAGTCAGACTGGGGGGTGAAAGATCTCAATTCCCTGCAAAATCCAACTATTACTGGTTTTGATTTTTTAAATTATCTGTCTTTATCTTTGGCATTTGTTTGAATCCGGGAAATGCTGTTACCCTAAGAGAACATATACGTCCTTTCTCCCTCTTTTCCCTTTTCTCTATTTTCTCCTCTTCTTCCCTGTATTCCTACACAAAGGTTATGAGGGTTACTAGAAATTCTATTTCATGCAGAAGTTGCTTAGATCTTATATCACAGCTTTTATATCCAGTGACTAACACAGTAAATAGATACTATACATCAAAGGGTACTTTCCAGACGTGTGCAGAATTCGGATTATATGTACAAAATGCTATTATCTCTAACAGTGGGAAGAAAATGAATGTATTTTTCAAATTCCTTTCATTTATGAAGTAATTCTGAAAATTTTAGGAGGGGAGCCAATCTCTCTTTTGCTGAAGACACCCTCACCTCCCCAGAAGGAGGTCTGTTGCTTCACTGCTAAACCTTGATGGACTAAATCAGTAATTTTCAAAATTATATTTACGGATTGGTGCTGCTGAAAATGAAGAAGGCACTCCCTTCAGGGATTGGTGTGATCTTCTCTTTCATGTTTAGCTCTGATATCCTACGGGGACGTGGGCCTGCTGGTACCTCTGGTTCATCCTCCTCATCCTCTTCATCTTCACCTACTGTAAATGAAACACTTCTTTTATTATAAACTGAAAAACATTGATGTTTTGGTCTTAACAATGCAAAAGCATAGCTTGTATTAAAATATACATGGCTTATAGGAAATAAATGTATATTTGTAGCATGGCTATAAAAATCCATGAATCAATGTATGAACATCCACAGTTTTCACAAGCTTATATACATGTTGTGGTGCATATATGGGTGAGTGCATAAGTGCCCTGAGTGCACTGACAGCCTCATGTGGGGACTTCACACACTCCCTGTACATGGCTCTGGAGCTCCAGCTCAGCCCCTGAATGCCAGCCCATGCCTGAGCTGGGCCAGAGGGGTGCTGAGCAATTTACACTGGCTGGGTGGGCACTGTGGGCTCAAAATTTAGGGCAGATTTCTCTACAAGGCATCCAGACCATCAGGCAGAGCTGATTTTTAGATAAGTATGTTCACTGGACTGGAAGAAAATTGACCAAACATCATGAGCCCTGGAATGTCCTTTTTTGCCAAATGTTTTTTAGAAGTTTTGCTCTCACATCCAGACAGTGTTACCACAACAGTCTCGAGGCTCTCAGCGTTAACTCTCATGTGCTGTTGGTACTGTCTAGGAAGCTGCAGGAGAAGATAACACTTAGCAGTTTACATTTATCCACTGATAACAGAGCACAACTTCAAAGGAATTGATTCAATGCTCAGCAAGACCAAGTTTAGGATATTTCAGCAAATAAACTTCAATGTGTTTGTCTCCTAGCTAAGTATTCACATACCTGGTACATCACAGGGTGGGTAGGGATCTTTATCCTCCTCCTCTCCCTCTCCATATTCACCAATTGTCACCTGCAGCAATAAAAGGGATGCACAAGAAGACATTAAATTTGAATATAGCTTGGAGTATAAAGCTCAAGAGAATGCAAAACAAAAAAGTCTCTGAAGCCAGAGAAGTGATCCCTACATTAAGTCTGAGTTTTCTGAAACAGTCTGAAACAGGGTAGCTCTGAGAATGGAGGACAGTTGACAGTTTATTACATATTTTTCAAAGATGATTTTTCTATAGTAACCACATTTTTCTGGCTGTGTAGAGGATACTACTAACAGGCTTTGATAAAAGCTATGAGAATGGTTAAGATTCTTCTAAGGGTTCACTAATCTCATTGGATTTATCAAGAAAAATACCTACAGAAACCCTAAAATGGCATAACGTTTTTCTAACATTACTATTTTGTTCTGTAAGAGCTTCCCTTTTCAGGATCTACTGAAACCAAGAGGATTTTTTGGATTAATAGATATCATAAGTATGTGAAGCATCAGAACTGAGGTTCCTTTGCCTGGAAAGAATGTAGGGATGACGAGTTCATAAAAGAAATTTTACAATGCACAGTAGTCTTGAAAAGTACCCCTTAGCAAAATCAATAAAACTGCTCCTGAGAAAAGGCACAAATCTTAAAATAAACACCTTACTATCCTTGGGCTTCTTTTGGTCAGCTTCTGTCTTCTCACTTTTTTTATTTTCCAGACTCTCTTTTCTACAAAACAATACAATAACAGTTACAAAGCATGCCATGTACAGACAGACAATTTTAAGTGAACTATACCAAATCTATTAAAACTTAAGTAAAACTTAAACTAAAATATTTAAAATATTTTGTATAGTTGCAGGTGTCAGAGCAATAAAAGCTACTGCATTTGAATGATCCATTTAAAAGATCACAATCATGAAAATAACTCCAAAAGATAATCCCTGAAAACTTCAATACACGATCATTGGTCCTTTCCTGAGGGATAAACTGTGCCCTTGGACTCATACAAACAACTTTCATTGACTTCAACAGGCTTGCACTGTTTTCAGTGGAGGGTTTTCTTCTTGCCTATATAAGGCTTAGAGAACTGATTCCACAGGGAGTTGTGCACTGGCAGCAACTGATACGTTCTATGCTAATTGCACAATAAATTCTACTGCTGCAATTTTTAAATATCAGCTGGCTTATCATTATGTCCTTAATTCATCCCAACTACTACCTACATTTTATCTTAAATCCTACTATTTGGGTATTACTTCAGTGTCTAGGTAAACTCTCTCATTTTTTTTCCTGAGTCAAATAAATTGTGATGATGGTAAAGACATTTATACATGAAAATCCCTATGAAGGAATTCAGTACCATCCTCCTTCCCTCTCCCACTCGTTCAACATGCCCATGATTTTACCTTGCATTCTTTTTCCTTTCCTTTTCTTCAGCTTCTTCTTTCTGAGCTGTATTTAGACTTTCAGCATCTGCCAAGTTATCCACAGCAATGGCCAAGAAGACATTTAGCAAGATATCTATTTCAAATCATTTTAAGGACACTATGCCTTACTATACTTGTTTGGTTTATTATCAGCATAAACACTGACAATGTGAGAGATATAAAACACATGTTCCCAACCTACAGCGTGGAGCTTTGTGCTGCTGGAGTGTAGTGCAAATAACACTCATTTAATGGACTAGATAATACTGGCTGTAAAGTGAACAGAGATCTGTTGGGGTCATGGATTTTAAAATAGCAGAATACTTGACATATTTTTTTAAATAAATTAAATTCAGCTTCATGCTAGCCTGAGCAAGTATCAAATCTGAAATTGCCTCATAAGTGAAGATAGTTCAGGCATTTTGAAAAATTCATTTTTATAATGCATTGTCTACAAAAATCTGTATCAAATTCTGTACCTCAGTCCACATCAGTTAAGTACAAATGCTGATACAAATACCACACAGTACAGAAAATAGAATAGTTTTGCCCTTTTATCACCTCCTGACCTTTTAAGAACTTCTGGAAACTACAGTAGTTTGTTTCTACATGGGGCCAAGGAAGCATTTCCAGCACACTGAGGAGAGGGAAGGGGGATGTTTCAGCAGACAATCTCCCCACATCTCCCAGGGCAGACTTCCCTCCTCTGGTCCCTGCACTGCACAGGGGTCACTGGCTCCCTGTCACTGTGTGTCACAACCAGCAGGGCTGTGTCAGAAGAAGAAAAGTCTACGTAAAGGACCCAGCCCATGCAGAAAGTGCCTGTGTTCCCTTGGCCATTTACTGTCTCCTGGAGAGAGATACCCCAGGCACACAGCCCACTTCGGAGGTGTCTGCAGTGAGTGCAAAGGATACAGTTACCACAGATGAAGAGGATAATGAAATATATACAGACTATCATGCCTGAGGATGATGGACCACCGTAGGCCATTATGCCATCATACATAACAGCATTCCAGTCTTCACCTGTCAGGATCTAAGGAGCAGACACGAGCAGACTATTAGTAACTCAACATCAAAAAATGCAGCAAATACATTTCCTCTGACCGCAACACAGCTAACCTTGTGTATGCATAAAGCAACACTATATTCTACTTAAAATGCCCTTTAAATGTCTGTTTTAAAATGTCCATATTTCCTGAAAGCTTGGGTTTAACTCTAGTAGCTTTTATTTGATGCTATGCCTCGGTATCATTGAACTTCAAAGGCAAAAATAATAAAAATTTTATTAGAATTTGATTCATTTGGGTGTGTGAAAGTAAGAGCCCTGGTTTTCAGTAATGCCACATAGGTAGCAATGCCAGCAAAAGTTCATCATGTAAAAATCAAGTTAGGATATGTTTAAAGGTTTGGGGTTTTTTTATTTTTTTTTAATAGTGGCCACAAATCTGTACTACAGTAAAAATTCTGAGTATTGCAATACAGGCTACAATGCTACTTAACATATTTCTAGGTAACTTTTTAAAAATTATCAGTTCCATCCTGAGAAAACATGTAATACTGACCCTTCTTCCAAGCAATTAAATGGTTAAGAAAACTAAATGCATGACAATTTCTGAAATTCACTTTTGAAGAACTAAACTTATGCAGCTGATTTTCATGGTTGTTGAGCAGCCAACAGGCTGGTCACTCCTGTGTGTTCTGAAACTGAAGTCTCACTCCCTGGAAGATGAGGCAACCTAAAATCTGAATAAAACCTAACTCATCTGAGTTGGAAAGTAGAGCCTTAACTTTTTATGGGGCAATGTCAGGTCAAATGTAGACACTCTTCCCCTTAAGGAAATTTCTCATTAATATTTCCTTATGTTAAAGTTAAATGGAAAGATTTTTTTTTTTGCTTGCTCTGGGGAACCACCAGATGCAACTTCTACCAAAGAGGCAGGAAGTTGCCAAAAAGATGAATCTTGCAGGGTCAGCTTTTAACTTTCATCTACAATGTCTGGAACCAAACACTGCAGCAAAGTGCAGAGCTGAGTGTGAAAATGGCTAGAGAAATGAAACCAACCAGCCTAAGTCCAGCACCCAAACTGGGAACAATTTAAAAAAAAAAAAAAGCACCAAAAGTTATTGAAAAGTAAAGTCTAAGGCCCCACCTTTTCACAAGTAACAGACAAATTGCCCTAAAAGTTTTAATAAAATCTGACAGCATCTCTAAAGAAATTAATGCTTATTTTTATCTAGTAGTAAGTGATATGACCTATATGTAAATATGCACTCTTGCAAGGCTTATTATTTTTTCCTGCTTAGGAATACCTGAACTTTTATACAGCCAGTGAAGTTAAAGAATTTGATCAAAAAAAAACCAACATGCCACCTCCTTTTCTAGTCATGTGTTTGATGGACAAAGGAGATCTAATTTTGTGAAGTAACATGACAGCTATGTTGCATAGATCAATCAAATAAGATATGAAACAAATGGTTCAAATGGTGCAGAGTTACCAGAGTACAGAATTTAATGAGCAGAATGCTACTTAAAGTGAACTGAATAAATTGTATTCATGATTTTACTTTCAGGCAACATGATCACTTAAACAGTTTTGTTGATCAAAGATAAAATGTTTCATACGGGATGAAAGAAAGTTACCTGGAATACAGTTAAAAGAGCTTGTGGAAAATTATCGAAGGTGCTCCGTTTTGTTTGAGTTTCATCAAAATTAAATTTGCCTCCAAACAGCTGCATTCCAAGCAACGAGAAGATTATGATGAAGAGGAAAAGCAGAAGCAACAGTGAAGCAATGGACTTCATTGAGTTTAACAAGGATGCTACCAAGTTGCTCAGGGATGCCCAGTGCCTATAAATTAAAATGCGTGTGTTAACACACACCAAAAAACCTCAAACAAAACAGTAAAAGAGCAGTGCATGATGAAGTATTACAAAATAATTGCTGATCACTCTTCAGCTATCCTTAGAATTAGCAGTATTAGATAATCTTACCTTGTTACTTTAAAAATACGCAGGAGACGAACACAGCGAAACACTGAAATTCCAAGGGGTGACATGATTTCCAACTCCACCAAAATGGTTTCAACAATGCCACCACAAACAACGAAGCAATCAAAGCGGTTAAAGAGAGAAACAAAATAAGCCTGCAGGCCCAAGCTGTACATCTTTACTAACATTTCACAGGTGAATAAAGCCAGAAGAACTTTATTTGCGATATCTGGAACAAAATATTAAAAAAAAAAAGGTTCTGAATCGCCTCATAGATTCCATTTTTGTTTTAACATATTACAACTATGCTTTCTACATCTGTTTGCAGCCTTTTGCTAAAGCAGTACTGTTTTTTCATGTTGGATTGTAATTGATGTCTAAGTGGCAAAAGTTACACAAGGATGCAAAGCTTCCTGCCACCAATAAACTATTCATCTTTCCAATGTGCTGTGCAGGTCACAGCCCCTCAACTCACAGCTTTAGTCCATGCTGTAACTTAAGCAGCCAGCCCACAGCATGTTCTGCTGTGCCAGGTACCATTTCCTTCCTCAGCTTTCAGGCACGGTTTCCTGATAAAAGCACAGGTATTTACAATGCAGGATTGTCAGCTCTGTGCTGGTTGCCACTAAGCTGTGTTACAGCTGTGCAAATCAAAGACATTCAGTCATTTCTTGTATCTCCCTTTGGTTGGGCTCCACATCCCTCAGGACAGCAAACAACAGAAGAGCAAAGTACAAAAGTAGCCACTGACTGAACGCAAGTACCCATATAGTGAAAACCAGGACAAACAATTTTGGGTTGTACCTTGGATCTGGGTCAGCCAGTCGGGTTGATTGTAATGCTCTGAGGAGATAGTTAATGTGTTCAGAAAGACCAAGACAATAACAAGCCAATAAAACGTGACAGATTTTACTGCAGCTCTACATTTTCTTCTATTAAATCGGTTCCAGCGACGCCAGCGTCGACTGCAAAATCATAAAAACAGGTTTATTACTATATAGCAAACACATAGGAACTTAAGAAGGGTTTCCTCTGGGCAGAAAGCAGTGCAAGTACATATGTGGGAGCAGGTGCATTTTCATAAATACATGTACAATATTTCAATAGTTGTGTAAATTATTAGCAGCTGCAGATTAGGGACTGCTACTGTGTTATGCCTTTTTAGATTTCCTTATAGATTTCTAAATGTAAACCACAACTTTTGGAGACTCTAATTGCCTGTGACATAATTAGATTAAGCTGCATTTAACATTTCATTGACAACAAGATAGAACTGTCTTTCCAAAGTCCCATACACTTAGTAGCAATAAAGAGAAGCAAATGAATCAACTCAGAATTCAAGTTAAATTTAGTCTGAAAATGTAGGCTTTGAGTTAAACCACACATAAAATTCTGGCAGGATTAAACAAGGTAGGAATGTTGACGTTACCTTTTAGAAGTCAACCCTGTAACATTAAAATCTTATTCAGCAAATCCTGGAGATTTCTACTGATGTGCCCTGAAATTGTGTCAGTGAACAAATGTTTGTGAAATAAATAAAAGTGACAGTAAAGGACAAGTAGAACCCATACCTAGATACGAGCTGGATTCACAAGTGAGGGTGTATCTTTGGACTCATAAAGCTGGATTTCTCTGTTCCACTTCTGGGAACTAACTGTCTTCAAGCCTTAATTTGAGTTTTCCTTATGCACCTTAAATTTGTACTTGTAGTAATGAAAATTAATACTGGTTTCAGTTATCAGTACAAAGATGTTTCAAGCCTTTGCAGTATTCTAACCATATAAAGGAAAAACATCCTGTCCTGACCTAAATCAACGTGGTATTCAAGAACATTCTTATCTTGCCAATCCCCTGCTAGAAGGGCTGTGTCCGTGGCCACCATCAGGATGGCTCACCCCCCCAGTAGGTTAAACAGGCTGGTTTTTGCACTTAAGAACACCCTCTGATTGAAGCCAATGAGACCAGAATAATATTGTTGGGATACCTCTGCTCGTAGGAGTCAAAAGCAGGCTCTGACCGTGCAGCTCTGGGCTTTCTGAAGCCAAGGCAAGGAGAATACACTGCTGCTACCAGAGAATTACTGGCTCTGCATCCAACACCAACCTGGTCAGCTTTACCAGGGTTAAAAAACTGGAATTATTCCAGGTGTTGCCAAATATTGCCCCATCTTCTTGAATGCCCCTTTTTTCTTTTTCATGAATAATTTTATGTGAAAAATATTTACCCCGTCTGGAATCGCAGGAGTGCCTTTGCCCTTCATGATTCACTCAGTCAAGCTCTTGATTACTTACCTTAAATCAGAGAGCTTTGTGTTCTTGTTCCTTCATGGAGTAACCTAACTTTTTTAAATAGATAGGGGTATGTCTTCTGTGTTTGAAATTATCCTTTCTAATTACTAAATATATGTCCTATAAGATGGGATAATAAAATCAAAATAAAGAATGTATTGGTTTTGTACTGGCACATCCAGCTTCTACAGCCTATTAACTCAATTTTACTTATAACATTTCCCTTCTGCAATTACACTTGAAAAATAGAAGCTCATATTCCCACATGCTCCTTGTAAGTGAAAAGAGAGCTACAAGTATCAGCAAAGTCAGGGAGTTTGATTTCCAAAAGCTTTCCTGGATACTTTAATTTCCTATTTGCTGGGAACTGCAAGGAAGAATTTTCACACAATAAAATTTAAAGTACAGTAAATAAAGAGTAATTTTACAAAATCATCATGATGTGTGAATAGTCACAAGGAAAAATTGATTATGAGAGGAAAATACTGACCTGAACTTGGATTTTGAGATGGTTTGACTAGAAGAAAAGGAAAATACATTTTTAAGAATGTGGGAAAAGGAATTAACACAAATCCATTTTCTTTAGAGTTTGGCACTGGAATTACATACACATAAAACAAGCTTCTAACAAAATGCATCACAAATGCTGACATTTCTATTGCCTGTTTATTTCCTGAAATATCATTCCTAAAGCTTTACAAATTTTCAAAGTGAAAGGAAGGAAATCTCCTTTAAAACTTAGTAAATAGACCTTGAATAAACACATAAAAGCTGCTTGGAAGTCATGAAAATCTGACCAAATAGTGAACACCAGGGGATACAGAAATAATTCCCACACAGTCAATTATTGTTTCCAAAAGTATATATATTCTCCAGGTCATGCACAATTTGACAGAAAACATTCCTTCCTACATGTCATCGGGAACTTCAGTTCTTTTCTTACACCTTTGAAAAATAATTGTAGTTTATAAAAGCTTTCAGGAAAACAGGACTCCACGGCACGTTGAGTTGAATTGCTTTATCTGTTCTTGCCTTGAGAATTTTAGAAGTGCCTTAAAACTGTAATAATTGCTCTAATCTGAAACTACTGAAAGGCAAAGAAACCTGAAGTGTCATACAAAGCTCAACTATTTCAAAGCAGTTTGGGCTAAATAAGGGAAGGTTAGGGGGAAGGGAAGGTTAGGGAAGGTTAGGGAAGGGAAGGGAAGGTTCTTTGCGGTTTTGTGACACTGAGGGCGGGCACTGCAGAGCCACCCCCATACTCACCACAGGCTGCCACAGCAAGGCGGGCTCTCCCCCTCTCCACTCACGTTCTCCGTGTTCACAGACTCGGTCTCGCTGGTGGGCATGCTTGCTGTGGGGAGACAGGCACTGCCTCAGAGCCGGCCCCAGCCCCGGCTCCACACACACCCCCCTCCATTGCTGCCTGTGCCAACAACACCTGCGCTCTGCAGGCCTCTCATGAGGGCTCCGAGTTGTGAGGAGCAGCAGATGGAGTCAGACACTTCATCGGTCCTCTCACAGCAAAGGAAGGCACACAGAATCCCAGAGCATGGCAGCTGTTTTGTTTCTTTTCAATGATTCAACATAACTGTTGACAATGCACTCCAGAACACAAAGGAGAGGGTGTTTGTAACAGAGTGTGCTACCCCTTGTAAAGAAACAAACCTGAGCTGGATGTTGTGACCTGCCTTTTTGAGAAGGGCTCTGTTAACACTTGAGAGGTGCTTAGCAGGTGAAGTGTTGCTAACACACCTGCTAATTCCAAGAAATATCCAACTTCAGAAAGCAGGAACGATCACACTCTGGTCACACTGACCACTCCGTGCTTTTACTGACGTGAATTATCAAGGCAAGAAGCCAGAAAGCAAAGTAGAGAGCCTGCAAATACTGCATGAGCAGCAGGAAGGAGCACTGGGAATGGCAGAACGGGTATTACAAATGATGATGAGAATTATTCCTAATAAAAAGGGGATGATTACAATCGTTACACAGTGAATTACTGTACATATAGTGGACCATTACTGAGTAGTTAGCAGTTGTAGCTAATGATTTTTTAGACAAAACTTATTTAAAGATGAGTCATCATCATTTATCTTCAAATCAACTGAAATATAGAGGGAGGACACCTTATGTCAAATGGTGTTAGCAGATGATGAACAGTCAAAGTTCTCAGTACTTCCTAGGGGAGAACGTGAAAGAAAAGGGTAAAATTAATGCTGCAGGTCTATACAGTAGAAATAAAGATGGAAAAAATAAGAAAGCAGAAGATGCACTGAAATTACTGTAGTACAGCAAGAACAGAAGAAAACCAGAGCATTCTAAAGGTATTCTGGGTGTACCTACCACTGCTTTGATGGCTTACTTGTATGGTTTATTTTGGGTTTTTTTGTGGAGAAGGGTTTAAGCCAGTGTTTGTGCACTGAGCGTACCAAAGGCAGGAGGGCTACCCTGCCTAATGCCGATAGGGAAGTCTCACTATTTGATAGCCCAAAGGAGGCTTAGGGCAGGCTTAATTACACACCTCAGAATACAAACAAGACTCAAAAATCGGGCCCTGAATTTCCTGATTTGTCTACAGATGAGGTACAAAATGAGAAGTGTTAGTAACAGTCTCTCTGCACAGACTTTGTATTGCCTCAACACTGACAAAGATACACAGGAGAGGTAAATGCTGGTGTGGTTTCCATGCCCATCAATTCCATCCCAGCTCTGAGACTGACAGGTCTATGCAGGCCAGATGCTCAGCTACTGTTTGCAACAGCTGAGAATCTGTCTCCATAAATGTAAGTCACTGTTATATGATATGCTAAACAGAGTGGCATAACAAAGAAAGATCCAAAATATCCATGCAGGTGTTTCAATAAACAAAGCTCTTCAGGCAGTAAGCACAGCAAAACCTTCTTTCACAAGGTGCTTCTGTTTTAATGATTCTTTTAAAATATTACTGTAATTGCTTTATGTATCAAAAGTCCCTGGTCAGCACCTGCAAGTGCCTCACAATTCTAATATCATTCTACAGTTTTAAAAAAAATCAATATTGCTACACCTACATGAACTTCACAGCTTACAAACTTCAAAAGTAAAGAAAAAAAATTTCTGATATCCAAATTCTACTACTGAAATTTCCAAGGGTTCAGGTAAAAAAATCACAAAACTATTTCAGACACAGTCTCAGGTCTTCAGAGCTAAGAATTTTTATTTTAAAATGTCAGGGTCTTCTGCAATAAATACAAGGGGTTTCCCAGTGTGGTAAAGAACTGAACTGGTTGCCTCGTGCTGGGTGACTCACATGCTGTGAGGAAACACAACATTATAGTCACCTAATGACGAACATTTCCTCACTTGTTATGGGCAACTGCAAAATATGAGTGCAAAAGTGTGGTTTCATACACTGTTATTAAGAGTTGCCAGGAAAACGCTTTCATGACTACTACATATGTGCCTCTCAGTTGTATTTCATAGTTATCAACCCTTCCCTCATCTAAATCAGTACCTACAATTCACTTCCTCCTAAAGTGTCACTTAGTGTCACAAAAACTACATTTAATACTATTTTTAAAATTATTTGGCATGTAAATGTAAAGTAATATAGTTTTAATTCAAGTCTACCCAGACTTGATATGTCAGCACACAGTAATACTGTCCTTTTTGAACAGGACTGCATGAAGGAAAACAAAATACAAAGAAAAAAACCTTTGTCCCTATTGAAGTGAATGTCAGTTCTGCTAATTATTAAATACAGTCAGAATGTTACTCTCTGTTTCAGACACGACACAGCTGTTGCTGTAGCTCTTAAGTGACTTGCAGGTGCCGTGTTACAAACAGAACAGGAAAAAACAGAACCACAGGCAGTTCAGTTCACATTGGAAACTCAGCTGTCATTACACTGTAATTTCTATGTCCAAATTAACACTGGACAGAAGTCCTGAGAAAGGCGCCGTGTGGAATTCCAGCTCCAGCAATGCCATTAGGCCTTGAGGCAGAAGAAAAGGGCAGCAGCACTGCATGTCCACATCCACTCTGCTAATGCAAGCAGCCTGCCAGGGCTCCAAAAGACTCAGTTTCAAGGCACAGCTTCATAAGGGCAGGTGGTGTTCAGCAGGCAAATACCTCAGGATTTGGGGAACTTTTGGAAGGCTGTGATCTCAGCATGGTCAGCTTTGAGATCTTTAAACCGGCACCCCAGTATTCCAAAGGAAGATACCAAATTGAATCTATTCTTTATTCACCTTTTGCCCTTATTTTACTGGCATTCTTCTGGAAAGATTATGTAGATTTCTAGATCTAATAATCTCTTCAATTATGCTAAAGTCACTTCAAACAAAAGAGTGCTTGCATTAGGCAACATAAGCAACCCATACGGCATGCAGCTTAATACTTTCCTGAGTATACAGAAAACAGGTCAAATACATCAACTACTACATTTTAATTCTGTGGATGAGAATATAACACGAGAAAAACAATCCGTTATGTTCACTATTAACTCTAAAGAGTTTTCAGACTTTGGAGCAGGGATTTCAAACTGCACTCCAGGATGTAACATCACTAACACATAGCGAAAAGCAAGCCAGTGTCCATCAGCAGTGACGTGTCCTAGTCAGCAGGACTTAAAAGAAATAAATTCCATAATCCTGCAATATGACAATTTAGTGTCACTGTAGAATCCAGAACTATCTGAACTACTGAATTGCAGTGCCAAGTATTACTGTTAGAAATGTTTTCCTCCAGAAGGTATATAATAAATATTTTAACCTGTGCATTTTCAATCCATGGGCTGATATCATTTTCACTCTGGTGAACCTTGGGCAGCTTTCTGGTTACATGTGCTGAAGTGGAGTGATCTGCACAGCTCATCAGTATTGGTTACTGCAGAGAATCTTGAAATTATTTTAAAAGGTATTATACTGGCAAAATTTTAGATAAACCCTGCAAAAAAAAAAAAAGTAATCTTCCGACTGCTAGTAACAGTCAACCAGTTTCTTGAGCTCCGAAATTCTCCTAATTCTTTCTCAAATCAGAACATGATTTTTTTGAATTCTTTATGCCAAATCTCTGAGATACTCGATTAGGAAAACAGAATGAGAAAAAAAATCTCCAAAATGGCAACATCATTGCAAATTCACCTCAAATTTTCCTAACTCTGCTGTATGCCCAGAAAACACATCAGAAATAAGTGGGATTATCTATTCTGACGTGAAGCTCCTCAGGGTAAATTCATTTTAAGGAAGGTCTGCTTGGAATATGTTCTACATAACAGTATGGCAAGAGATCTGTTTTCACGTGGATTTAATGTTGATACTATCAACAATCGTTCTTGTAGGCTCGCACTTTTTATAGGCAGCCCTTGGAAAAGTAAGGTTGAATGGCTGCACAGCAGTGGGAGGAGAGCAAAACAATCAGTCTTCATTACAGTAGCATCACTGAACCAACCACTTGGAGCCAGAAGGATGACACCATGAGCCTTGGGAATGTTGCATACTCTCCAGACATGGTGTTTTTAATGGAAATAGAAGTAGAGGTAAAACGAGAAAAATATTTAGGGTTGTATTGCTAATTCAATGTCACTCTAAGTGTGAGCTACTCGGATCACCATAATAGTCTTACAGACACAGAAAGAAAAAAACTTAGGTCACTGATTTGTACTTTGGAAATACCCTGCTCACATAAGTGATACCTGCCCTGCAAGACAGAGGAAACCAAGTCAGTGCACATGTGCCTGGGGACACTCTTGGCCAGCAAGGTCAGGCACGAGTAGTGAGGCAGCAGTGGCTGCTGGCAAACTACAGCAAGTGTTCAGCCAGTTCCAGGCTGCTTTATGAGAGCCATCAGAACCTGAACCTGCTCATTTAAAAGTTGTGTTGAAATACATACCCAAAGTAAAGGTTCAACCATCTTTCAGCAATTTTTATGGCAGAACTATTTCAGCCTGTAAAGCTGTGCAAGCTATTAGACAATATATGGAGCAGTTGCACAAATAACTTCAAGCAGACTCAGTATTTGTACAAAATGAGTCCACTGGGTCCTAGCAATTTCTGACTTAACATTTTGCACTCTCTAAAGTAACTGGATCAAATTTTTCAGCCTCAGTCTGGGTCACAACAGTGATTCTTAAGACAGCAAGAAAGCCAGTTGCTCCAATAACTGTGTTGCAGAGAGGATTAAAACTACATCTCCTAACTACTGGAATTGTGATTATGGCAAAACAATACATTTGCCACTATTAAAAGAGCACAGATTTGAAAATACATGTCATATTCCAAAGGCCCTCCTCTCCATGGTGGGCAGGGAAAAATTGAATACACCAGAAATTACAGAAAGAAAACCATCAGTAAAAAGAGGAGGTACAGTAAAAGCTTGTTATGTTTTGTTGCATTCTACATCATAAGTATAAAAAAGAAATAATAAATACTGTCATCCTACTGTTCTAAGCTTCCACTATGATGCCTTATAAAGCTTGTCAAATACCTCTATTAATTTCTTCACACCTACATTTAAAATACCATTTTTATCTCATTTACCTGACTTCTGAAAAAGAAAAGCCGTGCTTCAACAAGAAAGTCAGAGGCCAAGCCACTCCAAGGGGAATCTGAATGGATCAAACACTCTGCTCCAGGGAGGCTGAGCAGCAGCTCATTTCACACATGCACTTCAGGCAGCAGCAGGGTCTGCATGCACAGGGCTCACATGCTGCAGGGGAAGAGCCTCGGGCACAGCAAACGCAAACAAGGTGTGCTCCCGAAAGCTGACACATCAATGCAGGATCGCCACAAAGGAAAGTTCAACTGCAAATCAGAACACGTTTTACCATGTTTATTGGAAGAACGGCCAAAGCAGCTAAGTCTGCTTTTCTTCTTGTCTTCCATTAAGTCGGCCAGTGTAACCCCTGGGTAAGCACATGTAATCCCAGCGGTGACACGGGAGGTGGCAGCAGTCGCAACGCAAAAAATAAAAACGTGTCCGTACACACAACACAGGCAAGGTTAGGCAAAACAAACTGCAATCACCGGCAGCACAACTAATCAGAGCTAAATCCCTCTCCTCTCACGGATTTCCGCATTTGGAGCTGATGCTGTGAAGGCAATGGAAGCTTTTTCGGTGACTTCAGGGTAAACAGATCATATTAAAGACTTTCAACTTTTACTAAAGGCGTATTTACAGCTCTCGTAGTTAAAAGATGTTTCATTATTCAACAGCACCGAATATTTGCCCAATATCAGCAACAGAGATGTACAAATACAAAGGGTTAATAAATGACTTACTGACTTCCCCGGTTAGAAATTTTAAAATGTTGGGGGGTTGCAGGAACCCCAACTACAGATTTAAAGGATTATGTAAGAAACCATTAATCACTGACTTAACAGCCTTTGAAATCTCTATCTTTTCCTGCCACAGAGATCCTTTGTATCCTAAACGCAGAGCTCTTCTGCATTGCTGAAGAGCACTATGGTGATCTTCTATCACCATAAATCAGCAGTAATCTTGATGACCCAGGGGTTCAGATATTCAAAGCAGGAACACAGTTGCCTAGAAGCCTGCAAATTATGAGTCTGACTGTCTTGGGACCCAGCTCTGGCTTCTGCTTCAAAGACAGCTCAACAAAAACACCACCACTATATTCAGACTACATTTATTTCCTAATCCTACCACTCATGTCTTGAATGCAAGGTGGTGGAGCAACTCAGCAACCCTTCCTCCCTTACAGCCCATTGCAGCTGATATGAAAAATGAAAATCCAAGCCACATATTTAAGCACATGTGCACAAACCCAGGAGGGCTAGGAGTTTGTCTATTCCCTGGAAATTTCCACTCAAAACACATATGTATGCCTCAAATTAAACTCTTGGCATTTCTCTTAAAGTTCTTTTAATTACTTTCCTTCTATTTTTTCTCTGCAAGCCTTCTGCAACACTTAACTTAGTCTAAAATTATGCCTAAGTTAACAGCTTAGACTTAAAAGCTCTTTCAAACTCAGCAACTATGCAAACAAGTTTTTTTTTTTCTCTGTGACCTAGGAGATAGCTTTAAGGAATGCTGGAGCAAATGGAGGTTTTGCAGCCTATTAACAAACACCCAACTTGAATAGAATGCAAAAAGTCTCTGGGATTTCATCTGTAACCCAAGTCCATGGGCACCACAGCTGACAGCACAGGTGTCCCCTTCTCTGTGAACATTGGGCATCACCTGCAATTCTGTATCACCTACAGTTCTGCACAGCAGCCTTGTACAAAGTATTTCCTCTGTAAGGATGTGCCACCTTTTACTTCTCAATCTTAGCACTTTATACCCAAACCCACAGTTTATCCCTTCCACACAACGTTAGTAGCAATAACTAAGTATAGTGAACCCTGGACGTTTTGTTCTGCTCTAGATAAAAATTCTGTTTGTGCAACAGGTTTTCATATAAATTATTCCTTTCCAGGTGATGCTGGCATCAACATCAACCACAAGTTGCCTTCCAGCCTCTCATAAAATCATCATTTCCTTCCAGTCAATATCACAGGTCCATTCTCTGCTTTTATCGTGAGCTAAAGAACTAATAAAATTCTGAAATTCAAAACCAAAGATTTTGAAAAACTTGACTACATGCAATGCAGAGATAAGTTTAAAAACAGGTAACTCAAAATCAAACCACATTTTTTGTCATTTACTACATCTTAAAAGTATTACTGTTTAAAAGAACAGTGCATAATAAATTAGCAGCACTAGAAAAAAAATAAAGGTAATGATGGATTATTTCAATACTGAAAATACTGGGTTGCCTTTGATAAACAATTTGTAGATGCATTTCTTTATAAATACTCAATGGTATCTAAACAAACAAATACCCTGACTCTCCAGAGTATGACATTAATAACAAGGTACTATTTAGCATTAGTACATGTATTGAAATTTCAACTTTAATCTTAGGTTCAGTATTAAATAATAAACCACATTCCAAATCTGTGTTCTTGTTTATGTACGGCTCTAGAACTTCTCAAGAAACTTTTAACTACTACTATGGAAACATAACAAATAGGCTAAAATAACCTTTGCTAAATTATGACATTGAAATACCGCTGATACTAGAATTTTCTGTTACACAGAAAACAAATACAACTTTTACAGTTGCTGCAATATCACGAAACTAACTTGTTCCTTTACCTTAAGACTCAGGTCAGAAGCTCAAGAGGGTCACTACAGCATAAATTACCTGTCCCATAACAAACTACAGTCAAAAAAATACAGTGTAAATAAGTGATGTATCTTAGCATCGAGTGAAAATCCCACAAGACTCCATTTATTTCATACTCAGTTAAGTCTCAAAAAAGATTTTATATCATTTTCTTGAATATAAAAAAGAAACATCCACAATGTCATTTTTCTACTTTAAAAAAAAATTCCTCACTATTAGCACAAGGTTATTTCTTGACTGTAGCTTTGACTGTATTTTTAAGCTCTTCATATTATTTCCATGCATGCACCTACAGGCAAACACATGCTCTTCTTGACTAAGGATTTACAATGATGCTTAACAGTACATAGTTTGTATGCCCTAACTTTTTACAGAACACAAGTAAAGCCAAGTTTATAAGCCTCAGGAGTAACTGAATGCAGACAATGATTTATTCATGGACATCCCAACCCAGAGCAGAATTTCGTTGTAAGATCCCAAATCATGTTCCATGACTCAGCATTGCTATCTTAACAGCCAGCTGCTCTGCTAACCAACACTTCTGCAAGCTGAAATGAGAAAGCCCCATCAGACAGGCCACATCTCCCCGTGGATCAGTCAAACTGTGCCCAGAGAAGGAGGAGAGGGAAGAATACGTACTGTTCCGCTTGCCTTCCTCATCAGCCTCCTCATCGTTCTCAGGGTCAATGTCCTCGGCCTGGGTAATCCAGTCTAAATAGCCCTTCAGATCTTCTTCAAGCTGCTGTTTTTCACGTAGCTTCTGAAAGTCCCCTCGGGCCTTGGCTTTTTCTCTTTCTTTGGAAAATTCTCTATCAAATTCGGATAAAGCAGAAAAAAACCACTGATTGACAAACTCCCAGGCATTTTGATCTAGATCTTGACATTGTAGATTAACACAGGGACATAGAAAATACACTGCTGATTTGAGAGCTGCTTTGAAAACAAGGTAGAGGTGCAAAGAAGTCATGGCAAATCCCTACCACGTTACATCACAATTTTCAGAGCTTTTCTGACTTAATCAAAAAATAAGCAGGATTTCTGACAGTTCCCATAAGGAAAGGGTCCATTCCCACCCATTTATTCTGGGCTCTTCTATAGAGATCTTAAAATCACTTTTATCTACAAATAGAAGCTAACTGGCAGTAACAAAGTAATTTAGAGTTGAGTATTAGTTTCAATGACAAGGGAATTCTGGCAGTTCTAAACCCCTTCCTCTTCCAGCCACAGTTCATTGCCCATGCCCAAACAAAGAGCATTGCAGAATTCCACTATTAGGCTCTGTCTTAAGTGTATCACACACAGACACCTGTACTGTTTGAGACCTGGGTGTTTGGTCCTTTTTCTCTCTGTAACAGAACCTAGAAGCCCTTTCTCACAGATCAGAAATGCAACCTTTTTTATAAACTTTATCCTCTATCTCATTGCCCCGGTATCAAGACAATGTATTGGACTGTCTGTATAGTTTAGTTTGTGATTTAGATCAATCCCTAAATTATCATGGAATGATGATTAATATAATGAAGTCATGAGAAGGAAATTGGATAAAATGGCCTCTCGAGTTCTCTTACAACCCGAATTACCCTATAAATCTATGATTCCCTTAATGATATGACTCCAGACAATTATCAGGTATATTCTTCCACCACGACACCTCATGTGCTGACATTATTACAATATTTGGTGTGATTGACAACTCCAAATGTGTAACTCCCCTCACTAGAAGGATCAAACACATTCCAAGTTATCCAAGTATCAATACGCAGAATCAGAGGCAGGCAAGCATCTTTTGAACTGTATTTTAAATATGTACCAATTCAGTATTTAAAACTAAGCTTGTTCCAACTAACACGTTCATCATAGAATAGTTTGGATTCCATCTGATGGCACTGCAATGAAGCTGAAGAATGTCAGTGCTTTCTTTGCATTTGCTACCCTTCACCTACTGCCCAAGGACGAGGTCCTACGAGAGGTCATCTTGTCCCAGAAATGCTTGTGAAAGAGAGAGAGCTCTAAAGACCTCTCTGAAGGATAATTGCTTCAAAAAAAAAATCACAAACCACTAAGAAACTGTTTGGTTTATGGAATGCTGGGTTTAGAGCATTAGAGACTGTCCTTTACACCTGACTGAGGCAACACACTCGTGACTCTCATCCCAGAGGCAGCACTTGATAAAAAGAGCTATCCTGGGATAGTATGAAATCACAGGGAGCAAGCCTTGCTAGCTTTTACTAAGTGTTCATGCCTTTTTCAGTTAAGTCCTTTGGGTGTTTCTCATTAATTCAAAGGATACGTGACTGTGAAGGTAAAGTAAAATAAAAGTTGCTGTTATTATATAGAGAAAAGAGAATGAAATAATTTTAAATGAAGCAGCTGGCAAGGACAATACTTTGAACAGCACTTCACTCATGCCTGAGCCACCTTTTAACTCTGACTTTACGTTAAAATGGCTACATGCACAGAATTAAACACAGTTCTTTATACACACAGCTGACTCTGACCTCTTCCTTTAATACAGCACAGAAGTCAGCCTTGTTAAATGCTGCTGCAATTTATCAGTAGGGGGAGATGCAAGGGTGCTTATTTCCATGATATTTAAAAATTTTATTTTTTAAACCTGACTGTAAGGAAATGCAGAACCTGAGAAGACTGATTTTTTTCAGGAGAGGGGGAAATCTGGCTCTATGAGATTTTTTCCTATGATAGCCACAATGAAGTGGCATCCCTCAGGTACATATGTACATTCTCCTTTTAGTGAAATGTCACAAATAAGAAAGTAGAATTTAATGGAATTGGAAAGTAATTACTCTCCTGTTAGCAAAACAAAAGCCTATTTGTTTCCTCAGGAAACAAATTATTTGAAAAAGATGATGGGGTGAAAAGAGGGAGAGATGTTGCCTCTTTAAAACTTCTGACAAAAACATTTAGACAAAATGATATTTGACTATTTAGATAAGGACACATAGCCATTGGCTACTCTCCTGGAAGGAGGAATAAGACAGATGCTGGTGCAGCATGTCATGGCTGTGGAGTGCCCAGCCTGGGTGAGGGGCAGAAAGGAAAAGCTTTGGGCTCCACAGGCAGCCCAGAACTGCCACAGTTGGACTGATGGCCTCAAGTGGCCTCCCTGTCACCAACCCAGCCCTCCGAGCAGAAGCCTCTGAAGCTGACAGGCTCAGGAAATTGCACATTAATTGCAGTAAGTGGACTTAAGCTCTGTAAATATTTAGTTTCACAAATGCCTGTGCTAAGAGCTAACTTGAAAATACGTATTTTGTTCTGGTTTGGTAAAATGGCCCAGATCTGACATTTCAAACGGTATATTGGGCAGGGGGTGCTTCTTCTGCAGGAGAATAAAGACATCACTTGCAAAATAAAGCATTTTATGGAGATTGATTTACATAATCTCATTTACATTTAGTGATACCTAACCTACTATAGAAAATGCAGGTTTTATTTCTGTTGCCCAAAAATTCCTTGTGCCCTTGCAGAAAGATGATCTCATTTCTGTTTAGGCACAACACCATCATCATCAATGAGGCAGAAGCATATAAAATGCAGGGCTTGAGTTCACGCTTCAATAGTCTGGGGCAATCATGCCAGATTATTCTTCCTTCAACAGAGTGAAATAACTCCCACTGCTATGCATCAGTTGGAAATGGTCTGATGCAACAGGGTGGAAGTGGCAGCAGGAGTACCTGCTGGGACTCAATTACAGCTCTCTGCTTCACACACCTGAAATTTCAGGCAGGGCCATATTAACCAAAAACCCTAAAACAGCAATTTGTTTAAATGTGAGTATTTGGAGTGATCTCCCTTCTTCTGCAATTCAAAGACGTGGTAACTGCAGAGAACCCTGTGCTGGCCTCCCATCATTTGAAAGGTTTCCCATGCTAAACACTAGGCATGTTTCAGAAGGGGGCCTGGGCAGTACCAGGAGTGTAGCTGCATCTCCTGTGCAAAACTAGCATTGCTGATGCAAAATAAACAGCTGGTTTTGATGTCTAAGCATAAACCAGGACACAGGTTCTTTCATTAGCCATACCAATGCCCTTTTGTGTCACTGCAAATGCAGTGAGAGAGATAATTAATCTCCTGCAGTGTGGCACTGGCTGCATGCAGGGTCTGGGATGTGGACAGTGTTATGCTAATGTTATATGTAGAGCTGTCACCCAGACATGCCAGACTCTCATTTATTCACAGAGAACAGTCACATAATAACAAAAATGTACTCGCATGAGTACAGTGTTGGGGACCAGACTCGCAGGAGAGGTTTCACACAGTGGTAACCATACCAACCAAATAATTAGCAAAATTAACTCAGAGAACTGAAACTGCTAAGAGTACAGCTGAGAATGGACAACAGCTCACAGCTGGGTGCAAAGTGTAACAGATGTGGAGAGACACAAAAGGTTAAGTAACACCATATCTTTAATTACAGGAGATTTGTATACATCATTGTTACTCCTCCTTATGGCAGAGGGGCGGGGGGGGAACTTGTAGGCTGAACACTAGAATTATTTCTGTAGCACAAAAAAATCCTAGCAGCAATTTTCCTTGAGCAAGAAGCACTGGGCTCTTGATGGGGAAATGCAAACTGGTATTATCTACCCCTAGTTATTTCTATGTAGCTCATTAGCAACTGACAAAATGTATATTCCATGGCTCCAGCATCACCTCTGTGTAGCAGAGGGCCTGCACAGCCTCCCTTTGCCAGGGTGTGCATGAATGCTATGGGACCATGTGTGGGAACAGCAACACAGGGAGCCATTTGAGAGAGCAACAAAACTGAGACCTGATGTTTCAGGCTGTTACTAGACCTGCGCATTAAGCTGTGCTGCTCCTGTCCTGAGTCAAGACCCATTTGGCTCAGGACATACAGAATTTCTTAGAAAAAGAAGGGGCAGTACCGAGAACAGGACCATGTGTGACCATCTTCCTAGCACTGGGATGTGCCCTGGCAACACAGCTCCTGAAACTCATGTGGTTTGTCACCTGCCAGGAGCTCAGCAGCATCAAACAGGGCTAATCCCCAAGAAGCCTTGGTGGGGTAAGTTCAGAAAGGGTTGGAATAAAATCAGTTCCCTCCCAGTTCTTATTCAAGAGTACTGAACTACTCCTACTGACTTAAGTGGCTGATAACTTGCTGATATCTAAACCAGAGTCCCTTCTCTTTGTTTAACTATGGGAAGGAGTTAAATTTTCAGCAATATTTTTTACATTAGTTCTTTTTACTAGGCCTTCCTGCTGCTGTGAAAAGGAACATTGTCAAGACCAGTTCATTTCCCTTTGGCTCAAAGGCTATGGATGACAGTTCACTGCCATTTTCGATTTGGTGCATCATTATTCAAATGTCTTTTTATTACTTTTTTAATCTATATTGCAGACAACAGTTCTTAGGTGTATCAGCTTATCTGTGCCAACATATTGTATATGACATAATTGACAGATATTGCTGTGAGATTAGTGTGGATGAGCACACACCCTTACTTTTAGAATCATTATGTACATACATTGCAAATATTACTAGGATAAAGAAATTGAAAAAAATTAACATTCTCTTAGTAACCTGCAAGCCTACATGTAGGAGGATATAAGGACATGTCAAGGCTTATGTTTTGGTGCCCTTTTGCAAGGCAATAGATTCAACTTAAAGATTTATTAAAGTGTGTTTGAGAGGTCTTATTTGTTCCCATGGCTACCCAAAGAAATACTAATGCCTTGAGCAGAAAATGCCATCAGTAGAAACCATCCCCTAATGATAAGGACTATCTTCAGGAATAGATTATCATGCATCATTAAAAGCCATGCCTCTTGATAAATAAGTTATGAAGTTTTATAATCTATTATTTCCTCTGTTCATAGCAAAACAGTTTAATGCATGCTGAATTACTGCTATGCTTATTTTAACTTTTAACACTCTTTAAAGGTACTTTCTGGATGGATGAGTCTCTCAATTCTCTTAATTTTTTAAGGTTTATCTTTAATTGTTAACTTCCTAATAACCTTGTTATTTCTAACTTTCAATTCCAGGTCACTGTCTCTTGCACCAATAGCCATGATATGCTCTGGTTGTTAATCCTGGAGGAGGCCTGTTCTCAGCTCCCAGTTTCTGTGCTGAGTGTTTCGTGCCTTCACATAACACAGGGCTGGTTTATGCCTCTTACACCACGTGTGACCAAGACTACACTAAGAGCAGGCTCCTGAAGGAGTCCAGCACCCTCCACAGAGCTGGAACTGCTGGGCAGCCCCTCTGTGGCAATTCCCGTGCCATCCCATCAAGTGTGAAGTTGCCCCAAACATGCAATGCCTACTCCTTAAACCATAACCAGAGGAAATTCCACAAAGGAAAGGAGGTACTTTGGTGTCTTTTACAGACTGAACGTACTCCCCAGTACTGGATCAAAAGACAAAGCAATCAAAACAGAGTGACCATATCATGATCCCCCTGCAGTTTTTAGGAGCTAAAATAATTATTAAGAGCCACAAATTTCTAACGTGAATGAGCAAAATGTAGAGCAGCCCAAGACTGTGGAAATGTAAAGATACCTGGATACACCTATAGCAGCTTTCCAGAGCTGCAAGTGTTTTGCTCTCTATTAGGAAATGCTAAAGATCAGCTGAATCAAGGAAGATTCCTAAGAAATTCCCTGTGATGAAAGAAATGATCAGGAGGTACATGTTTTGAATCACACTTCCAAATGCATTTCCAGACACATTTCTGGAGCTGGATGTAGAGAGAATTTCTCTAACAAGCTTAGGGATGAGCTGTTTGCCAGATCTGCTTTCAGGCCAGTGCTACAGTGTCCTCCAGAGCCCTCTGCTGCAACTGGACCAAGAGCCATCCTCAACCCTTTCCTAGAGCCACACTTCTAGTTGGATCTAGAGCTATTGCTAGAGCACTTGCAGAAAAATATGTCTTACGCCAATTTTAATGCCCTTCCTTAAAATGGGACTAGGTCCATTTCCTGAGTCTTTTCCAGAGCTGGATCTGTCGTTTCCCGAGCATTTTCTAGAAAATTTACCTAGAGCTGACTCTTTAGCCTATTTCTGGAGAGCCTCTCTAGAGCTGCCTCTAGGACAACTTTCACAGGTCACTGCTGGAGCTGGAACCACTTCTGATGTGTTATTTCAAGCTGGCTCTGATTTCTGAGATGGAACCAGAGCCTGAACTGGAGCTGGAGCCAACTCTAAAACCCGACCTGTAGTCTTTTTCAAGAATGAATTTTCCTGCTGAGAGCTCTGCAAACCAAAACAGCTTTTCAATTAAGAATTCACTTTTAGACTAATGTGAATACTTCTAGTGTCTGATACAGAGTAAAAATTTGAGTATTTTGAAATAGATTAACTCAAGCCTATGAATTCTCTCCATCCTTGTTATTCAAGGGAGTATTTAGGATATCACCACAGCGTCCATGCAGAAATTACAATATTTACCACATGCAGATTCCACACACACATTGTTTCTATTAATTTACACTTCTGCTGTTAAAAATATAAACTCTGTTTTTAAGAACGTCACCTTCAGCAGGCAAGACTGACAGAGATCACCAGGAAATACTCACCTTCAGAACGAGCTAGACGTAAAGCAAAAGATCTGCCAAATTATCATTCTCATCCATTTGTACAGTATCTAAACACATCAAACATGCAGTGCACGAGAGGCATTACCAAACTACAAAGGGGCAGATGGTCACAGAGTAACAAAGGAGTGCAAAGAATGACTGAATGTTTTAGACTCACAAACAGATCAAAACAGCAGACAAATTTAAATGTACACAGCACAACCTGATATTACAGGAAGTAACACTTTCATACAGAAAAGGTCTTGGGCATTCAGATTCCACTTTCAACATCTGTATGCAAAGCCATGCTTTTCAACTAAGTTGGTATAATGTTTGCATTGTTGAAATTTGATCGGTTTAGTGAAATTTAACTTTATCATAAACCAAGCTTCATGCTGTGGTTTGAAGAGAATAAAACGTAAAAGAGAAGAACTCTTAAATAAAAAACAAAAAAATGCATGTGTTACATATTCAATGTTCGGCTCAGAATGAAAAATATTACCTTTCTACTAAAGAATATAAAAATATCCACTGGATTATACTATCGTGTCAATTTTACCCATAAAATTTAGGCTAAGAGGTATAATTAGAAAATCTGTTAAAAATATTTACTATTTATATACAAATATTATGTATATAGCAATCAAAAATAAACCAGAGTCACAGTATTTCACACTAGCCCTTGTTTATCAGTTTAAAAACCTATGCCAGTACATTTTTTTCCCTCATGTACCAAATATCAGTTTGGTATCATCAACATCCTTTAGGAATATTCCCTTCTCCTTCTGCTTTCAGCATCAATCCTTGGTAATGTTTATATGTCATGTGTCCAGATTCACTGATGTAATTTTCTTCAGATAGAAAAAAAATGGAAGTTTTAGAAAGGCTCTCTCATGTATTTAGAATTCATACAACTCATCCAGCACCCTGAGCACTCAGTGGCCCTGCAGTTGGGTGACACTATGGCAGAAAAATAAATTTAAGTCATAAATTAATGACTTGATGAATTTAAGGAGAGTTCACATGACACTGGACACCAAAGGTGAGCCAGCAAGGGCCCTGAAGAGCATTATTGCTCTCTGGGTCACACCATACCCAGGGAACCCAGGGGACAAGGGGACACCTCTTTCCCTGCATTGGAACAGCAGCTAAAGAACGACTCCATATTCCAAGAAATACCATATGTATCATAATGTTGCAAGCCTTATATAGTATTTTAAATGTATTCAATCAAATGTAGAGCTGAGTCATGAGGGTCTCTCTAAATTTCCATGGCTTCAGCAGAAGAATTAACACATACAACAGAATACCAAATCTGGCATTGCTTTCCCTATAATTTATTTTTAACAACAGAAAAATCTGAACCAGATAAAAATTTGAGTCATGGAAGGAAAAATAGGAATATTTATCTGTTACCAGACACCTTCACACAACAGGAAGAAAACTAATTGGTGCTTATGACCTTCTTAAGGGCCAAGGAAGGAACTGTGAGAGCCTAATCCTCTAAAGACTTCAGTGCAAAGTCTGGTCACACAGCAATGTTAGGTAACAGCATGAAAAGAAAAACAAATTTACTGCAACTACTCTCATTTATCTGTCCTTCTCTTTATTATTTTGTTTGTCCAGTGCAGCTGAAAGCTAGGCCCTTAGTTTATGAACAATTTACACATTTGTCCTTGGATAAAACAAAGCTGATACGACTGTATAAATCAGACTTTATAGGATAGGTCTTGGGAGGAAGAGACTAACCCTAAAAATCAGCAATGGGATTTAAACACTGCCCTTTGGCTTTTAACTATCCACTTTCCAAGGCAATTCTGACACTAAGGTAAACCTCTGCTTTCTCTAGTTTCCTGTGTGCAACAGTAATCTGTCACAGATAAATGATTTAAGATTTTAAAAAGCTCTTTGTAAAACCACTCATCGGATAAAAATGCTCCTGAAACACAGTTACATCCACAGCTGGAAACTGTGTTAGTTTATCTGATTTCCAGGAATATAATTATGCATTACAGTTTCTTTCAAATCTAGCATATAGTGTGGCAAAGAAGTGAACGGGGCTGCACACACAATCACAGCCTGGTGGCACCACCCACTGCAGTGTCAGGCTGCTTTCTAGCCAAGAGAAAACTTCCTGTTGGCTACCAAAGATGGCCCAGATTGCCCGAGTTATGTAGCAAACAATATTGTTCTGGCAAAACAAAAACTAACAGATATAACTATAATAATTTTCTTTTCAGTATTCAAATGCTAGCAGCATCTTTTATGTATTTATCAAAAAACATCTTGACCATGAACTGGAGTTTACCAAACTCAGGAAACAGCAAAGCAAATGGAGTTGCAACCTCAAGTAAAGGGGTTTCTTCTTTGTATGAAGAAAACCTAGCAAACTCTTGCTATGAATTACCGTTTTAAAGCACATTATACAGCTACAATTGACATGACTGCAGCTTTCTTGGCTACAACCTCCCACTGACAACCACATTAAATTGATCTTGATTATTGATAAAGGTATCAGTCTCCTGGGGCAGGTTGTCACAGCACTTCACAGCTCAGCAACTCAGGAAGCACCAAACACTGTGTCAAGGTAACACAGCTACACTCCTTCTCTAAGACACATCTTGAAGCACTCATTAAAAATGTTCTGCAAAATTTTGTGCTAAATATGTGACTGGTAATCATAAACAACACTTCTACTACATTATGACTATTTGAACAAAAGCAAAAGTTAGTCTTTCAGAAAAAAAGACACTTGTATATAACTACGGGGCAGAATATTTGTACAGGTGCACCACCCATCTCTGTGTGCAAAATGCTATTCCCCACAGGAATATTACAGAATAAAGAGGTTAGTGCCTCATTGAATGAATATTTTTGGCAAGCATGGTGAACGTGATGTCAAGACAGATACAGGCAGTAGAATCACACAGTTCAGTCCAAAGAGCAAACACTGGTAGGATGCCATCAGAATCTCAAGTGCATGCAAAAAAGCCATTGCTGAGAAGCTTCAGTAGATGCAGAGGCCACCTTACAAGTAGCAGTAGCATACACAACGTTAACTCAGCTGCTTACCCACTAAGTACACCAAGAACCAGGTTAAGTACGAAAAATGAGCCAAGGATGATAAGACTAACAAAATAGATCCATGGCCATTCACATCCTATTGCATCATTTACCTGTAAAACGTAAGGAAATAAGTTATGATTCAGTAATTTATTAAACAGCAGAGTCCCTTGTGCAGCTGCCAGATCACGTAGGCTCAACACAAAGTTTATGGCTTATTTCTGAAAAAATGAATGAACAATTGTTTAAATTTACTTACCCAAACTTTCTTGTAGAAATGATGCCTCAGAAGATCAATTGAAAAAACATTTAAGTGAGTGCATGAGAATTATAAGCCCTTTTCATAACTTAGCCACAAGGCTGGGCATGAAGAATATACACTGAGAGGTCTAAACTCTGCTTTTGGTGTTTGTGTGTTGTTTATATGATAACTACAGAAAACTTTTTCTATTCTAATTAGAGGAGGAAGTAATAGAGGTTTATTGAAAGACGCCATCACAACTGAAGTCTCACCTGTACAAGATAACCTGTGTGTTCATGGCAACTGAATTCAGGACTCTGCTTTCATGATGAAAAAGGTGTCTGCTTACCCGCTCAATACACCAAGAACAAGATTTAGTACGAAAAATGACCCAAAGATGACGAGACTGACAAAATACACCCATGGCAATTCAAATCCCATAGCATCATTCATCTGCAAGAAATAAGATGATCTTATAGAGCAGATCACTATATTAACAGCAATGAAGACTCAGAGAAAAGGAGAATTTGATCATTCAGGTTAGATAACGTTCTATGCATTACTTCAATAATCAAAGGAGAACAATGTGAAAAGAAGGCACTGGCCACATTCACGTTGCATTTCTAATACATACCCTAAACCAAAATGCTGAGAGAACCTAGCATTTAGATCAGAAATATTATCAAACAGAGCACTGCAACAGTTCTGCTCTATAACACTGAGAACAGGAATTCAATTTCAGATGACCAATTAAAATGTATATTGAAATATCAGGACTTTTAGTTCATACATATCCTATCTACATGAATGATCATTTGAGCAAATAAACAGCAATATGTATCCAAACAGTACAAGCAGTATTACTTTTTCTGTAACATTGAATTTCAGCAGTTTTTTCCTGAAATACTAGTCAGGTGCAGTCAAATATTTTAAATGAATTCAAAAAGAAATAAATGAGAATAAACTTTTGTAAAAACATGAATGCAACTTCAGAAAAATGAAAAAATTGAAAACAAATTTTAGAAACATAATGGAAACATTCCAGAAACACTTTTGAATGGAAATTATATCAAGGTCAAGGTTGAATTAAGATTAAAAAGTTGGTGCTGATTAATATCTTCTTAAAGTGAGGCTGAAGTAACTGAGCTGTAAATACACTCTTTATAGACTCACACAAGGTTTTCTATAAAGAACTCTTCCACTGTCTATTCTGAGCCAACTCATTATACCTTTTAAAGGGTAACTTAACAAACATACCCATGGAGACCTAAAAAGGCCTATTCAGAAAACAGGTATTTTAAAGCAGGGAAATGTGTTTGTGTGTGTAGTATTCAGGTGCAAAAAGACATTTTGGTATATGATTAAAGACTAAGAGAGAACTTGGTTAATATATGAGAACAGGAAAGTCTCCATCCTCAGAAACAAGATATATTCATTTGAAAGGATCAATGCTGACTTCTCACACAAAGTGCAGAATAAAGAGTTAAAAGACACAAATTCCAAATGTACTGGAAGTTACAAATAAGAAACATAAGCAATAAAATGCCCCTGAATTATGCTAAAGTAACAAACCAGGAATTCAAGGAGACATCACATCCCAAATCCTAAGGAAAATGTTTTGCAAGCCTCACCCGCTGTGTGGCTCAGGGATGTCCTACCCCAAAGGAGGTGGCACATTTAGTGGCTCCCAATGGACTGCTCTGTCCCTTTTTGAGGCCATTAGGCTTTTATTCTTCACAACATCTCCTGCAAGGACACCACTCAGTTCTTGCTCGTTTGTACCCTTTTACAGATCTAGTCTTACTGCTTGAATTTCAGTTCTAATTAGTTTGTCCACCACATCAACCCGAGGATAGATGAGATGATGGATGATAAGAAGGACAAAGTATTTTTCATATCCCTTAACTCTGGTTCACCATAGGGGTGGATGTTTACTACACAATGTCTATTTGGCTCTTTATATTTACATGTATATGTTTGTGAGTGTATGTCTGCAGTCTTAAAGAATTATCTTGTGCTGACAGTCTGAAAGTGCCTCAGCTGGCATTTGGAGAGAATTATCCTGTTAGCTGTGCTGTAGCTGGAGTCAACTACCATTACAGTGCAGTGGAAATGATCAGAGACCAAGACTCTGAAGTGAAATGGGGAGAAAGTCAAATTTATGGCAGACATAACCCTTAGCACTACACAGCAGCAGATGGCACACTCCCATCTAAAACATCAATTACAAATCATTAAAACCTCATTTATCCCTATCCATGGTAATTGTGAGTAAAATCCTCACATGCAACTGCATGCAAATCAAGGTCTTACTTCTCTGTACACCTGGTATTTTTCTGAAAATTGTTGCAAGCTTTGTATGTATTAATTAATATAAGCCCTAACTGGGCTTACAATGCAGTAACACCTCTAATTCTGCCTTTGTACCATTACAGATACAACATGCTGATGCACAAACCTATTCTGAATTATTTTCCACAATATTTCAAACTGCTTTAAATTTGTTAAGTTTCTTAACTTCCTTAGGTTTCAATTTTACTTTCCTTTTTTCATAACATTCCAACAGACACAGAACTGGTGAGTTTACTTATTGTTACCTATAATCTACTGAATCATCTTAAAATTTTTAAAGACTGACAGACTCGGTCTCTTGACAGCTGTAGAGATCCTTCAGAAATCATCATTTTGTGAAGTGGAACTCTGCATTCTTCAAAGCATACAATGGAGGTTCAACAAACCTCAGATCAGGCTGTTTATTCTACTTAGTGCAGAGCACATGAGACAGCTTTTCAAAGCCTCCTGGCTTCAAAGGTTTTGTCCTGAGACATTCTTGGCTGAAGTGGAGTTAACTTAAAGCTGACTTAAACCAGGTTGTGCTTGAAGCACAGCAGCCTCCAGGTTGGTTTGTAAAAGCATGTCATTTTATATTCAATCTTATCTGGGTTCTGGAGACAAAGCATTGATTCCCCTGACATTCTCCTGTTGGCCAAACTCATCTTTGTTGTGCTGCCAACACCAAACAGAGCAGGGGTGCACTGAGCCCACTGCCTTGCTAAGCTTTTCAGCTCAGCAACAACTGGAAAACCAGAATTTCATGGCTCAGGCATCAAGGTTGGCCTAAAGAGAAATAGACCACTTAAAGAGATTGTCACAGTACCTACAGAGCATCATAATTGCTTAATCACCTTTTAAATCTGGCCTGTCTTCTGCATGTCAGCTGTGCTACAGCTGCCTATAGGACACCTCAGTGACCCTCTGAAGGGAAACCTCAATTTCTAAGACATCAGTTTTGTGATTTGCTTTGCTCTGTCTGAACAGACCTCAGTTTCCTCCTCCTATTGTTTTTATCCACACTTAGCAAACGAAACACAAAAATTTGGTGCTCACAGGAGGCATTTATTCTTTAAAACATGATTGTTTGTAACTTTTACTAAGACCGTTTGGAAATTAGTTTAGATGCAGGTCTTTCCTTTTAATTCAGAGACTCCATATTGCATATAATGCTATTTTAGCTAATTCCTGTCAGTGGCATTCCATTAATCAGCTTACTGTCTAACTAGGGGGAGGGCAGAAGTCAAGAGACTGTTCCAAGGAAAGCCTTGATGTCAAACGTGACTGCTGAGAAATCCTTTTCTTTCTCAGACAGCTTCGCCAGGGTGAATGTGCTGAGCAGGGGGACATACCACAGCAAAACCAAGAGTACTACCAGGGCTACCTCCACAAAACAGGAACCCAGAGAACGTTTTCTATTGAGGACTCTATCAGATTTAACAAAATCTATATTCCAAGTATATAAAAATGCAGGTGCTTGATTCCTTCATGAGTTTCAGCATGTTACTTTAGGAGTAACAATTTTTATTAGTGCCTCTGCCTGTTTATCTACATTGCCCATACTAGTTTCACAAAAAAAAAAAAATTATAAAGGTATGCACTTACTTGGGTTGTTAAATATAAGGGCTCAAAAAACTATTGAAATTAAGTAACTAATATGATGAACAGTGTTCACTTTTTAAATATTTAGCTGCCATGTATTAAAATGAACAAAGTTATAGTAGCCACTTTAGTGATACATATTAAACATCTTTGAATCTGCTATGCCACCTATATAGGTACCATAAACATTATGGAAGAGTTGGATGTGTTTAATATTTCCCATATGCAGGACACCAAAAAATGCAAGCATAATAGCATATGCTATTCAGCTAGATGGGATAAAATTGTTACCTTAGTTTATGCAGCAATACTGACCAAAACCCCAATTCTCAAGGGAATTCTGAATTTATTTACTAAACTGTTATCTTGGGACAGACTGGGAACTAGGGTGGGTTTTAAATATTGTTTGCTTCTTGTGGCAAAGTTCTGGGAAGAAACTCTAGCTATTTGAATAGCGGAATTCTTAGCACTACCTGAAGTTTAGTCTCTATTTCTAATCCACTTTCTACCCATTTTTATTTGAAATTTCTGGGGAGAAATAATAAGTTCCTTTTAGTATTTGCAATGATCTGTGACAAGAAATTAGTTCCACGCTTTGACTGCAGTACAGGTCAGCAGTCAGCTAAGACTCAGATATGAGATAACTTGTCAAAGTCAATCAAGTTCACTTTGTGGGAAAGATATTTCCCTGTGAGGTGTTTAAACTCCTCCTCAAGGTGGGTCTGTGTTAAGATGCTAATTGGAAAAATAACTATACTACATGACCATCTCCTTTGATCCAAACTCAAACTCTTAATATGTATATTCCTTGGCTTGGTAGCTCTGTTTCCATGTCTGAATTTCATCATTCCCTTTTCTCTCTGAGATTAAGTCCTGTCTCTTTGCAATTTAAAATTGGTGCTTTTTGATCACTAGAGAACATAAAAAGGTAACTAGTCCAAATCATTACCTTAAAGGCAGGGGGGTTAAGCTAAATTTTAACACTAAACTGGATTCATATAATTAACACTCCAATGGCAAACATTCTGCCTGCCATCCCTGGCTCTTCAGTGAGATTTCTGCAGTATACTAATGCTGTCATCCAACATTTCCATCACTCTTTCTCCAGCTGTATATCATGTGTTAAATTTCTGGCTCTGCAGTCATCGAGGGCTGGGAGCACTGAGCATGCAGCACATCGATGCCTTTGGGGATGAGCTGACTTGTTCCACTGAAGAGTCTCCCTTAGATGACCCGAGAGTGGTGCTCAGTGATGTCAGCAGAGCAGCACTGAGCTGTCCTTAGGTACGTAGCAGGAAAAGGAATAAGCATTCTCTGCAGTTTTTCTAGCATGTTTCCTTATAATTTTTAACATTACTGAATATTTGCAATTGAATTACAAAGGGAAAAAAGCTGTCATTCTTTGACTCCTCTCAGACAATAAGATGAAATTCATTGCTGACAAGTATGGTTTGGCTCCGTAACATGCCTTCCCTTTTTGCAGGTGGAGGGGGACTAACATGGCTTAAATCACCCTCAGCAACTGATTCCCATGAGCTTATTAAACCATTCAATGGAAAGTTCTAGAGCATTATTGCTTATTTAACTCTTGGTTGCTTTTTTTGAAATTTTTTTTTAGCTGACTCCTCAGTGCCCTGATGACAGTTTTGATAATACTTCATATTTTGCAGGCCTTTGGTTATAACCTGATAATATATTCTGTGAATGAGCCAAGGGGGTTTCTTGTGAGGTGTATTTGTAAAACATTTCCTTATGTTTAGGAAAAAATCTTTGGCTGCATATCAATTGGTTTCAAGTACACTACACCACCTTATCACACTTCTAAGTAAGCTGTCCTTAAGGATTCCTGAACAAGGAGCACTCTAAAAAGTGACAGAAGATTGAGTTCCTGATCATCTGACTGACACTCTGAAAAATCAATACGTTGCTTTATTCTATTATTGTAATTATTCTCTTTTTCTACCATAAGTGTAGGAGTTGTAATTTTTTTTCAAATTCTCATCTAGTTAGAAAATAAATATAGGGTGATTTTCTACCTTTTATTTAATGCTTATCAAAGAAAATTGCCTTGTACTCTTGAGAAGCTGGCAAGGAAGCCACTGTTCTTGCACTTGATTATGGAAATACACTTAAAGAAATATTGATAAAGTCATTTCTATCTTGGTATGTTACTTCCAGTGACATTAATGCAGTGGCTGTGAAGACACTTATGCAACAGGGCATATAGACATATGCAAAAGTACAGTGCAGCCTAAACAGGCCATGTTAGAGAAATGATGGATTTCTTCAGATGTTCTAAGATGCTTCAGGGAATATATTGAGGAATATAAAGCTTTCCAAAGCAAGGAACAGATTCCCAAGTGCACACTTTTTTGTTACAAAAGCAGAGGAATTATGAAGTATTTCTTTGATGATAATATATGTTATTAGCAAAAACTAATAACAGAGTTTTAAAAAGTTGACATATCAGTAAAGGGTATATTAAAAAAACCTGACATCCCTTTCCTTAAACCTTATGCAAGTTTTAGATATATTTGAAATTGCTTAGACATCTCAAGTAATGAACCAAGTATTTTGAACATGAATCCTTGAGAGAATATCTTGTTAACATATCAGTAGGTGTATTAATAGGCAAAACCATTTAAGACATCAATGCATCATTATTCAGCAATTTCAGCTTGAGTGCTTCAATCTTAAAAATCTCCAGAACAATCTGAACACTCTCTAGGTGTCAGAGAACTGAGGAGCTGTTAATATTTATTGAGTTAGTAACATAGCATCTGTCCATAAAAATGGAGCTAGTAAAATTCAGCAGCCACTAATACAGTTGTTCCATCATTGAATCAACTGTGCTGGCAACCCCCAGTTGGTTGCACAGAGGCCCTGCCCATCCCTGAGTCAAGTTACAGTAGTGTCAGTGTAGATTGTTCCAGTGTAGTAACTAAAGACAACTTCACTATGGTGAAAACAAGAAGAATTGAATGTGATAATTTTGGTACTCAAGGGAAAATTGGGGGTTTTGCTGGCAAGTATCACTGCTCATTATCTGTGTTCCTACGTATCGAGTGAAACAGCTAAAAATAAAAAGCAATTTACAAAATCCGTGTTTGCCATTAATAGACTCTACATCTAAATGTTTCAAAGACATGGGGAAAATCTAGAGCCAGATATGCAAATGCAGGCTCAAATTTTTGTAATTCTTGAGAGCTTGCTAGCATAAATGGAAAGTGAGGCAAAGAGTGCTCTGCTGTCAGCTTTAGAATGTGAGCCAGGGCATTAAAAACTGAGGCACCCAGAAGCTGCCACTTGGCCAACAACAAGGGCTGCCCTGGAATCCAAAACTAGTAACATGAGCCTTCAGTCAGGGCTCAAGAGCAAACAGAAAGGACTCTGAGTGGGAACAAACCCAGTCCTGGTATCAGTGGAGAAGATACAGACGTGCAGCCACCAACATACTGTACAATTTGGGAACACGTGTTGCACTGGCTGGTGACAACCAGGACACCACCCCGTAACCTCTCAAATCTATCCCTTGGCACTAAGGAGTCATATTTCTTGTGGATGAAGCATGTAGTATCTGCTATCCAGAGAGCTGCAACTAAGTTAGAGAGAGAAAAGTGGTCAGATAGAGACAGGAAAACCAGTCCGACAAATGGGATTGCGATCCAAAGTGGTGAGCAGCAGGATGGCCACGGGAGCCACCACGAGCTGGAGGGTGCCCAGCAGCAGGACCAAGGCCTCAGCCTATCCCAGATACACATAAGAGAAAGATCCTTGGTGGGGCCTGGAGAATTCTGAAAGCAGGTTCCCTGTGGATAACCAGGTGATAAGGAGCTGTGCCAGGGAGTGCCATTGGAAGCTGGCATTCTCAGCTGTCATTCTTGCTAACAGAATGCCACAGAACATGATGCAAAATATTGCATGTATTTCACCCCCTCAGCTTACACCTGCTAGCAAGATAAGCCTACATGGTTTATTCCACTGATCACACAGTGACCAAATGGAAATCAGAATTTTGTGCAGTTTCTACTATTTTTGGGTTTGGTTTGATTTTTTTGTTTTATATACAATCCATTTAATTTATGTATCATCAATGGATTTCTAAGTAAAAAACAAGCCACAAAACCCAAGCTCATTGAGCTAAAGTGGCTGCCTTAGACTCTTGGAATACTCTTTTTGCAATTTCTTTTTATATTTCTGATAACAGACAGTGGAAGCAGATATTCATATTTGCCTTTTTTCTTTTGGTCTTTCAGTCCTAAAAGAATGTCCATTTACCATCTTAATTATCTTCAACAATGACATTATCTTAAAACATCTCCATATTCTATACTCCAGTACCACAGATTTTATCCGAGCCTACATTCTGGTGCTAAAATGTTTAGCAACAGCTTATTTCATCTTGATTTGCAATAAACAACCACATAAAATTCTGTGCTCATTCACTGGGCAATGCAAGATCCTTAAATGCATCCAGTACTCCACAATAGATAATAACAGTAAATAGTCCCACTTGGCCAGACAAGGAAACAAATTCACCATGTGAGCTGCTGGTGGCAACATAACCTGGAGTGGAGGCCAGTGAGATCCACCTGAGCTGCTATCCACTGCACATCCTGCTAACAGTGATCCTCACTAGTAATCAGTTTTCTTCTTCCATAAATATTTTCCAACATTTGAACTGTTAGAGTTGTAAGGTCCTAATTGCTGCAAAGACTTACTGCTGAGTACCCAGTAGTACAGAATATTCTCACTGATGTTCAGTAGGCTTCTTGAATGATCTTTGACAAATCACTCACATCAGATATTTAGATGCCTAAAGATTCAAAAAAGAATGTAATGTCCCTTAGATTGGAATGGGGTTAAGCAGAGAAATGTCTCTGTATGTTTAGGAGACTATTCCTTTAAAAATGCATGTTTGTTTTCCTCCACTCTCATTTCTAAAATCAGGACTAAATAAATCTTCAGTTTCCCAGTCTGTGTCCAGCTGACTGTTTATGCTGCAAGACTGTGGAAGTACCATCCCTTATGCCAAAGGAGCATTTAAAGGTGGGCATTTACACAGTTAGGCTTTTGAATACCTTTTGCTGCTTCTATGGAGATGACATCAGGGTCACAGCTCTTGTAATGTGTTGTTTCTGAATGGTTAACAATGGTTTGCAGTCCCCATGGCAAGCAATGACAGTGGAGAACTTGCTGTGTTCTAATTTATGTCAACATTATGAAAAATTCTGCAGAAATATTGCACAAGGAGACCTCTTAAGCTTAATCAGTGAAGACATACTTAATATCTGTAAGGCTCACACGAAAAAAGGCTAGTCCAAAGGACATAAATGTGGTATTACATTTATCCAAATGGAATAGGCAAAAAACCCTCAAATAAGCAATGAATAAATTTGTTTTTAAAATATCTTTTAGCCTGAGGAGTCCAGGCACATGTGAGACTGGAAAGAGCATGCAGCTGAGCTTGTGTCCTGCAGAACTCACCAAGATTTCCTGCTGACAGTGCTGGAAAACACAGCTCAATTCTCACATGCACATAGAAGCTTGGTTAAAAGGAAACAGAGCTCAGTGATTTCTGAACTTACCCAGTACAAAACATCCGTCCAGCCCTCCATGGTGATGCACTGGAACACGGTCAGCATCGCAAACGCAAAGTTATCAAAGTTGGTTATTCCTCCGTTCGGTCCAACCCATCCACCCTTACATTCGGTGCCATTCATGACACACTGACGTCCATTCCCTGAGAATGCACAAGGTGCTGGATCTTCTTCAACTAGTATATCTGAAAATTGACCAAAAAACCAAATCACAACTCTGAGTTCACCCCTTGCATGAAGAAATATCAGCCCTGTTGCAATGTGAACCTAGATTTCAAGCAGACAACACAGGATTGCTTTGGAGCTTTCAGTCTCTCTCATTTGAGTCTTACAGTCTCAATTAATCTAAGCAGGATATGCAAGGTTTGAGTAATTAAGCAGTAGAAAGAAGCATATAATAATATGTGATTTCTTAGAAGCTCCTCATGCTAATTTTTTTCCCCCTTAATTTGTTACTTCACGTCCCGCCACCAAGAAAAGGACCTTTGAGGAAAAGAGATCTCATTCTTACACACCAGCATCTTCTGCTGATAGAAAAGCACCCTTAGCTACCAGATAAGATCTCTCCTTCATGAAGTTTCACTCCATCAAAATTCTCCCACAATACACACCTTTTCATCCCTTCACCTGGATGGAGGAACATTATTTTCCTTCTTTACTCATTTCAGCTCTGCACTTCTCACCACACTGCTCCAATCTTGAAGGAAAAACACTCCCAAATTATGAACTCAGCAAAGTCTATCTTCCCTGGAAGAGGACCAGCTACCTCTTCAGTAATCAGACATGAGAGAAAGCAAATGAGTTGTGCCTTAGAGATTAGTGCCCCTTATTATTTTCACTGCTGAATTTAAGCTACACATATAAATGAACACCTATTCAGAGCATGTTCTAGTCTCTGACTGGTTCGATTTTCTGTGGGTTTGGTGGTGGTTTGGGGGTTTTTTTCATTGAATGCACTCCTGAACTTACAAACCACAGGGTAAACTGGAGTTACAGAAGTTTCAGTGCTTTGGCTCCTGGTTCTATTCAAACTGAAATCCCACAGATTTGAAAGAAAACATAATCAAACCCTTATTTTAGGCAACAGTTTCATGACTTACCTGAATCAATAAGAAAACAAGATTTGTGCATTTTTCCAATAAAAAGTTCCAATCCTATAATAGCATAGATTATGATTACAAACAATACCAAAAGGGCAATATGGAGGAGGGGGACCATGGCTTTTATAATGGAGTTCAGGACAACTTGTAAACCTGAAAGGGAAAAAAAAAGAAAAAAAGATGATATAAAATAAGCCACATTTCTCTGTCTTGCTCCGCCAATTTTTCTATAATTACACATTATTAGAAATTACTGATAGACATGCAGAGACAATCAGTTTTTCAAAAAAATTCTGCTGCCCAGAACCACAAAACACTCCTGTAACAAAAGAGTTTTGTAAGAATCTAAAACTTTCTGTTTCCTCTGTTATGTCACAGAAGTCAGTGCTTGAAATGTGTCAAGCATCTATGGTTTTTTAGAAAGAAAGGGCATGCAGTCAGTGTATCTGTAGGTCACCTTATATAACCTGTAACAAGTTTGGCTTTACCAAAACAAGTGAATCCCAGACTGATGAAGATGGGATTTATTCTCACAGCACCAGTGAGAATAAAATATACCTCTTTTCTAATTTAACAGACTTCCTTTCTGACATCTCATAGGCCTGCTTCTGGCCTGACTGAAGTCCTTTTGACAAATACACACCATCCTGATATAATAAATACAGAATTAGTTTTCTTCCTTTGGATGTCCTGGAAAGAGCTGAATTGCAAGCCATGCACTTTGTATTCAGCCCAAATAGTTTCAATAATGTATTCAAAGAAAACAGGAAATATCATCAGAAAATTCAATTGCTTTCTTTGAACAATATTGTTCTACTTTTTAAAATTCCTAATTTGTCTGTTAGCTCTTCTGAGATAAGCAGAAGGCATTCATGTGCATTGGAGGGGGCAGGAAATACAAAATGTGTAATGTGCTTTGGCATACACTTAGCAACATATAAACTATTTTAGGACCACCTACACTTTCAGATCTGCAGGCTTGTAGAATTTTTTAAAAAATCTGAATTTTATTTTCTGATGTTTTAGCATTTTAACATGCAATTTCCTTCTACATAAAGCTCCTAAAAAGGAAGTGTATTTCCCTGTCTGCTTATTGGACTGCGTAAGATCATACACTGCCTGAATTCACAATCCCTTGTTTGACTTGAAATAGAGTATCACTGATCTTGAAATTCACTTTATATACAGAACTAGATAGGATGAAGTTGAGGTTTTATTCTCTCATTTCTGTTAGTGCCTGGAACAAGAAAGGGAAATAATCAGAGCAATTACTGTATTCACAGCAATGGAATTAACTGGGAAAGAGCTTACTGGGCACTCCTGATACAAGCCGGAGAGGTCGCAGTACACGAAAGGCTCTGAGGGCTTTGACATCAAAGCCACCAGGTTTGCCACCCGAGTGGCTGCCACCGTCTGTTTCTTTGGTTAATTGTTCCAAGATTACACTAAATAATCTAGAAAATGAGATGAAAGGGAAGGTCATCACTATTCATTTACCATGCAATCAAAGCTACTTTGGAAATTACCTGAACAGCAGATAATTCTGAAAACTTGTTCAGATGTCAAAATGAGAGGTATATTTACACATTAAACCATGGCAGGAGGAGTTAGAAAGTGCAAGAGTTTATAAAGGCTCCAGAGATGAAGGATCACATAATGTCCAATAATTTGGCGTTTCACTCTTATACACAATTTGCTACTTTTAAATACTTTGCTACTTTGGTTCAAACACTTCAGCTGTAACATTTGGAGAACTAGTTTTCTCCTTAGAAGGAGAAATAGAAAACAGCGAAAACCATCTGGTTTAATTTTGGTGAAATATATGAACTCCAACTGACACTGCAGTTCCAATAGTCTATATACAGTCAGCAGAAACTGAATATATTAAAAATAATTAAGAGTGCAACATTTAATAACACCAAAAAGATTTTTCTTACACATAATACCTCTGAGGATAAATATATTCCCAGATGGCTCGTTTCTTATGCTGCAGTTTTTCCCTGCAGAAAAGAACTAGTCGTTCATTAGAACAGCTTGGAAGACAAGAGTTTTATTCTATTTTTCCACTTCTAGCAGCAATTTAAAGTGATGCAAGTGCTTGAAACACAAATTAATCTCAAGTTGATTTTAGTTTGGAGTTCCACTTCAGATGCATAGTTCTCTAGACTGCGGCTGGACCACACAAACTGTTACCCTTTGCACAGAGTCTGGAGCTCAGGAGTCACAAAGCTGCACTTCTCCTGAAAGCATTATCCAGTGAATAGAGTTTTGTAACCCTGCAAAGTGTTTCACACTTGTAAAGGATGCCTGAAAAGTGCAGGGGTTTAGTTTGGTCATGAAAGGTTTCCACAACTCTGGTTAACAACTCGATCATGCTGGATAGTTGCTTGAAACCATATATTGTTTAACAGGTTACCTAAAGTAGAATATTGGAGACCTTTACCTTCCCCCAGTCAGCAACTGACCCATATCAGTCAATAACCACCCCCAGTCTGCTCCATTGCCCTCCTGAACAAAACCCACCCACAAAGACTCTCTAGATGATTGAATGAACACCAGCAGCCTACACTGCTACAAGCAAATCCAGACAGTTCATATTTCAGGTCCTGATTCAGCCCTGTAATTTAAGGGAAGCAAAATTCGAGGAAAATGAGACACCAACAATTTCAAGAGTGACCATTTATGCTCTAAAGGCAGACATTTTTTAGAAGACTTCTGAAACAAGTCCTGAATTCAGAGAACCTGCTTTCAGCCTGTCAATTTATACAACATTCAGAAAATTAAAGGGCTACAGGCACAGGAAGGTGCTATAAAAGCTTTCTCTACCAGCCCTTTATTCTTTCACAAAAATCAATGGAAATTGTGAGAGGCAGCATGCACACAAGTAGTAGAGCAGTCAAAGTATTTCCTGCTCTGGATACAGAGAAGAGTGAGAAAGACAGGAGCCAGCATCACATTCACAGCTGTGTCTGCAGCTCTGTCACTTTATGTTGTCCAGCTGAAACCAGGACATATGGCATTCCTATAATGCCATTAAGATATAAAACTATTGATCTCCTTTATTGAAATGCACATTTTCATTCCTGTACAGTTTACCGAAGTTTAAATGCCAGATTGCATTTGGGAAAAAGTCTCTATACATGTTTCCCTTTTCGTTGTAGAGATTTCTTTGGGTATAATGAAGATTAATGTGCTTGGCCTGTTACAGTTTCTGCTGAGAAAGCACATGATCAAGTTTCAATACTTTAATATAGGACATCATGGCAGCTCTTTCAAAGCTATTAAAATAACTAATGAAATTTCATACTGAAGCCAATCAAACAGAATCAGATCCAGAAGTGATTGCACACCCACCCTAGGTTATATATGAAAATCAATTTTTCACTGGGCTTTTATGTATTAATTAAATAAAATAAAATAAATGGGACTCATGCTTGCTTAATCATGTAGGCTGTGCTTTCCTAAAAGAACAAAAACACTGCTTGCAGTTTTGCCATGTTATGAAAGGTCCACCTTGTCTTACAGGTGGGCTGATGACAACCTACACAATAGCTTATATTCCAAAAATTTTGGGTTTGAGTTAGGGCTTAATCTTTCTGTGATATTTAAGGTATTTGATAATTTGCAGTCCATTTTTATTCATATTTTCAGCAGATTCAGTGTGAGCATTTGCCCTAACTACATTTGGCCTCCAATAATGAGTGTTTTATGAGTTAATGGAAAATTTTTTAGTTATCATGTATTTAGGACACAGCCAAAGATAGAGGTCATGTTAATGAGACTGCTCCAGGGTTACTGTAACTCCGTGGTCACTTGACAAAAGGGAAGAGGTCTATTCAAGTGACTGCTTGGCAAGAGAACAGAGCTCATGTGTGAGTCTCCACACCTGCCCACCAAGCTTCCCCTTCAGGCACAGAGGCCAATCTGTTGAGAATGACCTGACCTGATGAAGGATCTATTTATACACAAATTTTAGTCCTGGACCAAAACTGCCTGAATGCCAAGCAACTGGCCCAAATACAACCTTGTCAGTAACATTTAGTATCTCAGAATCAGATAGTTACAAATCTGGCACTCATATATTCATAGCACTTGCCCAAATTTAACAGCACTTTACTACAAATTCCTTTACTTTGCATCTTTTTCCTTTTCTTTACTGTAATGGCACAGTAAAGAGCAGCACACACTCTAAATTCTAGGCCTTTTCAATTGCTGGCAACCCTTGATGTAGTTTGAACTTTAAACTGAAATTAAGACTGCACATTGTATACCAAGGTTGTCTTTGCAAGTCAGCTACAACATACAAGGTTAAACATGAATAATGTTCTCCATGTTCTAGATAATTAATATTGTCAGCAAACAGAATTTACAGTACTGAAAAACCACTTAATATATTGCCTACAATATTTAGGAAATTGGTGAACATCCGTCTGAAGATTCATTCCCCAGATGGCTGAAGGGAGGGTCTAATGAACTAGCACAACCACGAAGCTGTGACACAAAAATTATTTATCACAAGTAGGTGTATAACGTAAATGTGAGTTGTTCCACTCTCTATTCCTCTGTAACCTGTGCAAGGCCCAAGCTCTGAAGTAAAAAACAAACTCTCCAGGGTTTCTTTCCTGGTACAGAAAGGTGCATAGGGTAATTTTTAGCACACAGTCTACCCCAGGCAAGCCAAAGTCATATATGCATCTGGGGCCTGATATGCACCATCCCAAAACAAAGCCCAACTTCCTTCAGACTTGGCAAATGTCAAGGAATCACTCAGTTAATTCTGTCTCCTCACTCTTCACTTTGAAACATGTGAGTTCTCCCAGAGGGCTTTGTACAATAGATGAACTCCACATGACTGCAGTATAGGGTTAAACCAAGAAATGAAATAATGTATGGCCCTCAACAGATCAATCATGACCTGGAAAGACATCAGTTTACCTTGAAAAAATCATACGGGACAAGATTCTGTAAGACTACTCAGTGAAAAATCTTCAGCAGAACTCCAAATTCCCTGGGAACTTGAACTATAAAGCTGATGGTGCAATGCAGCCTAAAGGCACAGACAGCATTGAGAACTTCTAGGACTTTTGAAAGTTTTCCCACTCAGGTCATTCTTTTACTCCAAAAGCATGGAAATCAAGCATAGGCTGCTACTCACAGCCAAACAGACCTGTATCTAACTCACTGTAAAGAAAATTTAAAATATTTTTATAATGAAAGATAAATTACTTACCCTACTATTACTATTACAAAATCCAATAAATTCCATCCATTTCTAACATATGCGTTGGGGTGTAATAATAATCCATATGCTATAATCTTCAAAAATGTTTCAACTGTAAAAATTATCAGGAAGGCATATTCTACTTTTTCCTGTAGAAGACAAAAAGAAAGCACAATGAAAGACAACAATATAAAAGCTCTTTTACTAGTTCAAATTTGCACTAAGAGGGTAAGTTGATCAGGACTAAGGAGACACCTTCATGGCAGTTTATTTTACAGGTTTTATTTGCATAGCGCTTAATGATAACTGTAATGACAAGGTTCTAATTACATAATTGCACGAGATTTCCTTGTTTTCACATTTTGTGAGAGAAAAAAGTTCTGTTTCTGCAAACATGGAAATATACTGTACCTTTGCTTAAGCAAATAGTCCTATCCAGATCAATAGGATTCTGTGCATTCATTAAAACCAGAAAATGCTGTAGAACAGGGCCCTGGAACTACCCTCAAAAGTTAAACAGTGGTAAACTTACTAATAATTGAATCAGCCTTTAATTAGGATCCACAGAGTTCTGCTTACTAAGGAAGGTTAAGATAGCATAAAGTTGTTTAACAGGGTATTCATTTAATTTTAAACTGTCTTGCAACTTTTTCATCTTAATGTAGACGTTTACATCAACTTAGTCTTCCTTCCACATCACCAGAATTTCTTTAAATCGCCCTATTATGCTTGAAGAAATTTTAAGGTACTGTATCACCACCTTCTTTCATTGGAAGCTCTAACTGGTGGCTGAACAGCTGCAGAGTCCTGTCAATAACCTGTGCACTCCTCACCCCCGAGAAGTGGCACCCTGGGATCGCTGTGACAGGAAAGGCTTTCTCCTGGATCACCTCTCCTGCTCAGCTCAGCCCTGAACTCCTGCCTTCCTCCTCCCCTTGGAGGACACTCCATAAACACTGGAACGCTTCACCCAAGGCAACTTCTCCTCAGCTACTTTATATTTTGCATAAGATCTTCCAGCCCAGACGAACTGATAGACATCCACCTTCTCCTCAAGCTTCCTAATACAACTTTCAAAATTGTCCCTTCCACTTACCCACCAATATATCACCAAACAGCTACAGCAATTACTGGTTAACAAGAGTGAAGTGGCCTCATAGAAGAAATGTGAATGGCTTATGCACCAAAATCCATCTGATCTCTGGCTGGCTAGAGAGCATCACAGAGATCACAATAATGTGGGTTATCAGAGTTCCTGAGAAACATACTCAATAAAAGGCTTCAATACAAGCAAATCCTATCATGTACACATTCCACAATAACAGCTATTTTTGTCTCCCTGCATATAGCTAAGTCTGCAGCTTGGATATAGAAAGATAAATAATGTAAGACAACATAAGGAAGACAAAAATATTATGGTTGGCATTTGCTATGGGCAAAATATATATCAAAATGATAGTAGTAAGAGAAGAAGTGAGACAAAAGATATATGTTTCATATATGCAAAATTTCAGTAGCTTCCTTACTTAAAAAGAACATTGGATACAGGACTGGGTGGGGCCTCCTGGGTCACCATGTCCAGTGTCCTGTTTTATAGGCCAACATGTAATTTAATTCCATTCATCAACCTACCAAGTTCCATCCTAAAAGGCACCTTTGCCCTTCACTGCTCCCCTTCAAAGAATATTGCAATGCTCTTCTGCCTTTGGGTGAGACACCAGCCCTAGTGCAACCTACCTGATGGTCACACACCCCACAGCTCCTTTCAATGGGACAGCTCAAACCTCAGCACTCTACCCTATCACTTACTACCCATCTTCTAAAGATAACATTTGTCTTGTTACTGTTTATTTCATCTTTTTTGTGGAAGCAGGAGTGTTTCTTTTTTCCTGAACAGTATTGCAGCATTCTATTAAAGCCACATGGAATATAGGACAACCTTATTTGAAAGCCACCGATTGGGTAAAGGCCACTGTGTGTCACTGTGCAGATGGACAAAAGAAACCTTGATAGCTGCACCAACAGCAGCCACATGAATCTCACCAAGTTAAAACAAAGTGCTGCACCTTGGGTTAAATAATCCCACACCAATATGGGCTGAGAAAGTACCTGGAAGTCATAGTGGGCATCAAGTTAAATATGTGCCCATTGTAAATCAGTCAAACTCCATATTAGGAACAGCATGGAGAAGAGACAGAAGGGAATTGTGATCCATCTCTGCTCAGTGCTTTGAGGCTGCAGCACTACTGCAGTTCAGGGTCTCCGAGTTCCAAATGGATGTTGAGACGCAAGTCCCAGTAAAGGGAAGATTTCCCCTCCAGCAAAGAGGATCTTGTCTCCATCCAAGAGGAGCCAAAGAGAAGGGCTAACAGACTACAACCGGTACAAGGGGGCTACAAAGACTTGAAAGCCAAACAATAATTGGTAGCACATGGGAAAACAAGGAGGAACAGTCACAAGCTGCAGGTTCGGAGGTTCACAGGACACTGAAAGAATTTCTTTATCAGAAGGGTAAGGCAGAATGGGAACACGCAGCTTAAAGCAGGAAGTTTTAAAGATGCAGATAGACAAGGGTAGAGCTGAGCTGACCTAAGGCTGGCAACAGTCCTGCCAGGAGCTGAAGGAAAAGGGAACCTCCAAAGATCTCTCCCATTTCTGTTATTTTAATGTGATTCTAATAATTCTTACGTGATCACAGGGAAAAGTAGGGATAGATCAGGGCATATATGACTACCTGCACCCACTACAGATTCAAGATCTAAAAGCTCCTGCATTCTACACAACTTTGAACACTGGAAAGTTTTCCTTCCTTTCTGTGGAAGAATGGAAATGTTCCCTTCCATCCTCATTCCCTCTCGTAAAGCACATGTGTGACTGGTTCCAGACTTGGCCCCTAGAAATATATATTCATAATGGATACAAGACCGAATCAGGGACAATGCTATTAATGTAACCAACAGCACAAGTAAAAGATGCTTTGTAAGAACAGCCACTGCCACAGTTTCTTGAAAACCTTGGGAAAAGGAACACATACTTCTATACATCTACAACCAAAGAGATTATTTTTTCATTGTTTAATTTCTCCTCCCTTCCTGCTTTCCTTCCATTCATGCTTTCACACTATTTCTTTCTTTTTTTTTTTTTTTTTAAATCATAGCTTGTGTCTCCCACAGAGGCCAGATGAATGACTTGGCCCTATAGTTAACAATATTCCAAGTACAGGCTGTGCTTTCCTTACAGACTGTTTAATAAGTGGGCAGCCAACAGCTGTTCTCACACCAACTGCAAAGTTAACAACCTGCTCACACTCAGGAAGGTTCTGGCAGTCCCTTCTCACACTTGGGTAATTTCTTGCCAGTCACCACGGACAGCAGTTTTTGCCTCTGCAAACCTGCTACATCTCATCTGTAGGCCACACATCCCCTTCTATGTCCAGAGCTTAAGCAACTGTTACTAAAAAGTAAATAAAGTTTCATCTATCACACCATTTTCACTATTACTGGAAGAATTGTAGAGGTGGGGGTTCCAGGTAAAAATAAATATAGAACAGTAAAAGATAAATTCAAAATACAGACTGGAGGCTGCAGCTGTAGCAGGTTATGATGCACATATTTATCTGCTTTATTTTCTGCACAGTGGAGAAATCCCTACACATCTCCTTTTGTTCAAATTAGCTGAGATCTTAAGTGAATACTTTAGCTCATTAAAAATAGAAGTAGGAACACAGAGAAAAGACAACTAAACAAACAAAAAAGGGAAATACACAAGACTGAGTGCCCACAAAACAAAATCTGTATTGAAGGAAAGTGAGAAAGCTGATTGGTTCTAAAAAACTGCACAGATTAAAATGGAAATTGCACATAATTCCTAATATCTATTACTGCATTTGGTTCTATATTGCATCAAAATCAGGAAAAAATCTGACAGCTGTAAACATAAAGAAGATATGAAGCACAACAATATGTCTGTGCTACAAAGGATCTAATCCTAAGGCTGTATAGATTAATAGTTGTTTGTTCACTGCTTTGGTACCACACAAAGCTGGGTCATCTCTCCTCCCAGGCAGCCAATTCCTGCAAGGCTGTCTAACACTTTTGTTAATGTTGCTCAAAATCTCCACGTCTCAGCAATCTTTCAGAAAATATGATGCAACAGGACCGGGAAGATACAGTGCCTTTCTCAGGCAGTTCGAGGAGCTCCACTTTGGCACTGATCAGGGAGTACAAAACAAAGGCTCACCCTTCCCCAGTGACTTTTGGGGGAAATCATCAGAACCCCATTTTCTAAAAAAAAAAAAAAAAAAAAAAAAAAAAAAAAAAAAAAAAAAAAAAACAAAAAACATTTGCTTTCTTATTTTAAGTAAATCAGCTTAGCAGAAACCCTGTAGCTCAGGAAATCTTTTTTCCCCCCTCCCCAGCCAGATGGTGCACATTAGTCATCATTTATCTTCATATTTTCAAAATCTCTGAAAGAAATATGCAAAGCTACTGTTACATGTCAGAAGGTGATGCACTACAACTCTGCATTTAAGTTTCACAAGGTAACTGTTTTAAAATAATTTGCAAAACATTAATCTATTATGCTGTATAATTAAGTCTTCCCATATTAATATCTGTTTCCATGGCAGAGATAGCAATTATTTCTTCACAATTATTTCTTAACTAAGAAAATACACTTTTGGATCCAGAGTGATACACCTGAATCAGAGTAACAAAACTGCTTAGCAGAAAAAGTGATTCCACTTCAGTAAAGTAACTAAACTGATCAACTTTCTGAAGCTTAGACATAACACAAGATACTTTGACATTATTGATTTGGGAACTAAGGAACCCCCAAAAAATCCATGTGGAATTTAGTAAGTTGCATGACTGATGTCTCAACAATATATAAAGCCATTTGTCTTTTTGACAAACAGCCATTCTGTCAAGTTCTACCGCTGCAAAAACATACCATCTGTAAGGCAGAAAAGTAACTGAGTTTTGAATTTCAAAATGGAATTATTTAATTTTTCACTCTTTAAACCTGTATCCCCCTGAAAATCACCTGTGACTACACCACAGTAGGAACAAAAAAAAGGGAAGTAAATCTACTTATTCCCACATGGGAAAAATGTTAGAGCAGTTTCCCAATACAGAAAATGAAAACAAACATAGAATCCATATACTTGCCTTAATTTCATCAACTTTAAATACAGAAACAAAGTCATTTACTTCCAAGATTAGACACAGAAATTACTCTCCATTTATTAGAAGAATTTGATTTATCACTCAACACTTTGGTGAGAACTATTGGATTAACTATACCTTTAGACACCTAAGGGAGGGAGAGCTCAAAAAAAACAGTATTTTAAGGATTTGCGCTCTGCTCAATCCAATTAAATCACAATCTACCTTCCTGATCAGTCCTGATCCACCAGAGGGAACACAACCACTGGTCTCAGCTATGTCAGATGCCTGCATTAGTGTTCTTCTAAGGGCAGCTTTGCTTTCTGACAGGGCTCTGCAGTCACTTCAGCAAAGAGAACTGCACACCCCTGGTTGCAGTGCCTTAACCCAGGCGTGGGCCAGCAGACATTACTGCCATACTTCAAGTGCACATGACATTTCAAGGACATGAGACCCTTTTATGTCTGAATACATTGAATGCATGTAAAATCCAGGGCAAGTCCAGGCAGCAATTTGGCATCAGGCCCAGAAATATCTCCAGTCTTCTGAGATAGGACACCATCACACTGCTGCAGATCCAGATGCTCTGGCAGGTTGGACTGGGACATCTGAGGGCAAGGCTGAGACTTCAAAGTCAAAACCAAATGCAAACTCCATATTTAGGGGTAGCAAGAAGCACAAACATTCTTACACCAGTTCTATATAAAACCAGAGGGATTTCACGTTCCTAGTCCCACTGCCAAGCAACAAACCTCATTCTCTCAGGATCTTCCCCGTTTTCAAAGAGGGCACAAAATCTTTCCATCTCTTTTGAACTGTGAATTCACAATCACTTGGCACAGCCCCAATTAACAACAGTTCCACCCTCCAGCTCTCAGGCAGGCATTGGTGTTTGCAAGGAAAAGGTGTGCAATAAGGGAACTCAAACACTGAGCCCAGCAAATGAACAACATGAATGTTCACACACTACACTGAGGTGTAATTAAAATTAAGAGCAATTAAGTCTGCAGGAGCATTTGAACAACTTACACCACTGAGATAGTATCTCAACCTTCAAAGACAGCTTTAAGGAGCAGTAACACCTACATTCATCTGGCAACCAGGGGTAGCTGAATAAGCAGACCATGTTAAACACTGTGATAACTTCATTATTTCCTGCCATCACTTCCTCTAAATGCACTGTAGACCTGAATTTCATCTTTGATTGTGATTGCTTCTCATATTCTTAATCATGTATTTTCCAGTTTACCTTTAAGTAACACAATAACAGAGATGCCAACACCTCTGCTGTAAATAAGTGTTTGTACAGACAAAAATGTTGCATCCAAATAACAAGCTTTCGTATCAATTACCAGTCATCTGCATGGATCCATGTTGGTCTTCTTCATGTAAAAGTTTATTTAGTACATGCTAAATAAGGATTCTATGTTGATAACATTCAATAGGAAAAAAAATCCATGTTTTTTCCTGTGTTCTATTTAGGCAGAGCTCTGCTCTCTGCCAGGTAATGCAGAGCTTTGCTGAGTAACAGCTAAGTGAGCACACCAGACATCCATTCTGTATGCACATTATTAAACCCACTATTTACACTCCCTTACACTTCCATATGGAGGCACAGACTATTTTTCTATTTCATATTGTTCTGAAAGAATGAGGTAAATGGTGTGATTTGGAATATTTCCTCATAAATAACTAAAAATGTCCCAGAACCACCACAATTTAGCAGGTACTGGAGAACTATCAGCCCAGGGCCAATGAAGCACTCCCTGTGCACCTGCAGGGTGTGGAAGGCAAGTTTCCATCCCAAATCCATACAGCTCCTGCTGAAGGTGGAGCACAGCATGCCAAGCAATCTGAACTGCACAATGAAAGCAGGCCAAGTACTCAATAAAGAATATAACTGCAAGAGGATCCAAATGACTTGGGTGTCTCTCTGCCACCCTCCAACTCAGGATATTCAGAAAAATAAGGTCAGCATAATAAGGAAAGTAGAACAGAATATTTGTGTATAGTGGCACCTTCTCTCATAATTTTACCTTACGCAGTTGACTCGAGTCAGTGTCAAGTGATGAATTAAACCTCCACCTAGTCATAAAACAGCATTAATAATAAGTATATTTTGTTACTTGCTAGCAGCTTTGTTTATTTATAAGACAGTAGGGTTTAGTTAAAAAACAGGGGGTGAGACTATTACTAGGTGTCAGATAGTTTACTGCATATCTTCAAATTCTGAGACTTTGAAAATCAAGAGAATTTTTTAATCCCTATAAATTCACTCTGACCATACAGAAATCCATGAATACAGAATACACAGGAGCACTGACAGCAGTAAATCCTCCATGGGATATTTTTTACAAATATGTTGGAGTTTGGAAAACTTTCAGATGTTACAAGACTAGTAACAAGCCCACTTTTTGTGTTCCACAAGTGTTTTCTAGATACAGCCTTCCCAGAACATTCAAAGAGAAACAAAAAAACAAGGGGCAAAGTGGGTAAAAAAGAAAATCTCCAGACCAAAATCTCACCAATCAAATCAAATTATAATTAATGCAGTTCAGCATTTCATTACAAAATATATATAAATAAAACAATAACACTTCTGTGAGAGCTTTTCCCCCATTTTTTTGCCCCTAATCATACTTCAAAAACAGGTTGTTAGTATTTATACATTTTATTTAAAATGGTCCTAAAAACTACTCAGGTGATGCTGCACTAGCCTGGATTTAAATATATTTACTTTTCCGGTGTTCATTTTCATCATTTTCCAACCTGTGTTCTTCCTCCTTTGACCAACATAGCTCTCAAAGCCACACGAGTGGCTCCCACTTGGGTCACGGTCACTTTGTGCTCAGTTTTTATGGAGGTGAGTTTGCCAAAGGAAAGTCTGTCTCAACAGACAGAGCAAATTCCAGGGAATCCTTCGTGCAGGTGTTCTCAGAGCTGCTCTGAAGGAACACTGGCATCCCAAAGGGAAAGGAAGTGAAGAGCAAAAAGGTAACTGTGGGTCAGCTGTTCCCTGACAGCTCCATAACCATCCAGTGCTGCGTTTCAACAATGTCAAGGACTTTTGGAGGGGAAAAAAAGTAAAACGATATGGAGAACAGAGTGGGTTTGTGGTTCTGTTCTGCACTGATAGTGTCAGCCAAGAACCAGAACAATGACATTCTTTGAGTAGGTGTTTTCTGCCCAAGATTTATTCATCTGATTGCAAATCTAATTTCCACTTTCATTACAAAAGAACTGAGCAAATCTGATCATCACAATACTCATTAATCTGTCAGATAGACGACTACAGTAGCTCTTTGCTTTGGTCCAGTTAAAAACTATAGAATGATTTGTTAAAAACCTACCCAGTGGGACAGTTTGTTTTCTAAATACTTCGAGTAGAATCTTCCTTTATGCAAGGATAAATAATTTAGTTTAGTGGGGGTTTTTGTTTGTTTGGTTTTGACTACCATGGAAAAGATTTAAGAAATCTCCATGAATGAGGCTTTCAAAAATTCAAACACACCATGCCTACCATATATTGGGTCTAACTTTGAGGGGAACATGAAGGGAGCATATGGTTAGGTCTGTTATTTTATTAGAGTTCTTCAAATCATCTTCCTCAAGTTTTAAATGGCAGAGCACTAGACCAGTGGTCAAACACTGTCCTACACTTGTGGTCTACTATTGTCTCCTGAAAACTAACAAGACTGAGAACATTTTCTTTAACCCTCTGCTTTTGGAGGACAATCAACTTCCAGGAGCAGGATGGGGTCTGCTGTGTCAGGACTGGCCACAGAATTCAAGTATTTATTTCCTAACATCAGGTCTTATGATGTAGATATGACAATTCTATACTGTGTGCTTGGTAAATAAGTTCCAGTGTGAAACACCTACTGCCTTTCTGGGAATGACACGCTGCATGTTCTACTATCCCTTTGGAATTCTTTTCTTCAAGAAAGAATTTTTTAACCCCTTAAAAACACTTTCACTTACTCTATATTTTCTAGTAGGTAAAATTGCACTAAAAACCACTGAAACAAATCGAGGCAGACTGAATTATTTATGAGCAGACAACCTGCCAGAGCAGTGGAAGTCACAAACTATAGAGACGTCCCCAGCAATGATGCTAATGAAATGTATTTGCAGCTAAAGGAGAAGGCAGGACAGAACACTCCTTGTAGACATTGTTCAGAACAGCAATGGAAGGAACCAAAACCACTCATTTATCCAAACTGACAGCAGAATGGGCTAGAATAGCCATGAAAATGTTAAGGCACAGCTTCATCCTTGATTGTCTCAGCTTGCTGAACGAGTCCTTCCTAGTACTTTTTCTTCTGCTGTGGTTGTTTTTTAACCAAGCGGTTGAAGCATCTATTTAATAAAATTTTATTTCACAATCCAAAGTCAGAGCTTTTCCACTGATAAAAGACTTTGCTTTGAGAGAGTATCTTATCGTAAATTCCAGATATGCAAATCTCATGCAGCTGTAGAAACTGGTATTTCCCTGCAGTAATGAAATGCAGGGAGATTCCCATTTTGTGTGCCCATTAAGTATTTGGAAAACAAGAATGGGAAGATCTCTACGGTTTTTTCAACTCAAACAGAAAGCTCAACTAACACAGAGACGTTTTCATTACACATCTGAGAGTCAGCTGGCTCTGGTTGTTCCATGACAATGAAAAAGTTGATCTGCAGAGAAAACACAAGAATAAATGTGCTCCTCTGCCATGGCAGTGTTCAACAGAGCCCTTTGCCCCACTGCAAACCCAGCACTTGGAGAAGAAATATTAAGAAGTGGAAGGGCTTTCCATAAACACGGAGGAGCTCCAAGAAAAGTTCCAAAACCAGCACAGCTAAGCCACCAACTTGTACCCAGTCCACAAACAAGACCCAAGCTTTAATTTCATACACCTGCTGTATTCAGGTACAATACTGATCCACTCTTCCGAAAATTCACTAAATAAATAAAACATCTAGCTTAGTTCTAGCAATAGCACCACCATGAAGCCTTACTCTTCATTCTGACCATGACAGAAAAATGTTCAACCAAAGTAACACTACATGTACTAACTTTGAAATAAACACATGGGATACTACTGATATAAGGTAGCAGGAAAAGTTGCCACAATAAAAACAAAATTGAAATAACTCAAAGCTGAAAAAAGTGTTTGTTCACTACCTGTGATCTGCAGATCAAACCTTACTGATAAAAACCTTCTACTTCTGATGGAAAGGAAAACATGAATCTGCCTGCCCTGAAACCCAATTCCTTTCTTCTCTACAGATGACTCTCTTTTCATCCTGCCGTGTGGAACATTGCTAGCATTATTTCGGGTCCCTCCAGTGCCTGCTACAATTACAATTCCAGACTCTGCAAATGCCTCTAAGTACATCTTTGTAATTTCAAAGTTGCTACACAAAATCATTTCCTTCCTCTCATTCCCGTACCATTTGGGATCCCAGGAGATGTATTTAGGTTTTGAATGTCTTATTTCATTTTCCGCTTCTGCAAACAGAACACTCGATCAGGAAGATTATTTTGTTATTATTCCATCTGAACTGCATCTAAGCCTGTTTTAATTTACTCCCCTATCTGGAATATCAGTTTTGATTTCCAGAGAACTCACTGTCCACAACCATATATTCTTAAGTACTCTGTCACTGTTTCAAGTTCATTTCCATTATCACTATAAAACAGTTTGAGAATACCAACACCTGCTTTTTCTCCCCCCATAAAACTGCTTTTCAGATGATTTACAATGGCATAATCCCTTTAACTCTTCTCCCAGCTACTACTGGGACAGCCCCTAAAGCATATTTACAAACTATGTTCTTGAAAGTAACTACATGAAACGAGCCAATACCTCCCATTTGGAAAAAATTTGGCTTTTTCCCCTTAAGCACCAAAGTCTCTACAGCTCCCAAGTGGGCAAGAAAAAACCTGTGATTACAGTCAGATACAAATCCCAGAGACCAAGAGCCAAACCAAAAAATTAATTCTCCCCCTCTTTCAGTTACATGTACATAATTTAACATGCCTTCACTGAAGATCATAGAATCATCACCGTTGGAAGAGACCTTCAAGATAATCCAGTTCAACCATCAACCCACCACCATAACCACATCCCCAAGTGCTCCATCCAGACACCTCCTGAACACTCCCAGAGATGGTGCCTCCATCACCACCCTGAACAGTTTCCTCCAATGCCTGACCACTCTTTCAGTGATTTTTTCTTTTTCTAATGTCCAATCTGAACGTTCCCTGGTACAATTATAAGGCCATTTCCTCCTGTCCGTTCTCTTGAGACATGGTAGAGGAAACAACCTCCTTCCAGATAGTTGTACACAGTGAAAAGGTCCCTCAGAACCTCCTTTTCTCCAGGCTAAACAACATCAGCTGCTCCTTACAGGATTTTCTAGACCCTTCAGCAGCTTCTTTGCCTTCTCCGGACACACTCCAGCACCCCAATCTCCTTCTTGCAGTGAGGGGCCCAAAACCAACCCCAGGATTTGAGGGTACCTGATTGCCTAAGTGAGGATATTGCAGAGCCAGAATAGGTGAACTGAAAATTCTATTAGTCTCCCACTGTTCCAGTGATTTGAAGAAAGCTCTAAAAATTATGATTCTCCTAAGTTTTACTAAGTAACTCAACTGCAAATCTTTATACCTTAATGGCCTGGGAGTTGCTGACATGGAAGTCAGTTTATACTGCACATTGTTTTTTAAAATACCCATTGAAACATTTACAAATATTTTCACAATCCACTACTTTATCACTGAATGTCCTGTAAAAAATACAGATTTGAAAATTAATCCTTAACAGCAGAGGAAGAATAACAGGAATTTGGACTTCACAGCCTTAATTCAGCATCGCTTTGGAATCAGCAACCACCATTTCTCTCCCTTTCCTGAAGGGGCAATTTTACATCACTAATTCTCTAATGTGATTCTAACACCAGTCCCTTGAATTTGAAAAGAGGGTCTTTGCTTCTGTAGAAAAAATGCCCAATACTCTACAAATCAAGGTCTCAAAGTGAAACAAAATGCTTTAATTAAAGCTGTTTCCTTTGCTTAGCGCTATTTCTAATTTCTGATTTGCCAAAGGCACTGTTTTACTCATGTTTCGATGGAATACTTAGCACAGCATGAAATAGATGGCATCTCCTCTGTAGCAAAAGTGAAAGGTTGACTTCTGCCCTGGGCATCTTTTATTTTCTGTGAAAGCTTAGAGGTAGAAACTGAAGCATGATAATCGAACCTTGAAGGAAAAAGTAGTGACATTATAAGCAGTGCTTCTGTCAAGTGATAAATATCCTGTGCTGCGATACATTTAATTTGTAGGAATAAATGCACAGCATTAATAAAGATTAAAAGGCAGTTATGCCGTATAAAATGGGACACATTGGACGTGCTGATAGCCAGTAAACTCCATTTACAATTCCAAGGAAAAGGCTCAGTTTAGTATCTAAAATAAAAAAATTATTCACCTAATCTTTAAAAAGAGACAATTCAGCATTTACACTAATTATACATGGCATATTAAAAAGGTGGTTTTCATATTCTTCAGTGCCCAAGGCTTGAACCTGAGAGCGCCAGTGGAAATAACAAGTGATGTAATAGCAGTGTGTGGAACCCGAGGCAGCCACACGTCAGAGGCAGAACCCAGTGGGTTTGCTCAGGTGACACCCACACTTGCACTCGGAGGTTTTGCCCTCTTTTCCCTCGGTTGGAGCTCCCAGAGCAGCAGATCCTGGTGAGGTGTGTCACAGCCAATGGAGCCGAATGCAGTTCACTGTAATTGAAAGTAATTCATGCTGGCACATTTACTGTAACGAGAGGTCACATCTCCAGGGCCATAAATGTTGTTCACATTAATCGTAACTGACACCTTCCTCCTCCTTCAGGGAAATTCAGCCATATTACATGGCTTAGCTCACATCCTTTTTAAGCATCTGAACTTCTTTGTTTGGCTGGTTTTGTGGCTTGTTTTGTGTTTATTGTTTTTTCAATATAAAAATAGGCAGAAATACCAGCAATAAATTCTGCCTTGTACATGGTGATCAAGTTACCTACAGAAAAGCATGTAACAATAATCATAATTACCCTGATTTCAAAAATCTCACAGACTGATAAAGATTATGACCTAAAATCTGCCTATTCTGGAAACAAAAAGTTCTTAAATTAGAAATACATAAGGGGCCACACTCAAAAGCCGTAAGTAAAACACAGCACACTTTGTAACTACCAGCTGGACTGTATGCATTAATTTCTTACTAACACTTACATGTATTATGATTTAGGAAACAATACATTTATTTTGGAACATTTAAAGCCTGTACTGACCATACCAGCAAAAGAACCTCTATTCTCAACATGAATATATATTTCAAACTTGGTATTTCAATTATGACACCATTTCCCTTTCAAATATTAACCAGTTAATTCATTTTCTTACAGCATTTAAGATAGAATCTTTTGGTCTCCATTTGACAAAACTACACACCCGAAGAAGGCTCTTCAAAGCACTGAATGCACATGCACTCCATGGTTAACAGTGTACACAAAGTGACAAAGCTTTTACTCTGCATGCTGAGTTTATGCTGGGAATAGAGTTAAAAGGGGAAAGGTGCCAAAGAAGGCAAAATGGAATGTAAAAACACACTGGTGAGAGCACCATGGGCTTGCTGACCAGAGAATAGTGTTAGTTTCTTAGTTTTATTTTGTTTGGGTTGACCAAGAAACTGGTTTCCCTTTGAAATGTTAAGTACGTGAGCCACAACTAAAAAGTGACATCTTAGCTCAAGTTTAAAAGCTTAGGTTTGTAGAGTTTTCTTAACAAATATTTATGGGAATGCAAAATATAAATTCTCATGTATTTACAACAGCAATCAATAATATTTATGATACAAAGGTTCACTGATGACTCAGAATTATGTATTAAAGCATTAAAGAACAGAAAAACAGAAACACAGACAGATTCATTTCTACAATGAGTTAGAATAATGCTGTTCTTGAAAGGCAGATTAGCCTTAAAGTTACAATTATTTAAAATGGATCACAGCTGCACAAGAAAATCAGTTTCTTGATTTCCTCTAGCATAAATAAGAAATAATGCCACTGAGACCAGATAAATTAGATGCATATATGAATTTTTGGAGAATCAGTGCTGAAAGAGTCCAGACCTGCTATCACAGAACACAACTGCTCAGGCACAAATAAAAGCGATTCTTTTAGAGAGTTATTTTTCTGTTGTCTGCAATGGCATTTAGTTTTGGTGAGGCATCCAGCAATTGTGCAATTTCTACAGCAGTTTGGTATAGAGATACAAAAAACATTGCTATGATTTCTGCAGTAAAAGACCTAGTCCTGTTCTTCCATGGGAAAGAAATATTAAAAACAAAAAAACCCACATGATTTGACTGAAATAAAAAGATCATATTACACTTATTCCTCTTGCTTATGATTAACCTTAACTACTGTTACATTTTTAAGATCACCCAACACTTTTCAGAAATAAAGGTTTTGCTTCAAAACAGGTAAGCACTTCATATGTTAGTATTGCCACATTATAGTATTTGTCCTGCGCCTCTATCTACAGCACCCTTGATGGTTCTTGTTCCAAACATATGATGGGCAAGAATAAAAGCATGATTGACATTTAAAATAGTTCTCCATTTCAGTCAAATCCACATTATAATTCCCTCAGATTCCTACTCTGTGTAAGATATTTTTTGGCTGTTCTGCCCAACTACCTTATTTATTCCTAATTTCACAGGTTAACATGCATCTGTGTATTTCCAATATACTCTCATTTAGTAAAGGAGCTCAAAAATCACAGTGAAACTCGATTCCAATAAATCCTCGTTGCCACTGATACCCCAGCACTACAGAAATTATACATCATGAAATACCTCTTGGCTTTTCTAAGAAAGTGACTTGCTTTACAAGTCCTATCTTGCCTATTCTATATAGAATAAGCCAGAAAGCAAAAATACATTTAGATAACAAAACATGTACTGCTATTGAGTCCTATGAACTCCAGCTATTTGAAGGAGTGCTGCTACTTGCTTAGGACTCTCAATGTACTTCAACAACCCAGCAATTACCATCTGCAAAGTTTGTGGTGAACAGAATCAGCCGCACTAATTAACTCTTCTGAATAAACTCTGGGTATTTCATGGTTTTGCACACATTCTAAAGCTTGGCTTTGTACAATAATTTAAAAAAAAAAAGTCTAGCACTTTATTAGGTTCAGGGGTAAATCAAGACAATTGTCAGTAAAATCAAATTTGCCTCTTTTTCCCATTTTATTTCTTCATTCTTTGCTGCACTCTTTTCCAGCAGAGTTGCTAGCATTGAGATATTGAAATAGGGGGGGCAAATCCTGCCAAAATTAATGTCCTCTTCACTCCTACTGGAATTCTGTTCCCATATCTCACCCTTCTGGCATTTAGAAAGCTCTTCTAATCACTAATGTACCTTTACCCACAGCTATTTGATACCCAATTGTTCTTGTGCCAACACTATCCTTTAGCTTGAGCAGCTTTTCTCTCCCCCTCATGTTCCCCCAATAAGATTCTTTCTCACTCTTCAATTTTCCCAGCTGAAAAATGTCATGCTGTTACAGTTACCTCTTATGAATTAAGTTTTCTTTACGCAGTCATCCTATTATCCTTCCTCTGCACCTATTTATTTGAATTGATCCACAAGAGGATGATTAATTTACCCTCTGTCAGAAAGCAATTTCCACAGTGTGATGAAGTCTGCACATAAATCTGTTATGTAATTTACAGATATGAATTTCTTTTATGCCTGATTCAGTGAATGTATTTAAACTCCCCACCTTCAAATCCTTACTTTAGGGTCAAAATCATCAGCACTTGAACTCCTCCAAAGAATCAACACTGGTTTCTTCAAGCACATTTGATCCAAATTCATTGCACTAGTTTTTCAAGCACCCCAGGCTTCCACCTTCAGTAGGGCACCTTAACCACTTATCCTTTCTATAGAAGCACTGAGAATTCCTTAACATTTCACACATGGGGAGTCCTTTCTGTGAGAATCCTTAAAATGCACATGAATTTTCTTGGAAGAGAAAAGGACTATTCTGGTAGGTTTGCAGAAAGTTTCCCCCCCCCATTACATAAGCCTCAATGTTTGTGCTGTCGTGTATCTATCATGGCCAGAATTAAACAATATTCTCTTGTAAGTCAAAAGGAGCAGGTCTGAATCCAGTATTTGGAAAGTATCCAGTGATGCTTGGTTGTGGTAATGTTTTCTTTGGATGAAACATGTTGGACAAATGTAAAGCCTTTTTACTCCTGTTATAAAATATGGTTAGATTAGGTCTTCAGGCCACACACTTGTCGTTTAGATTCCCTGACAGCAACAAACCATGAGAAAGGCAGAAATATATTAGTCAGGCAATCAGACCTTGTGATTATTAAAAACTTGACATTTCTGTAAGAAATACTTCATATTGAAATGAGGAACAATAATTTTTTTTAACCTTTACTTGCAGTCTTGCAGAAGGATGATTATCAGGGACCATGCTATGTAGCTGTTTATTTTCATGGTTTCTATAGCATATATTGACACAGGTAATTTTAAATGCTGTCTTTTGAATGTGCATCCTTTGACCTTAACTTGCTTTCTCCAAAATAACAAAAATACTACAGACAGCCCCATTCTGATACTACTTAGCCCAGGTGGAAGTACGTAATGTCAAAGTTAGACCATCAATTATTGCAACTTCTATCCCATTTACCAACTAAGAAACTGGAGTACTGAGGACAGTTAACACCTCACTTGGGTTTTGGTTCTTTACATAAGAAAGGCCAGCACATTTGCTTATACACATTACTGAGCTTGATTGCTATAAGCTAGAAAAGAATACTCTGAGTTTATATAGTATGACATTACTTTAGACTGTCTATCACAACAGATACTTTACTTCTACAGTCCTGGAAATCTTTGATAATGTTTGTTCAATGAGTTTAACTGAGTCAAAAGTAATTAATACACATATATAATGTAAACGTTATTGCATCAAGGACAGATGTATTTATCTTCTGAATAACAAAGTGATCATAAGATAAATAGGCAGACTAATCTCAACTGCATCTAGCTGGGAAATAGACTTAAAACTGCAGCAGGAAGACAAGGCACCAGCTGCTGAGAGTGAAGTTCCTGCCTGCAGCTGCACCACTCCTCATGCCCCAGCCAGGGAGCTTTAACCCCCCCACCCTGTGCATTCTGCAGCTAAACCTCTGGCTGCAGTGTATAACCAGCCAGACCCAGCAGTTTGGTAGCACCATAAAATCTGGTATTGGCTCACAATTCAAGCATTCTGGCTGCCCCAGGTTCTACTGCAGCACGTAAGAACCACATGCAGAAATAACCACTGCATATATGGGGGGATGAAAGCAGGCACAGTGAACCGAGACCAGGAATCCAGCCCAACACCACTCTGCTGGAGCTGGGCCAGCCACAGCTCTGCTGTGCAAATTCTACATGCATCTCATTTTCTTTAATATTGGAATGGCAGCTTAGATAAAATACATGCTTGGCCTGCACGTCGTAACATACAGAATATATACAAATACAGACTGTAGTATATGTATATGCACAAACTACTGGACCAGTGCAGAATGCAAAGTGCACCACTTCTCAGATGCTGCAAATGGCAGTGACTCCTTGTAGTAGCACATTCGGAGAAGTGGGGAGAAAGTGAGATTTCAAACCAATCCCCTCAAATGGGCTTATTCCCAAATCCATCTAAAGCACAGGACAAGGATAGAAGAATAATCTTCTGCCCTCCAAAAGCAAGCAAAATAGGTCAGTATGACCTGGCTGTATTTCCTGACATGTTTATGCCGGCCAAATATTGCAGACTGCAAGGGAGAAAATTCAAATATATCTCCAGCAGAAACTTTTCCATATGCTTCTATACCATTGCATGTAGAGCCAGAGGAAGCAAGCAGAGGTGAGAAACCGGAATTGTAAATACAGAGCTTTTTTTAAATCCACATTACCCCTGCCCCCATCCTAACCTAGACAATTTCTCTTTGCCACATCAACACAATAGAGATGAATATTTCTTTAAAAAAAACAATTCATTATTCTTAATTTTTGCTTCCTATTACATTGAATATCTTTGCTCTTTAAAAGCAAAATGCAAAAATAAAAGCTTTTTTTCCCCCCACATGTGAGATGGCAGCTTCCATATGCTGTTAATATTAAAACTACATCACTGACGTTTTTTTATGGAGATTTGCATGAAGTTTGGGTTTCAGCACAAAAACATCAGGGCAAAAAGTCTGAAAACCCTATGTTTGTTCAGTTTAGGGCAAATACAAACACAAAGTTCATGTAAGAGAAGATTAGCAGAGATTTAAAAGTTTAAAACATAGGTAAAGAGTAGGTTATAACAGGATATAGATCCTTTCACCTTTCAATCGTTTGTTTAAACTCAATTTACGTGCATAAGGGTTGAAATTGGATTCTCTGAATGTTCTTCTGCAGCCGCAGTATAAACAACCAGTTTGCTCCCAGCAAATCCTACCACGTGTGCACACAACAAATAGCTGGGCAATCTGCTTGGCACAAACAGCAAAAAACAACCAACCTCTAAACTCACCCTTGACTACACTGTGGATGAAGTTATTTTCTAGTTAGCAGATACTACCAAAATTTAGACACTGCATTTAGCTGTGCAAACATCCAGTTTGTTACAACTAGAAGTCAGTATTCAGTGCAGGTAAAAGACTCAATTATAAACATGACCTCTAGTGTAAATAAAGGATCACAGATACACTTACAGAAAGAAATAACTTTGTAAGTCTTAACGGTTTTTCTACTTTCTGTTCTCCTATCAAGCATGAAAACAGAAGAATTCAAGGAAAGTTGAATCCTTTTGGCATGCTGAGTGAGATGTGACCTAAATTATGGATTACAAGGCAGGAACCATGTAATTCTTGTACTGTATCGACTTGGAAAATGGCAATATAATAAAGTTTAGGTCAAGTTCTTCAGACTCTATCCTAATATCTGTCTTCAATCACTTGCCCAGCCAGACCAAAGTTTTAGTAGATAACAGGAACTACAGTACTTGAGGCTCCCAATGAAGCATCTGACAACTTTCATGAAGACTGCCTGGATAGTATCATTTTGTAGATAAGGAAGCTCAGTTTGCTCCAAGCAATAAATTCACTTTCCATAAAGAATGCAGATTGTTAGATACCAATAGGATGAATGCTGCACTAGCCTTACATGAAAGATTTAAGCAAGCAGTTACTCTCTTCAGCAGTTATGAAAGAAATTCAATTCTACTTGCATTTGACTTGAAAGAGAATATTTATTAATACAGCATCACACCTACATATGGCAGGTTTTACTGTGCTAGTATATTCGTGTGCTACCTTACCCAAACTACCTCAATTCAGCAAGAAGCACATTAAAAGTATTCATGAAACCATAATAAAATTTAAAAATGTAGTTGAAAACTTTCCATCCCTGAATGGTACAGCATATACTGAGACTACACCCTTAACTTCCCATAGAATGGATGTCACTGCATTGATTCTAAAAATCATACTCAGAAACCCTCTCATCTGTTCATCTGGTACCTTCTCTCCTCAACATTTCCTAACTCCCTCACAGGAGAGCATTACCAGTGACTACGCCCTGTGTGCTCTGCCGCTGCCCTGGACAGTTGGTGCAATACTTGGAGTCACTTGACAACATAATATTTGTCCTTTCCATGACAGAAGCACCACAGTAATGTACCTGCAATCAAACTGCCAACACCAAAAATCAGTTCCAAATGAAACCTCTCAGTGACCTACAAGACTTAAAAACAAGGAGAAAACAGGATTCAGAAGTGTTCTTTAAAATATAAACGTCTCAAAAGCATTATTTTTACTGTAGTGTTGGGGAATATTTTGGTAATAATTGCACTTGTATTTGTTCAAACTTCAGAAATCCACAAGTCTCCATGTTCTTCCCTTAAAATTCCGCCCAGAGAATTCAAATCCAAGAAAAGTCTGAAGGCTGAGATAGTAAATTCACAGTATATCCCTGTCAGTTCACCCAGCAGGAAGACTTTTGACTCACATCAGACATGGCCCATGATCATGTGTATCTTTAATTATAATCAACATGTAATATGGAGCTTATAGAAGTCTGGCATCTATAGTAGGTCAGGTGATCAGCCTGTAAACCAAACTATTTTGCTGGACTCTGACTTAGGTTAGTTTTTTCACAGTTCCTCATCTTACATTATTTCTCGATACAATTAAATACTTAGGGGTTTACATTCAGTCTGTGACAGGAAAATAAATGCAGGAAAGGACACTGAAAAGCCTTTTCTTCCAGCAGCAATACTGGATTAAACCAAGTATTTTCCCCTCTTTCCATTTTTTCGGTCTTTCTCACAATGGTCAAGCACCATTTCAGCTACATGAGAATCACTACATGGGCATATGATGCAGTAAATCTAAAAAGTTTATTAAAAATTGTGGGGAGGGGCCATTTTCCACAGATTTGATGTGTCTCAGCACACAGCTGTACACAGATTTACACCAGCACAGTCACAGCAGCTGAAACAGGTACTGGAGGATGAAGGCCATGCTAAAGTAAGCACTGAGACTGAAAACTGTTCATCAAGCTAAAATAGATATTCCATCTTGAGATAAAAAGACACCTCAAAAAAAAGCAGTTTTCAGAAAAATCCATTGAAAAAATAAAATTACACAGGGAAGCATAACTGAAGACATATCATCTTGGGAAGAATTGTTGCAGAAGTATCAAGAGCTGGATCCTTTCAGTAACTTCAGCACAAGGTGAAAAGAAGCAAGCAAAGCTAGTTTGATACCAGATATATTCCAGGAATTTGAAGAAGGAACCATGGAAGTTACCAATAACAGCAACAGCTTAAGCAGAAGTCACTGGTATCTGATCTCACACATGACAAAAGCCTAGATTGTTTTTGCTAGCCTCAAACAATGACTGCCACAATAACCCAGGGAAATGGTTTTTAATCAGACTTGACTTTATGGCTATAAAAACAAGAGCAATTCAGCTCAGTTAATAAAAGCTTCTGCCTTCCTCAGGCCAAAAAGCAGTGCCCTTCAAACAATGTAGAGGAAAGAAATTAATCTATGAATAAAGAAGTGTCCTTTAATAAGTTTAGTAACTCCATTTTGCCCTCCAAACATACCTCTGACTGTCTCTGCTTTTTCTTGGCTGGGATCCTACATAAACGTTTTACAAGAAAAGCACAACATATGAAACTGTGCTTAAGTGAATACCAAAGCCTCCTATCATTCACTAGAGAGCTGGATCAAAAGCTCTAACAGGTCCCTAAACAAACCTTGTCTGCAATTCCAAAAATTTCAAACTTCCTCCTGCCTTCTTTGAGCAGCAAACCAAAGAGCCTCCCATCCAGACCTGGGGAATGGTCAGATGCACATGGGGAATCTACTGTGACCAATGTCACACCTCTGTGGTGCTGCTCTTCCCAGTTCTCCCCTTACATCCCAAAGGTGGCACAGCTTCACCAGCCCACATTAAGACTTTTAGGATCATTACATCCAAAAAGTTTAGGATTTGGATGAAAAAACTGTAATACAGTCCAAGTGTTTCATGGCCCATCCAGGACTCCGAGTTCTATCATATGTAGGCGTTGAGAGATCTTAAAATGACCTTGATTACTCTAAATCAGAATACACAATAACTCACCTAAAAGCAAAACACAAAGAATGACAAGACTAGCAGAGAGTCGCATGTTAAAATGGGAGATAATGCAATTAACATTAAAGAGGATACAAATATCTCTAGCTAGACTAGCAAGAACCTGATTAGCAAAACAAATTTTAATGACTGCACGCAGTTAACAGCAGTCACATCTAAGTCAGCCTACACAGAAGGAAGTTTGGAAAAGCTGAGCGACTCTACCATGATTTTGCAGACAGTCATTTGCACCAGACAACGTCATGAGATCTAAAGCATAATGGGAGCAAATTGGATTAGCACCAACTGCAAAGCAATGAAACACAGAGTCCTCAAGGGAAGAAAGAGACATGCAAATTGCTCTCAGAGATGATGATTTTCTTTGGGGCTGCGCAGATTAACCCAACTTGTTTCAGTAACTGAAGGGGGAGTTTTATTCAAAACACTCTGGTTTGAATGGAGCAAAGTGAAAAGTATTTTTAGAAAGCCTTATAAATGTACGTTTAAGGAAACATGACAAAGATTTTTACAGCCCAGCCGGAAAGCAGAAGTTGAATAAAATAAGATTTTGACCAAGGTTGTGGGTTTTTTCTTCAAACTGCCTTTCTTTTTCCCCAGAACTCCTTCAGGTTCTCCTTGCTCCTACAGGTCTATGTGTGGCTAACCTTGTTCAGTCTTCTAATCTCATGATGTGGAGCTCAGCAAAAGTTCCACTTTACTAAAACAGAGTTCTTTGCTTCCTATTCACTATACTGAATAAAAGCACACAAGCAAAAAGGCCAGCCCAGTGGCGTGTGCTGCATGCTCTTTACAAATAAATTTGGCACTAGAATATTTTGCTGTAACAAGTTTCTTTGAATGCACGAGGAAATAATCCTGTCTCTAGAGCACTGAGAAATCACTGATTTTACAGTACAGAATTCATTTTTATACGGCAAAAACTGTATTAAAAATTCACATGCTAAGGAGAAATGGAGAGTTTAAGAATTCAAAGCCAAATTAGTTTTAATTTAATTTAATAACTTATACTAATGCATCAATATTTATGTCAAATAGCCTGAAGTATAGCTTTTGTTCAACAGTTTTTATTATTTAAACAACTAGAGAGGTTTTGGTTAACGGATTCAACTTTATTCATCTTTCCTACAGTGTAATTAACTTCTAGCTGTAACATTTTTTTAAAAACCTCTTAATGCAGACATCTTCAGTAGAACAGCTGACCTGAAAACACAAATATAAATATAAAATTATAAATATAAAATTCAAAATTGATCAGAGTGAGTTTCACTCATATCTCCACACTATTAAAGGATCAAAACTCTTTCCTGATAGCTTAGTGCAATGGAAATTAAAATAAGAGTCTCTAGAGGTTTTGTCCAACAGTGAAGTCCATAGAAAATATGGAAATCACCTGTCCCCAGAAATTATTTGGAACTTTTTTAAAGCTTGTTGCTTAAAAAACCAGCAGCCAAACAGAACTCCCTTAGAAAAAACACAGTACATGTAAATCACCTTCTGCTTCCAGAGGCTTCCATTCTCATGCAGCAGGATCCTTAATTCCCTCCTTACAGCCATGGAATAGCTTCCTAACTAGAATTCTGGCAGGACTTGAGAAGGTCATGAGCCTCAAACTATTTCTTGTTGACTACAGACACGTTGCTCAAAGAAAAGTAACACATTCTCCACTGTGATCACAGTCCCTTCTAAGGAAACGATTGAGAACATGATGGAATCCTAAAATATTTAACAAGGATGTATTTTAGAAGCTGCTGCTGACAACTTTACTATTTCTGTGAGTATGTTTTACAGCATGACTTCCTTCCAATTTTGAAATATTACTACCTTATTTGGGAATACTGAAATCAAAACCTTACACTGGAGAAAAGCTCATAAATTGCACAGAATTGAATGCAGGTAAATGCTGTATATTCTTTCATTACCTGTTTTGATATGATTTTTAATTTACAGCATGATGACAGGCTAAGATAAAGTAGAAGACCATCAGCACAAGCCAGTGTAACATCCAAGGGGGGGGAAAAGCACCCAAAAGCCTGTGCTTTCCCAGCATAATGGCAGTGCAGAGACACACACTCCTCCCAGCCCAGTGGGAGCCAAGCTATGCATGTCAGGCCACTATTCACTGAATGATACCAACAATCAGAAAGCCCCAAAACTCTGCATATTCAACAAAGTAGCTCTATCGCTGCATGACTACATTTTTCACCCTCTAATTTGGCCCTGTAGAGCATAAGAATTTCCTATACAGTATAGGAAGTTGAACATCTCATATTTCTGCATATGTATATAAAATACGCCTTAAAACTGCCAACAAGCTCAAGGGCATTGGCCCTAGTGAACAGAGAAATGACTGTGCATCTGAAACCAGGCAGCGATTTGAAAGTCCTCTGAATTTCATTCATGTCCAACTCTCACATCCCTGGTCATGTTCATTATTAATGTGGTCTAGAAAATTCTAAACTTGTGTTAGTCACATAGAAAAAAACACACTATTTAATCTACACCTTAGAGCACCTCCAGAGTAAGGACTCTCCTTAGTCCACATATTGGAGCCCATTTCCTTCCAGCACTATGTAAAAACAAATATTTACTAAAAATAGTTCGGCATGAGGCTGAGTCACATCATCATGTCCTTGGAGACTAATTAGAAGTGGAGTCATTCTGATCAAGTGTTACAATAACCATCTAATAATCAAAACAAATAGAATTACACCTTGAGTAAGTACTATTTAATGCAAGAACAACTGAATCATACCCGAAGTTTCAAAAGGTTCCCTTGAGTGCAGAAGCAATTTCACTGCTTTCAATGGGTTGCACATGATAACAAGGTTTAAAACATTAGTTCTCACTTTGAAAGGATGTTGGAACTTGTGTGGGACATGAACTTAATGAAATTTTGCTAAAGAACCCACTCAGCACCATATTATGAAAAGATGGCAGGAGCAGATCCTGCTCCCTTTGGGACACAGACCAAGCCAAGGCCAGGTGAGGGGAGATATTTTGGTGCCCTTGGCTTACACAAGTCCACAGGACAGCGAGCCTGGCATTTTGTGTGTAGGGTTAGTGAAAAAACACCAGCAGAAATATTCCCAGCCATAAACCTCTCCAGTTAATTGCACATGGCCCCAAAGAGTGGTTAGAACCTGCCTATCAGAGGCAAAGGGACAGAAACTTCACATGTTCTTTAAAGGATAAACTTTTCTCTTTTTTCTAACTCTCAGATTAACCAGAATAAGACCAAAAAAATTACAGGAACCATGATACAGAATAATGTTAAGCACATGGCTCTGCCTTTTACTCCTACACAAGCCTGAAAGGCAAATGTTTTTCGCCCTTTTTAATAACTCAGTGCAACAAATCTGATATTTAATGAATAACATTTCGAGTTCCAAATGAATCTTCAGAATTCTATGTGGAATTTGTAGTGCCTCAATTTCAGACACTTAAAATCAACAACCACCTTAAAAACAAAATAATCTTCACAGGAATCCTGCTCAAAGTATTTAATGAACAAATCAGACCATGCTTTTCACCAAGCTCCTCTGCCACAACTGCCACATTGAGTAAAAATAAAGTGATAATGAAAGAAATCTCCCCAAATTTCCATGAGTATTTCACAATATCCGCAATAAAATTTTTTTAATCAATTTCTTCAAGTGAATCAGCATTATCTGGAAAACATGTGGGATACTTACACAGGGTTCAACCGATATATAAATGTTTTCTGACACTTTGTGTTGTTCACAACTCTCCAAACAAAAAAAAAAAAAAAAGGCAAAAAAAAAAATCCTTGGAATAAACAAAAAAAGGTTGTCAAACTTTTGCCTTTTGTTTTAAACAGATGTAAACCAGTTTAAAAACTTGCTCACCATTGTACACCTATTACAAAAGATTTTTTTTAATCATCAGTGAAGATGAGAAAACCGCCAAGATTCAATTATTCTGTTTTGAATTCTACATGAGAAATTGTTAATGTTTCCTCCAAATGACTATTTTTTCATTATTCATGTCAGAAAAGTTTTCAGCCACCTTAATTTAAACAAAGATCCCGAATAAAGAGGAGAAAGAGAAGTTTGTACCATTTGTCAGCCACTGACTAAGGCTGTGGGCTCTGCACTCTTGAGCTTCAAAGCAGCTGGGATTTGTTCCAATGAAGTTCTGCAGCACCACAATCAAGGACTTCAACTAAACCTCACTGAACTTCATCCTCCTGCCAACATGTACTCATAGACTGGGCTTCTGTACCCACTGAAATTTGAATACCTATTCTGATGACTAAGCAAAGTCCTACAGAAGCTATTTTATTAAATAAAAGCACTTCAGGCAATTCTAATTAAGAGCATTTGTTATTCTATTTGGATGCAATCTACAGTAGGAGTCATAAAATAAGTCCTGATAAAACCCTGGATAATGTTCCTCTCTACCAGCTCAACTTGATGGATACTGTACATAAGAGTTAATATTTAAACTTCTCCTCTAGCAGGAATAGCCACACTCTTCTTTAGCTGCTCATGCATGGAAAAAAGCCAAAGGGAAGGTACTAAAATGGCCAATCCAGCTGCAGATTTTCTTGGTTCAACTGTTGCAACAATACCTGTATTGCTGCCTACAAAAGAAGTGTTGCACTTAAAGGAAGTTAAATGAGCACCAACATTACACATTTGGTTAACACAGTGCTTAAAGAATTGTAAGATGGCTAGCACCCTTGGCTGACCCTTTCTCCTCTGAATTTAAATTAATACAGTACAGAAAATAAAATTAGGTATCCTTAACTGTGATTTAACAAAATATTCTGAATCGATAAATGGTGAATAAAAAATAAACTTGCAGTTGCATTTGGATTATATTATTACTAAATTAGCAAGGACTCTACCAAAATACACATCTACCTCACAGTTAAACATAAATGTAACTTTTCCACCAAATTCCTCTTTACTTTAAAAAGCCCAATGAGTTATTCAGGTGGTCTAACCATTTGACAGCAACCCAAAAAATTCATACGAGTGGAAGCACAAAAGTAGCTTAGAAAAACTAAGGGACAGTAAACTGACCAAGTCAAAGATTTCTCCTAATCTGGGCTGGACCAAAAAAAAAGGCCTATGAGATTTTCAATAATAAAAGTAATTCTGCTGCTGGAAAACAAAATATGTGACCTATTTTTGATAAAGATAATTTAGAGTTCTTAAGCATATTAGTAAATGTAATAACACTTCAAGAGCAAAGAGTCATCTGTAACAAAGTAACATTTGGAAACTGCATCTAAAGCAACTCCCATTCCATAATTAATATAGGCCTGCTGCCTAGATTAGTCCATGCACAGGGGAAGTTTTCATTATAGGGAGCTCTGATTACAAGATTGCAGAAAAGCTAACGAGTTCCCAGGGCATGTGACTTCGGCATTCATTGTCTTTTAATCCTCCACAAGGAAAACTTCTACAGAGTAACTACTGAAGGAGAAATGCAAAGTAATTCAGGCCAGAATATATTTAAACTTCCTTTAATTTACTATGTCAGTAGCTAAAATAATTTTAACCATAAATCCCTGAGACTTCTTTTAAACGCCTAGATGATGCTACTATTCCTTAGCTATTCATTTTAAAACATAGAGAAACACTAAGCTGAAAGTGTCCCAAAATGTGGCTTTTCAAGTGCATATAGAAACCAGAAAACGATCCCATCCCAAGAAGTGTGCATGTGTTATGCATAATCTTTCTTCCAGGCTAGCAGTGTATCATCCTCTTTCTTAGATTAACTATTTATAATAGCTGGCACTCGTATCACAGATCCCTAATCAGAAGCTTAGGTAATGCCTTAAAGGCTACAAGGTCCCACATGGAATTATTGTTTAAGATATAGAAGTGTTTTCTCCCCTATGTATTGGGAGCAAAATGTAAAGATTTTTATTTTCAGACATGAACACAGCCAACAGACTCATGGGTTTTATTCTTCCAGTACATGTTAAAAGAATCCAATCCGAAGTAGTCCATAATTAAAAGTTATAGCTGAAGGGATGACAGTTTCATACGTTTTTGTGCCCTAGACAGCCAATGCCTTTCCCAGAAAGATCTTAAGTGGTCACCTGCACTCCTACAGATTTTCACTGACCAAACCCATCACAGTTCTTCTGCAACATCAGCCTTTGCCAATGAGCCACATCAGTTTGGCTTCCTGTTTAAAATAGTCTTGCAAATTCACACTAGTCTGTGATTAAACCAGGATTATGTCATTGTGCTCCTGGTAAGTGGTTTGCAAAACCATCCATGAAAACCAAAACCAACAACAAAAAACCCCAAACAAAACAAACAACCAAAAAGCCAAATAGTAAAGACAGTACGTTCCATTGAGAACCACCTGAAGTTCTGCAATAGCAGCTTTCTTTGAACTGCTCAAACTTAGAAATGCTTATGTACTGTGTAGAATTGCAACCGTTTCATTACTACTATTTTTCTAATCACAGGGAGAAGTTATAAGGAAAGAAAAAAAAACAAAACATAATTCCTGCTTTGGACCTTCATCAGAATTTAAAATGCAGCATTAGCTGAGCAGGCAGACTAAGCCAAAATAAGAAAATAGAAAGAGAACAATTGTTTTACAGTTGCAAGGGTGAGTCATTTTGGTTTTTTAAATTCATAGCTATATGCAATAAAATAATAATAATAAAAGATTTGAGAAAATATGAAATTGTAACACTTTTAAATATAAGTTAAGTGTCTTAAAGAAGGGAACTTCAATTTTGTGGGGTTTGTGATCTCCCATGAGGTGCAATTCACCTCCCTAGAACACTAACCTGATCAGAAGGTTAAAGAAGACAAAATTAGCATTCAGGGAAAAAAGTGCTCTGGCAATGAATCACTGTGTCAGCCTGGTGCACTTTCCATCCTCAACAACACAACTTTTAAGAATGTGATTTTTTTGTAATTGTAAACAACTTTACAGATAGAGTCTGTATCTAGTACTCAAGGCCACCACCTCCCATCTCCTGAGAAGATACAGCATGTGAGAATAAATAAATAAACCATGAGTATTTTAACATTAATATCTTTGTACACAATCAGCAAAAATTGTATGGATCATGTTACTTGAATGCAATTACTAAAGATGATTCATTCCTTCTTCTGATACAGAAATTCCAATAGCAGTACTTTCCAAGTCATTTTGGAATACATTAAAAATCAAACAAGACCTACAGGCATAAACAGGCCTAGCATATTTATTTGGCAATAATCACAGGATTGCTTCTCATTCATGTTTATTGATCTGTACCTCTACTGCGGTTGAAGAATTACTTTATTTTCCACTAAAAATGTAAATAAGTGTTTAAAAAACACCTAAAGAAAATGTTGCTGATTAATTGTATCCTTTAAAAACATGAAACATTAATCTATTTGATTATACCAAAAATATATATGCTATCTCACACAATTAGTCAACAGTATAAAGCAGATGCAATGAGTGCACTTATAACCTTTCCACAAGTTAAAACTCTTCAGTATTTCCCTCCTCAGTTACTGCAATATCCTGTAAATCTTCTATAGAGGGGAATTATCCCTCTGGTAGGACCACACCAGAGAAATGTGTGAAGCTCCCTTGTATAGGGAACTGACCATGTTTATAAACACAGTGTATTCCAGTTTTACCCACAGGGTGCATTTCTCCAGTCTCAGCTGCTGCAGCCCTCACTGCTCAGCCTGCAGTCACACCTGCACATCTGGCTGTGCCTACAGAGATCTCCTCTACCTTCTTCCTGCAGCTTTGCAGGGTTGCCCCATTTGGGGGCTCTTGATTAGTTACTCTGGTGCAGTAAGAAGGGCTTTCATTAGTGATCAATTTTACCATTATTCTTGCTACGGAAAAGACACTATTTGAGGATGAACTTAAGAAGCAGTCTCTTCCCAAGTTGGTACATACATATATATATTAATCTTTTACTGTGACACTGAAACAAAACTGAGTTCAGAGGAGAACCACTTCTAGCCAAGGAGGAGCTGGATTAGCCCCAGGGCTAGCTAGTCTACTTCCCTGAATAAAGAAATCCTGTAACTTCAATCCTTTTATTAAGTGAGAACTTCCATACAGTGCAGCCCTCACACTGTGTGTATACAGCACATTCAGTAAGGACAAAACCACACTATTTGATCTGCAAATAAAAAGGGCAACCAACAGATGAGAGAACAATCCTGTGACTTTGCCTTGGCCTTACTTCTTCTGCTCCATGTGTACATCCAAGCTGCTGAGCACGCTAAAACAGAACCTGATAAATGAAACAGAACTGCACATAAGAACTGTGCTTTATTTCTCATCTTAATTTGTTGTACTCCAGCTTTTGTTAAAGAACTTCTGCAAATTAATCCTGTGTGAGCAGCAAAAACCAAAATCATCTTTTTCTGTCATTTTATGTGCATTTTAATTTCTTTGCAAGATGAAAAATCTGCTTATTATGATCACATTACAAAATTATGACTGTTCACAATTTTCATTTAGAGAACTGCAGGAACACAGGAAGCTGTAGAGTTACTCAAGGATAACAACTGCTGCTTTGAAATTAACTCTGTATTCAAGTAAGGAATCTGAAATCATCTAAGACTAAACTGTTTTATTAATCTCAGGGCTTCTCTGAAGAAAATCAAGGTCATTGCTTTAAAACTACCACAACAGATATCTACACCACCTGTTAGCCATCAACTATGCAAGTATCTCTTTGTTACTCTAAAATTCATATCAAAAGTGAGAACAGGTAAGCTGCACACATAAGGTTTCCCTGTATTAGCAGTTTGTTCCCAGTTAATATTTAAATGGAGTCGTTAACCAGAAAGTTTTATCACTGCATTTGCACTACTGTGGTTGAAAACCTCTCCCCCAGAGAGCTCTAAGAGTGTCCATTAGGCCATGAACATTTGCCAGCAAATCTAAGGAAACAGGACAAAGAGGAAGAAATAGCATTATCCTCTGCAAGCTACATTTGCTGAGAGTCATTTCCTACTCAGCTTCCACCTGTAGACACTCCTATAGTACCATAGCATCAGAGTATCAGGATAAAGCACTGGTCCTTTCTTTCCCCCCACCCCACAGTGAACTGTCCCCAAAGGTACTGGCCCAAGAAAATATTCAATATTATCACATGCAAAGTCCCACAGCACAGCTGGGAGCAACAGTTGTGACCTTACTGGATTGGTTCTAAACTTCTCTTTACAGTTCACATGCCTACATGGTATTCCAATGTACAACTATAAGAGAAGTTATGTAACAATTATAAAACATTACACATTTGTAAGCCCAGTAATTACCCCATATGTCTGCAAGCAGGTGCTCCTCAATCATGTATGCCCCTCACCAGTCCCAAACAGTTTCTGATAAATGAGAATTTGGGGAAAGCATCTGCTGCTAAAATAATTTACACAATTCCTCATAACCACCTCTGTGGAGGAACACCTCGGAAGCTGTACAGGTTTGCAAACAAAAGAAAAACTTCAAAGTTACTCTTAAGACTGCAATCATTCTCTTGGAACAACTTTTCAGGATTACTTTGACTTCTGTCACGCTGCAGAGACAACCACAGCCCTTGAAAATCAGTATTGCCAACGACAGGGCACAAGCCCTGGACTGTGCTGGGTCTCTGCACCAAGGCTTGGCAGACAGACTGTGCCCCAACTGGTCTCAGCCACCTGAAGCTTTCCTTTCACTTGGTTTAGCTGTAATAAAGCTTTCCAACATCAGGTAGCATTGCCTGCTTTGGTTTATTTTTGCTTCTTTTCACACAGCATAAGCAGAGCTGCACACAGACAGCAGTAACAAGCAGTTATTTTGTGTAGAATGGAACATTCATGATCAGTGTGGAGGAATAATACAGGCATGGGAAGACAGAAGAGCCTTAGAAGTGGAAATACAAGCTGCAGAGTAGAGGTGTGTGGGCATGGGATGAGAGCACAGGTACAAACAGCTCTCCAGTGGTATGGTGAGGAAATGCAAAAGTGGGATGAGAAATCAATTTGGGCATAACAGAGCAGAGAACAATATAACTTGTGTAAAATGCACCATATATAAACAATTTTCAACAGAGCTGGCAGACCACTAAAGAGCAAAATCTAAAAGTGCATGCCAACTTCAAATGACCCCCAAGCAGATCCTAGAATGAGAAAGAAGCCACCAAACAGCCACGGGCTCACACACGCAACACCTCCTAAGCTTGAACTCTGCAGTCCCAGGGGAGCTGTCCCCTTGCATGGCCAGTAAGCCAAAGTTTCCACAGCATAAAACAAAGACAGGTGCCCAAAGCTCCAGTCTCCAGTATGTCAGAACCTGCATTTCAACGTAATAAAATATTCACCTAGCACAGAGGGACAGGAAGAGTAATCAATAAGATCCAATTATACAACCTATTTAAAAGATCCCTGGTAACACATTTCAGCTCTGCACACCTTGCTTACACGTCTAAGACTAAACCCATACACCTCCCTTCTCCAGGCACTGCTGCAGCACAACAGCAAAGCCAACAGCTCTGCACAGAGCAGAGGTTTGTGGGGCCAGATCACCTCGTAGAACAAAAATAAGATTTAGCAAGGTTTCAGAGGCTGTGCTTTACTACTCAATCATGGGCACTCACATGAAGTTTAAAAACCAACTCTTTACATGTGTTACTGACTAGGGTGTACTGTGCTGAACTGGAGCTGCTTTTGATTCCCAAAACCACTCTGTTGCTGCTACTACACCATTTAGAACAAGATCTGACAAGGAATGGATTATTACACAATAACTTAAGGTCATATGTGCCTCCTGTAATTACAAATTAGCATTTTAATTAAAAACAAAGCTTGTGTCCTAATTTTTCTTCAACCTATTTAATTAAATATACTGAGACAATGAAAAAGCTCTCCTGGTTTTACTGTTGAATCACTTAGAATTTTGCCAGGCCCAAGCAGACTACAGTGACAATTTCACATAAGGAAGGAGAATTCAGTTTCTTGTGCTTTCCATAAAAGATACAAAGCAAATTCATTTCTGGTACAGTATTGATATCAATGCTTTCCCTGGTATAGGAGCACTTTTCACGTTCCTTTTCCTCCAGAAGCATCAGCAAAACAAGCCCAGGAAGGTACATTTTTGCTGTGTGACTTGCTTTGGCCACAGTTTTGCTGCATCAGCAAAATGTCACTAAAACAAAACAGTAACAGCAACTGCTGTTCACGTGCCCTTTCTCTGCTGCATCTGGTGGCACACAAGGCTGTGCCCAGACTGCCCACATTACAGCTCAGTTGTCACCCTCAGGAGCTCTGATGCCATCTAAGCCTTCAGAACTGCTCCCCTGCAATACCCAGCGCTGTCAGCTTTGCTGTGATTTCATCTTTCTGAGTACAGATCTCTATTCCCAAGACCCAAGTTTCAGAAGACACACTACACAGATAAGAATATTATTGTGATGTTCAAAGATATTAAAGTCACCAGAGCTGTGCCTGATATCTTTCATATTTTATGATCAGATTGGAATGCCAGCAGCTCTCACACCTGAGAGCATAGTTAAAAAAATCAATGTGCAAATTCACCTAAGCAAACTACAAACAGTCCTGTTTCCTATAATCAGACACGTCAGTGATAGTGGTGGCAAACACAACTCTCAGAACATGTTAGAAACAGAAAAGCTTTACCCTGCTCTTTGCTAAGGATACAGTAGATCATAATACCATTACTGACCTCAACCTCTGACAATGTCAACAGAGAGCAGATGCTCTCTTACTGGCAAAGCACTGCTCTTTAAGGTAACAGCAGCTCGACACAACAAGCTTAAATTACAGCCACGCTTCTCACATGGAATTATGAAGACTCTTCCAGGCATTTGTGAGCCTAGCTTTCAAAATAGCAAAATAGAGAAGCTGCTCCTGACTGAAAACTGTGCATGTTTAACAATACATATACACAAAAAATAATAACTGAAGTCCCAAGAGTAGATTTGAGCTCCCTTTACTGCATGCATCACAGGAATTTCTCACTACAGAACAAGTCAAATTCAGTAATTAAATCATGTTTGCATTTGGACTGGAAAAAAAAAGGCACTATTTTTCAGCTGCTATGTTTGTTGTTTGCCACCCAAAGCCAGGACTAAATTCAGATATAATTCTAGAACTGCAGAATTACAGTCACAATCAGTATAACTAAAATAAGAACTTGGCAACATGTCTCTTCATGCCTTCTATGGCATTAAAGGTACCATCTGTGCGCTTAACAAATTGATAATAATGTCTCGTTACCAAATGTTGCATGCTCATGTATGCACTGAGGCTTCTCCACTGTAAAGGCACTGAAGCATAAAAAGAGACATTAATTTTGAATTACCTGAACTAGTACAATTAACATTTTGGCCATGTGCTAAAATAAGTACCATTTATCCACAAACAAACGGTCCACAGAGGGCAAAGCAAAAACAAACGGGAAAACCTGGGTTTCCATTCCCAGAATTGCAGTTCTTTCTCTTTATTGATGCTGAAATTGCATCACTCCACAAACGAGGGAAGCCTCAGAGCATTCAAATGCTGATGTAGATTTATTGGGAGACTGTAGACTGAAATCCATCATGGGCAATTCTACAGAAGCCACTTGCTCAGGCACTTCTGCCTGTTTGGTCCAACCCTCCCTGCTGTGTGAGAACAAAGATCTCAACCTCACCCACCTCCTGCACTTCCAACAAAAGGAGGGAGATTCTGGTTGCACAATCCCTCACACGGGAATAATTGTGAAGTAAAGATTATGTATCAAATTTGGAAATGAAACCGTGGGCAAACACCTCCTGGATGCAGCGGCAGAACAGAAAGGAGATCCCATTCAGTCTATTCTTAGCTGCTCATCACTGCTTAGCTTGGGAAAAAAGAGTGAGGCTCAATTTTAAAACTCTTGTAGCTAAAATCACTTTGAAACAGAAGGGTAGGGAATAACCACAGTGAGTTTAGCTGGCAGATATGGGACAAGTTACCTCTGGCAGCACAAACAGCAGCTAATCATGAATCCAGTTTTTAACCAATTTCAATTTTTTTTTTACAACTACTTATAATATTTTTCATATGTATATTAAATTTGTCTTCAAATTTGAATATCAGTCAACCTAGTTTTTACCATGTTTCTAAAACCTCATCACAGGGTTATAAAAAACATTTATCCTACCTTTGCCAACATATTCTGCCTTTCAAGCTAAAGGTCATGATAAATTTTAAGTATTTGGATTTAAGAAGAAAAAAAAAAGCCTTCCATAATATGAGTCTTCTGAATATGCAATCCTAAATGCTTTATATAACATTTGTATTTATAATATTCATGATGCAAGTAAGTACTATCTAACCTTTCTGACAGCTTTGGATGTTTTGGAAATGCTTAGATTTTTCCAAAATTCAGTAGTTTTCTTTCACTCCCTCTTTCCCTCCATGCTCTTCAGCCCAACAAAAGTAACTGAATCAAGATATGGTCATTTAGCTTACCAAAATCAAAACCAGAAGCCAGGAATTGAACAATCAGTGTACATTACTAATCAGAATCCTTTTCCACATGTCTAATTTCTCAGCTCTGAAACTCTTCAGATTGCACTCCCAAATCACCCATGTACAGAAACTTTAATGGTATATAATGCCCATTTACTCTCCTGTAGCCTAAATCCCCCTCTGTGCTGATAAGAGTAACTTCACCTCAACAAATGAGGGCAGAAGACTTACTGCACTGTCACCATAAATGCTTAATAGCTCAAATCTGACATTGATACAATATAATCCAACTCCATGCTAGCACATCTGGACATTATAAACTGAATTACAATGCTTTATAAAACCAACATCAAAGATTTAGTTCAGACAAGTAGAAAATATTTCTGTATTGACACCTTAGGAATAAATTCCTAGTTTATATAACTAAAAATGGAATCAATCCAGGTCTTAGCTTTTAAAGAAACAACCTCTTGTCATACCAAAGTACTCAAGTTTACATAAGAACATGGTTACCTCCCCCTACATGCCATGTTCCTGATTAATACTTAAATGCCATCAATATTAAGACCTCTGCTGTGCCTTTCAACACTATTCATTCAAAACATTTTCATTTCAACATCATCACGAACTGGGACATTGCCCAGTAACTGAACAAAATGTTCAAGTTTATTAAATACTTGACTTTCAAACAAGAATATCAAACACAGACAACTCTCACCAAATACCCTGGCACAAATCTCATTTTAGTATGAAAATTAGGTCTGAAGCAATTCATTCAGTTTGCTCTGAATCCATTCCCAAATAACTGTGTTAACCTCACCTCCATCACCCCTAAATTCCTCATCATTCATTTACAGGCTCTGGCCTCTGTTCTGCATGGAAACCTGCCGTGGATCATTTTTTATGATGACACGTCCTTGAGGCTCTGTGGGTAGTAGAGTTCTGCTGCTGCTCCTTCTTAATCCCAACCTCCAAACACTTTTTCACAAGTGTTGGCCTCTCTCCAAAGCCACACAAATGGGCTCCTGTTGTTACAACTTCGTTGTATTAGCACAAGACCTGAATTTTTCAGCCAGGCAATCATTACTAGTTTCAGACTCTAGGAGATGAGTACCATAATTAGTGTGAACATCACCAGCCAGGAAGAGATCAAATATCAGACATGAGTTAGGAAATGACAGTGAGTAAAACAAGAACTGAGGACCACAACACACACGTACAAGTTCATGTTACATGGCACACAGATTGAAACCCAAAATCTTCAAGTACATTATTTAGAAGTCCTAAAAGTCCAAAAGCAAATTCAACAATATAATTAAAAAGCAACCATGCCCTAAGTCTGGAAACATCCTTAAGATAAAAGACAACAGATAGAGTGATACAACATCATTCCTGTGCATTGTCTCCACATTCCAATATCCTTCCATCCCCTCCTCCACCATAACTGAAAACCCCTGAATGTCAGTGACACTTCAGCTGTTGAAGGTGATGGACCACATCCTGATCACAAGTGATGCCTGAAACCAGCTTGCAATTTGAAGACTGCAGCACTAAGACATAAATGAGTATTTCAAATATGCATTTACTAGTGATTTTTTTTAATCCTCAATCTTATAATTAATTACACTACAATATAAAAGCACTTGCTTTAGTCATGGGCTCCACTTTGCAAACTGCCAAACCTTGTGTTGAATGAAACATATTGCCATAATTTGCTATATGCAGTCACTGTTTAATATATGAAAAATAAATTATCACAACACATTTTTGCCTAGAAATGTTCCATAAAGCAAATGATGTAGCAAACTTGGTGACTCTTGTGTTGACTAAGTGCAATATTAGGAATCTCATTTTAGAAGATGATCCAAAGAGAGACTCACAGGTTGCACTTGATATTGTATAACCCAGCCTTTAGAAGATTTTGTTACTGCAAAACTATAGGAACTTGACATTTCTTTACAAGCTACCCAGAAAACCTTAAGATGGGCCAAAGCTCTGACACAAACTAAAATTTTCCAAGTGTTCTGGTCCAAAGCAAAAAGCTTCTGGACTACAATTCTAAATAAATTCATTTCATATTCACTGTTTCTTAGTGCACGTGCCCTTAATAGCAATTTCACACAAAGTGTCCACTGAGGACTTGACTGTTCCTTTCCCCCTCCTCTCCCCCGCATTAAGAACTGGGTTCATGCACAGAGTTTGAGTCACAAGCTCACTGTGCAAGATGCAGCTTGCAAGGGATAAAGCGACTTTTTGACAGCTGAGAATAATGCTAAAAAACTGCCAGCTTATTCTTGCAGAGATAGTCAGCATATTTGCAACAGATAACTAATGCTAATGAGACACAAAATCTTCTACATTTTCATGAAAGGACAGACAACAAAGCAGGATTTTTCCTCGGCATGAAAGAGCTTTCTCTTTAATGATTTTTGAAGTATTTATCAGCAATGAAAGCAACCCAGAGCATGCCTCTCCCAGCTGTTGTCTCCATCTGAAGATAAAAATGAGAGGTACGGCTGACTGATGAGCTAAATGGAAAGGCTCTTCTCACAAACACACAAACTATTACAGACATCAGCCTTGAACACAGAGTAACTTTCTACTTCAAAAAAAGATGGCAAGTTGTACTATATAAAAATTATGGTATCAACTTCAAAAGATGCACTAACCTGCATTTTGGAGGTTGACAAAAAACAAAAACACAGAATACAAATGCAAAAGTACTATCAAACACACTAATTTATAGGACTGGAAAAGGTTGTATGATTTCCAGAAAGTATTTCTCCATTTTCTAACAACTTCACAGAATCATAGAATGGCTTGGACTGGAAGGGATCTTAAAGTTCCCCTAGTTGCAACCCCTGCCCTTGTCTCAGTTTCTGGTGAAGATGAGGTTCCCTCATTACCAGTACATAGGTTATGCTGATTATTTTGCAGCATTTTTACTGTTCTGGGGAAGCACCATCATCACGGTAGGGTGCCAGCACAAATGCAGCAAGGCAGTGTCCAGAGTTCCCTTAGGGCCCATTTAGCACCTGAGCCCAACTTTCTCATCCCCACAACACAGGGCATAGGATGTTGTTGAAGGCACTGTCAGGCTCCCACTTCCTCATCCAACTCAAAGCCCAAGCCTGTGACAAGTGTGGAAGGATGAGAAAACTGACCAGCTGACCCCATGTGCCCTATGGGGATCATTTTAGGAGCTTTCCTAGAGAGACCCCCAATGGAGCAAGTGAACTTTGTAGTTATCCTGCATGGAAGCTTTCTTTTAAACTGCAGCATCCCAATATTCTGTTGCCCACGTTCTGTATCCTCACAGTGGGCACAGCAAACAGACCCAGTCAGCTCACTGGCCCCTGTCTCACCTCCCAAGAGATGGACATTTAGAGACAAAGATACAAAGCTCAGCTGAGACAATCTCTCACAGATTTTGCTCACCAAGCCTGCTGACCTTAGGCAAGCAATGCAGTTGTTTGTGAGATGGCTCCTTACTTAGTAATCTGTACCCCTTAGAGTCTCCATTAGGGGCTCACAGAAACCATTATCAGTGATCCAAAAGCACCTAGCGGAGAGAAATTCCTGTAACAGTTTCATCATTGCTGTACTGGTCACTGCACACCTCAGCGCAGCAGCAGAGGCAATGGAGAGCACTTCAGCAGTCCAACAATCTCCCAACTCAAACTTGAGTTACATTAAAGAATTACAGCAAGGGAAAGGAAGCAGGGGGTGGGGGTATATACCAAATGCCAAACAAAATCCCGTGGTTTTAGCTCTTAGTCTGGAAGACTTTGAAGTTAATCTTACAGACGAGGCAGCTCTCTCAGATGACTGTATCCCTTGCTTGTTACTCATCTTCCCTCCTTTATTGCAGCTGCCCTTCTCAATTAATTAATTGGAAGAGTCTGCATAATGGAGAAATCTCAGAAGAAATAAATATGCAATCTACCCCCCCCCTTAGCACTGAGGATAGCTGAAGGCTAACAAGACTGCTGGACAAGCTAAGAGAAGAAATGTTTGAGTTCAATCATCTGTATTCACTAAAGGGAAATGTTTCTTTATATATGTTGGATGGATATTCATTTATTAGAGCCAGTGCAACACTGAAGACAGACAGCACTTGGCCTGAAGGCCAAAGGAAGGCCCTGATAACGAGGTTGCTCTCCAGAAACAAATCCATTCCTCCTTCCTGAAGTGTCTCTGGTAGCAAATGTAGCACCACCATAATGAAAAGAGTGTCTGAACAGGATCCCAAAGCTCTTCTGATGGATATTTCAAAAGGTTCCACCAATTTGGACCTCCCAGAGACTTCAGCCAATCTCACTGGAACACATCAAAGTGATGTGACTGTCATCATCACCACTTACAGGACTGGGGAAAAACAGCTTCATGAAACAGGGTTGCAGTACTGTCCCCTTCCAACATTCAAGACTTCCACAAAGACTTTTATGTTTACAAAGCAAAGAGGCAGGATAGCTGTCCAAAACAGAACAGAAGCAAAGCACATTTTGGCACAATTTCACTCCACCCGAATTTATTTTCTGCTGTTGAATTACAATGTCTTATTTTTTCCTAAGTAATCAAATGGTCAGCACAGAAGCAACTCATTCACCATCCAGCAGGTAATGAAGGCATCGTAAGTGGGCAGAAAACAGAACAGTTATTTTAACAGCTGCTGCCTATTGTTGACCAATTTCAGTCCAACTGTGTTTTTCTCCTGCTTCAGCTGGAATCACCAGCATTTCACTATTTTCTAAGACTAAGTTATTGTATCCATTAATTTAATAATCTGGTAATATAAAATTGTTTTTAAAAAAACTCCAAATCAGTGAGACACCAAATTAGACTAAAATCTTGGGACAAGAAAATAAAGCAAGAGACTGTTGTTAAATTGTATCCACCACACATTTTGATTCCAGCCAAATGTCTGGATATTCTGCAGCTTACTTATCACTACTGTCTGCCTTCTTCACAGTGAACACCAGAGCATGCAAACAGTTTTATGGTGGCATGATACAGAATGTTTATCTACTAACAAGTAAATAGAAAGATGTTTATAATACTGTGATATACTTTCATGCGAAATACTGTATGCAACAGTCTACTTAGGAAGGCTGTTCTGAGCCAGCATTATATGTAGGTAATATGCAATGTGATATCACTATCAATAACATGCAGAAACTATATTTAAATATCTGGAGATAACCTGATTTAGCTAAAGTCATTACTAGAATCTGCCCAAGACCCACTGGCTTTTTCTTCTGCCAATGATATTATTCCAAAGTGCTACAGTGCTAAGCTGCTACAAAAGGAAAATGAGAAACTTGTGTCAGTGGCATGTTCTATTTACTTGTGGTGCAAAAACAGATCTATTATCATCACAGCTGCTACTTTCTCAAAATGTTCTTTTCTTACCAACCCCTGCATTACACTAGAAATACTGCAACAATTCACAATCTCAAGCACAGAACATCAGATGTTGGGAGGCAGTTGCAGTATCCAAAAAGTAACACGGTAGCTGAGGAGGGGAAATAAGAACCACATAGAGATCAACTTCATTGATGGATTCTATTTGATATCTGACAAAGAAAACTTTGATTACTTTGAACTTCTAGGTTTATTTGCCAAAATAAGTATTACATTAATAACAGACAAAATAGTACTAAAAGCAGTTTTCAAAAGACATCTGCTAACAGAAAATATTATTCCATCATAAATACTATCTGATCCTGAATAAACAGTATCTATCCCCTACACACTGTATGAGACAGTAAACGGGACAACATCTCAGAGCATCTTTGCAAGGAATCCAAATGTCATGAAGCATTCTGATTCCAAACATTATTTCTGAACAACACCTTCACAGCAACAATCACTGCGTTCTTACATTTTACTTTCTTTCAGATGCAGAAGGAAAAGGGAAAAATTATCTACTATGGTGACACAAAAGGGAGAGATTGTTCCATATTTTAAGGGGGCTTTAGGGGGGAGATGTTAGAATATTTGTCTCAGATGAAGCATCTTTAGAATAAGAATGATAATTCAGCACAATGACCAGATGATATTATCTCAACACATTGAAACAAAGTATGGTGTGAATTTTTAACTGTGATGTGAACTGTCTTGTCTAAACTGAACAGAAAGCCCTCACCTCTGGCTCAAACTTCCTGAGATGAGAATGGCTGGTGCTAGAGCCAGGACTGGGGGGTTGATCCTACAAGCCAGCAGAGCTGCTCTACTTCCCTGTTCCCATATTAAGGAAAATCTTCCTAAAATGTAGAGCTGCTTCCAGCATGATCAAGCTAATTTTGGGGCACGAACTGAAAGATAATTCTTGACATTTAACTTCCAACTAATTACAGTGCTTAAGTTATTGATAAAAATAACCTTCTAGTCCTTTTCATAGGTGTGAGCGCTTTTCAAATTCACATAAAAAACAGGTATGCTGATTAAAAATCTAGAGGTCAGATCAAACACACCACTGTTTTAGGCTGAGATATATATATCGTAAAACAGAAACAAAACCAAGTGCTTTGATTGTGCCCTTTGGAGGATCTGTGCCTGCCCAAGCTGAAAAGGTCTCCAATCACTATGCACAATTAGGACAGCAGAATACAGGCCAGATTTAGCCCTCCAAACAAAGAATTTCTAAGCATGTCTTTGGTTTTCATTTTTTCTTATGCTTTATCCAACAATGAAGGTCACTGCAAACCACAGAGCACACATTTTACTGCTTATGCAAAATCACAGCTAGCAACTCTAAGCTAAAATATGTGATATTTCTCTTAATTCATGCACAGCACACTTGAATAGATATAGCACCAAATTATCAAGTAATCATGGCATGTGTTAGCAAAAAATATAGCACCATCCAACTAGTACTGAAATCGTGGGAAACCATTCACCAATTTTAAATGTCTTTTCAAGTGTTATTATTTTCATCATTGAAATACCACTACTCTTAAAAATCTATTAGTATGGGGAGAAAAACTGTATAAGGAAAAGCTATAGAATAAAATGTGCCAGAATCCAACTATTCTGGTAGAGTGAAGATGCATGCAGCACGTGGCTCACTTACAAATTAGGGAATCAATTCTCATAAACGTTTATCAACTGAAGAGCTACTGACAGAGTAAATTCCACCAGGAAGCCATGACATTTATCAAAAGTTAATCCACTCTGACTTTTGCCTCTGATTTTTCTGACAATTTTGCTGTAACATGTACTTATTTATAGGTTTTCAAAGATGAGTAAATTCTTCAATCATGTTCTGGGAGCCATAGCCTTTTGTATTTAGCCTTAGGGAAGAGTTAACCAGAGGTAAAAAAAGTATCTATAATAGAGTTAACACTAGAAATGGCAACATATAAACTTAGACAAGCTGCTTCTGATTTGAAAGCAAGTACAGTAGTTGAATTACAAAGCTAGAGACTCAAAAAGGCAGATTCTATGTAAGACATCTATACCCTAGGCTTGGCTTAAAAAAATGTACAAACCCCTTGAGACTTTACATCCTACTCTGAATTATAAGAGTTCTAACATTTAATTAATTACAATCTGAAAGCTGAAAACCTGTCTGCTCCATGGGAATCAGGTCTTTTCACACGATCATGAAGAGATGCAAAGACAGGTTTATATTCAGTTTAAGAACACAGAATAATTTTTAGAAAAATTCAGTTTTTACATTCTATATAGAACAGTGATGATAAGCCCTGCTAACTTCCCATTCTAAGTCAAGACCAACATCTACAGTTACCTCATTTTCAGAGAAATAGCTATTCCACCACAAACTTCAAAAAAATCATATAGTAACATTTAAATTCAAGGATTCGACTTCAAGGATTTTCTTTCATTCCACCAGGACTTTAACATGCACTATTCATGACAGGAGTCACAGCAAATAAGGAAGCATTTGCATCTTTGCAAGTCTTTGCTAAAATACACAAACAGAGCTTTGTAGGGCACATCCTGAAGTGTCTCTGTAAACAGTGAACTCATGGGCTTTAAACTCACAGGCACTTTACTTGTGGTTACCCCTTCAAAGTTTTAGAGGAGAAAGGATAAGAAAACTTGTGCTGCTACACCCTAAGATTTCCCTGTCCTCCAAATACTGCAAAGGGGTGACAAAGTGTACAGGGAGAGCTGATGGTCCAGGGTCACCCCGGCACTCTGAGCACTGCCTGGCTGCTGAGGAAATGCCTCCTCAGACAAAGGGCAGCCCACGGATCTGCCCCGTGCCCAAGAAACCAAAGTATCTCTGTTATTAGTGACCTCGAGTAGTTCAGCAAGGAGCAGACAGCAGCATTATAGTCTGTAATTACAGACTCTGTGTGCTCAGACAATGGCTGTGAGGAGACATCCAAATCCTTTAAGTTCATTGATAGCTGATGAGGTTACGACTCCGTTCATATCATTCAACATTTAGCCTGCAGAAGAACAAATGAGCTTCCACTACCTGTCAAGGTAAAAAGTACATTATTATGGTGAAAGCATCAGCTTGAAGCCTCCAATACCAGAATGAAAAAAAGTGAAAGATGGGGCTGAATAAACAACTAACTGGAAAACAGCCTAAGTACCTGCACCTCTGGCACCTTAATTTGTCCTTCACACTTGCCAGGGACTTACTTTGAGATTACTTGCTAATAATAGGACAGGCCATGTACCTCAAACACAAACTCTTCAAAATGCCACACTGGAAACAAGAGTCTCATACAAAATACCAAAGTTTTGTAGGATAAAATGGACATACTCACTTGCATTTTAATATTTGAAGATGATTTAAATCAGATTTCTGGGGATTCACACTTTTTCTTCCATATTCTGCAAAAATGTGGTTTACACATCTGGTAGAAAAATTTCATAATCTCTTCTAGAGACTAAATCCTCTTCACATGATTTATATTTTCTGGCATGCTCTTGGGCACATAAGTTTGATCCTTTCCCTCCCCTGACTTATAAACAAAATTAAAACTGCAAACATTCACCTTGCAAAAACAACTCAATTCTACACACCAAAGAGACCAGATCCAAAGACTGAATTACTACATGTGGATTTTGTTCCTTATTAGAGATTACATTTTTGAGTAAGAATTTTATAAGTTTTGTACTTCTGTAAAAGCAAAATGAGAAGCATTTTATTGTTTTAGTAGCATTTCACAAAGTCATATCAAAGAACATATTACTGTTTATACTCCATCTCTGAAAGTGTCCAAGGCCAGGTTGGACAGGGCTTGGAGCAACCTGGTCTAGTGAAAGGTGTCCCTTCCCATGGCAAGGGGTTGGAACCCCATGATCTTGAAGGTCCCTTCCAACCTAAGCCATTCTGTGATTTTATCTTTTTATTGCCAAGTGACAGGATGTGGAAGTTAAACTAAAACTTCTGAACACAGAATCTTGCTCTACAAAATTCCCACCAGCTGGACAGTTCCAAGAGCATATTTGTGGACACTCAAAACACCAGGCTTTTATTTGCTATGTGCAATTTCCACTCCAGGGCTGTCGCCTGCCTTGGTTTCATTCACAGATCACCTGCTCAAGGAAATCACTGAACTTTCCCAACTCAACATTGAGGGGTGCTTGTGCTACCACTAACAAACAGAGGCTTAGCATTTGCAGATACACATGAACACCGCATGGAAGCTCACTGTATCTTCTGAGACATCTAACATTAACTCCCCCAAATTTCCTGTCCTACTGCTGTTTACCTAAATGTCACTGCTTTTGCTGCATCACTATGGGAACAGTGGCTGTTCCTTCTGTTCCTATATTGCCACTACCAATCACTTTTTCCTCGCCAAAATTTGCTGCCAAAACACTCTACGTACTCAAACTTAAAATATAGCCTCTAACAACACCATTCTCCAGAAAGCATTCGCCAGAAAGGCAGCCAAAGCACTTCCAGATAAAGGCAAAGTAAGAAACTGTTTGAGAACTCCTTAGATAGCACTCCTCTTACTGCTCCTACAAACCCCATTCACCACCCCTGAATGCTTCACAGCCTCAAATTTCGTTTTCCTGTTGACATCCCTTTAGAGCAGAAAACTATTATATAGGTGGGAAAACACTAAATAGATAAATATCTGTCCAAGAATACCAAGAAGTTCAGGACAAACTAAAACATTCAATGCTCACCCCTGAAGTTCTTGGTTTGCATTTTACCTACATTCTCTTACCTTTTCCACTATGGCACCAAAGTATTTTACTTTCTTAATGCGCACAATTCGGTGTTCCTTTTAAAGTAGACAACCAGTTCTGTAAGAATGAAAATTAATAAAGCCTCATCCCTACAGCCTGCTATTCCTTGAGTTTTTATATGACATTTGGGCTCTTGCTGCAGCCTGCATTTTGGGGGAGAGGGAACACCAAGTTTCTCTCTTCATGTTCTCAAAAGTCATGTAAAAATAACTTGGAAATTTCTGTTTCTGCTTTATTTGGCTGAAATCAGATGCTCTCAAAAGGTGAAGCTGCATCACAATCACAACTTGCAGCCCATGTATTTTTCATCCACACTGATAAACCCCCTCAGCCCTGCAGCGCTCAGGGAAAACACAGATGTGAGAGGCAGCCAACTTTCTCCTACTACAGGAGACAAAGTCCCTTCGAACAGCCACAGAGGTAACCCCTGCTGACACACTAGGTCTGTGTGTGCCCAGTCTCCCCAGGCTCAATCTGCACTCATCATGGGGGTTAAGGCTGCAAAGCCCCCAGTGAGTTTCCAAGTTCAGGGTAAGGTCTCCTTATTGCATTAGGAACACAGATGGCACACGTGCCTGGGCTTTAGGTGGGCTGGCACCACCACACACAAAACTGAACCTCAGCCAGAAAATAACAGCCTCTGGGGAAACCAGCTTTTAGGGAGCTTCAGTTAAATGAGATTATATTATATTAAATACAAAATGTAAGACCATTCAGCTTGGTTCTGGAATACAAAAAAGCTTTATGTTCTACACCAGCTGAGGAACAGAGACATTACATCTCTAAGTCCTCACCTCTGCTCCAGCTTTCTATCAGAGCACAAAGAGTATCATTTAATACCATAACACTTTAAGATACAGTTCATTTAAACACTGTTCCTTTTTATTACTGAATTTTTCCATTTAGTTGTTCTGAAGTCAGTGGTGTTTAGAGTTTGAGACCTTATTTTTATGAGCATACAAGAGGTACATAGTTTGGTAGGTTGCTTTCTTTCAGCTTTTTCCTTCGCTATAGCAGGGAATAAATTATTGAATAACAAGTCACCCGAACTCAGAACTACTAAGGTAAGCACATAATTACTTAAATATCATTTCATGATGAATAACTGGCTTGTGCCACACATTATTGCTATGTTTTTTAAAGGACTCGGGATGAATATATTAAAAAAAGTAACAACGATATAATAAAACCAACAGAGTGAAAACTGCACTAACAAAATGTCTGCTAAACATACGACAGCTCTGGGGTATTTGCTCCTCGGCTCCTTGGAAGGACTGCATTTGTCTGATTAGCTGAGCCGCAGAAGATGCCTCTTGCTGGAGGCTGCTGCACTCTGCAGCCACCGTCAGCAACCCAGAAAAGTATAATTATTAAACTACTGAACCTTATTAACAAACACTTCTGATGTTCATCTTCTTACACTGCAAAGAGATTTGCAGCCTTCACGCTGTACAAATGTAACCAGCTCTGTTTGCTCCTTCATGCCACTGGATCTGCCACAAAATGTTACTGAAATGCAACCTGGGAGCTCAGCACAACACACATCAGCTGTCAAGTGTGATAAAATTCAACATCCTACCTGGTTTGTACCATGAGAGGACAACAACTAAAACAACTGGGAAAATGAATCTGCAGGCTGAACTACTTTCCTCAGTTAAGATACATCAAATATTGGTTTCTCAGGAAATATGTAATAAAAGCAGATTAGAAGATGAAATTCTGAGCTTGTGCAAGTTCTCCAACATCATCTCTTCTGCTGTACCAACCAACACTGATCACAGTTTGTATTGTGTGATTTACCACAGTAACACACAGCAAGATTCAGAGCCTTAGTAATGGCATCATCCAGAGGTGCAATTCTATAAGATTTCAAACCAGTAACAGCTCTCTACCTCCTTGAAAAATGATCACTGTGAAAAATAACATGGCAGCAGAGTCAGACAGCACCCAAACTTCTAGACATACATCTAAACTGAAAGGGTATGGCATAATACCTTTTAATATTAGATAAGAGAGGAAAAATGTCTTGGTTCATAACTAAGTAAATCCGTGCAAATCAATCTGCTCATTATTTCACAGTTTAATATTACTCTCAATCCCTACAGATTGAACAGGCAAATTATTTATCCTGGTCAGCTGTGCCGACTACATTGAAAATGTTACTTTTATAGTTAAATTATAAGCATAAATCTCAAACCTTTAAATAAAACAACGTTCAAAATGTTGAAGTCAAGCACCTACATCTAAGAAGAATCACACAGTTTAATGAAGGCATTCATCAAAAAGGAACTCTAAAAACCCTTTCCTTTATAAAAATGACTATGAAAACAATCACAAGCTACAGCAGCTGCTAATTGGTTGTACCAAGTCCATTTATACAAGCACAACCCACACTTGTGGTTTCAATCTCCTCTGAGGCAGGAGGTGGGGGGATATAATGATATTCAATTTGCAATTCATTAAATGAAAATTCTATTGCAAATGATTACACGATGACCAAAAGAAAGACAACACTGAGAAGCAAATCCATCGCAATTAATATTCTCCCACTATCATTACATATTAATGTAACCTTTCTTCGTGGCCCTATTCTTCCAGATGGCCCTGCAAAAGAAAGGGTTTGGTGCATGACAGAAGGATAAACAAATCTGAATTCTTGCAAAATGAATGGTAAAGTAAATCACACATTCAATTAACCGTGACCAAAAATGGTTTGTCATTAAAGCTCACCAGATTAGAAAATACATTTCAGCTGATTTAACAGCTACATGAGTCTTCCTCAGTACTCAGGGAGCAGCTTTCTGAAAGCACACAGACCTTCTCCACTGGTGCTCGAATTAAGGCAGCAAGAAGCCTTGACCAGCACTTCCAGAAGCCACGGATCCCAACTCTGTGGTACTTCACAACACAGCACTCACACAAACCATTTAAAAAACCAAACAGTTCTCAAGGTCTAATAGACTTCTGATGGGAAATATCTTTTCAAAAACAAATAAACACCCATATTCTGCATGAATCTAGAGTTTTAAACTAGGTTTTACAGGGCAAAACCAAGTAATTTATGGCAATTTGTGTTTGGTGTAGCACTGATACACAGCAACACAGAACAGTTTTCAATTCTTCCAGAAACAATTTTCAGGGTTTCCTTTAGCACAGGAGCTATTGTCAAGTATTAAAACCCTAATTATTAACTTAAATTTACACACTCAATATTGGAGTAAAAGAGTATTTCACATGGTTTACACACCATCAGTAAACTGGTTTTATAACCAGAACTGTTCATGGCTTTTTCAGAGCATTTAAAAATCAACTTTTACTCTATTCCAACAGTTTGTATGAGAAGTACAAATGCCTCCCACTCACTTAAAACACTCAATTTAGGTTTCAATTACAGTTATTTTGACATCAAATCTAACTGCTTCCCCACTGACCACACAACTGCTACAGTAACTAATACAATTATTCTGTATATTTCAATGGATTTGATTGACTTTTATTATGACCAGTCCATACTCAGGCATTTTGCAGGCAAACCTTTACCAAGCAGAGAGTAAGGGATAAAAAGGGTGGGGAATCACTGCTCCCCACAGCACAATGAAACCAAAAAAAAGGCTTTCTCTCCCAGAGCAGTCCTGTTCTGTTTGTGAGGCTGATTTTAGGCTACAACAGCAAAAGAACCCTTTCTGTCTATGCTTCTCTCCCCAGGCACTTTGCCAGTAATGCACTACCAGCAAATCTTTTTAAGGAGAGACAAGCTCTTAGTAGGAATTCCCCACAGGAACAAGTCTGCAACTTTGAACACAGAAAAAACATTTCCTTTCAAATTATGTACATCTTTCTGGACAGCCTTCTGGTTTGGACAACTGAAACCTGTTACCCAAAGCTGTGGACCTTCTTCCCATACCCCTGTACCTCAAACACGTTAACCTGGGCTGAGGCAGCCAGACCTTCAGTTGCACTGGGACACACAAAATAAAGAACAAGGACTTGACTATGTTATTTCCAACCTCTACAAACCCCAATGACCTTTCTACCAGTTGGAAATTGCCAGTCATTTTGGTCACATCCTTCTTTCAGGAATGTGCCTCTTCCTAAACCAGAGTGAGAAGCAAAATTTCTTTTTCATTCACAGCTAGGGACAGACTTGACACAGGCAATTGCATTTACCAAGGCTACTGGTGTAGTGCAGCACAGACAGAACAGGCCTGGGAACTTCCTGCAGGACAGAGTGGGAGCAAAACATGAACCACTCAGAATTGTCATCTGTTTTGCAGAGGTGTGCATTACAACGAAAAGGAAAAAAGGTTTCTGAATGGAACATCTGCACTGATAAACATCAAAGCAACCCATAATTAGCTATTCCAGTACACTACTGGAAGTTTTGGGCTGTCAGTAATATAAAAAAAATTACATATGCAGATAGGGCTGAGTACTACATTACAATATTTAATAATCCCCTTGCAGAAATGCCATCTATTAAGAAATACAGTTGTGCCAAGGTTACTCACTATACTGTCTCACCTAATAAAAATGCAGTTTTACTGTGAACTTTCAGAAAGATAAGGCAGGTTGTTCTAGCAGTTAAATAGTTATGTCAGGGTAATGGATGTGCATTAAACATATCAGAAAAAAATTATTATTTGCATATGCATATAGACACACAACTGATCCAAGCCTCTTCATTTCTAAGCCTGTGTGAAAAGTGACAGCTCCTAACATTTGTGGGGTTTTCTTTTCAAAATTAAACTGCTTTTCACAGGCCCTTCCTCTCCATTCATACACAGAACTGTAAACACATTTCACTGACTTGAATCAATACACGATGTAAAATTCCTCTGGTGTATCAGTTGCAATTAGATCCTATATTTTTGAATCTTTTTTCAGATTAAACTTAATGACATTTTCTCTTCAAACACATTCATCTAGTGCCTTTAGAGCACATACACAGGTGCTTGGCTAAATGTACACAATCATTGTAAAGTTTCCAGCATGTTTTCCCCACGTGCAAAGCAAAGTATTTTCTTCCAAGTCCAAATTATCCTGCATCTTTCCTGAAAAGTTTGTTTGGGTGACTTTTAAGTCAGCTTGACATTTGGAGAGAGCATTAGCTAAGAACCAAAAGGTAGAAAAATATCAGAAATGCAGTATCAGAAATTTAGTTGATAGGAAAATTTTCTAAGTGAAGGGAGAGAAATCAAGGCCTCAAAGACCACTGAGCTGAAAAAGTAAACACAGAGACAGTAGATACGTGTAGAAATCTTTCTAAAATACAATGCACAACATTTAGCAATTAAAGAAAAACCCTTTTGATTTACTAAATGTGGTTTAAAGTAAAAAAATTCTACAACAATATTTTCAGATAATCTACATTTAGAGGATAACTGGGTGCAGGGTAAAAGCCAACAACCTTTTCAATGGATGGATTAATTAGTCATGTGGCCTCAGAACTGAATGAGTCAGTTGCTAATGAGATAAGGACAGGAAGCCTGACACCTCGAAGAGTTCAACCGGTTCTTCTCAGAGTACTCTCCTGCTGTGCCCTAGATTGAAGGCACAACACTGGCTTTCCTCCTGCTGAAGAGACTGAAAGATCCACGTAAAGCTACTTACAGAGGAAATCTTTGCCTCAAAGTAGGACACAAACATTACCTTCCTGTAGCAGTGTCCCCCACTATGGCTCTCCCAGTCACAGCTGCCTGGGATAAAGAGGCATCCAGGACCTTCAGCACCTGACCTGCTCTGCAAGCACAGGCTGGAGAGGCCACCTTTTAACACAGCACCTCACTCAGAGGGTTCCCCACTGAGGGAAAGTGGGGACAAGTCACACAAAAGGCTAAAGAACCCTGTTATCAGGAGCACAGAGTCTTTAACCAACATTAGGTTCCAGTCCTTTGTCCAGCAGGGGCAAGTTCTTTACATGACTTTGCAATTGCCAATTTGCTGTAATTTATACAACTAAGTTCCCCAAAATGCACAGGCTGTCAGTCTTCTCGGGCAGAACAGTGTCACCACTGAAACCTGCAGGGTCTAGTCTCAAGAGATGCAGCACACTCAAAGCAGACTCAACTCAAACTTCAGGGGCATAACTTTCATCAGCTGTGGTTGGATGGTTCACATTTACTTACTAAAAAAAAAGGAAAGAAAGAGAAGAACCAACAATATCTTGATCACAGCCCAAATCCAACCTGCATTGTGCCAGTCTGCCTGTACAAGGTAAAGTAAGAAGTCCAGTGCCAGTCAGGCCAATGGGAAAAGTAGCAGGAGGCAAATACAGGAGAACAGAACACTGCACAGGAGGGTGACACCAGAAAGCAAAATTGAGGTGGGAGAGTGAGACAGACAAAAGCATTCTGCACAAGAGGACAAACACAAGAGTAAACACACATCTAAGCCAGAGCATAGAGGCAAAAGATAAGCAAGAAATGAGTGGGAAGTTAAAGACAAAAGACATGAAGGGAAATAACACACCACAGATGAGGGGGAAAAAGGAAAATACAGAAACAGAAGGAAGATATATACAGGAAACCCTTTCTGACAGAAACTGCTTCTTATCAAGCTCAGACAGGAACACTTCCAAAAGGAGAGCTGAATCAAGCATGGAAAGTTCAGATCACCTGAAACTTCTGACAGCAGCTGAAAGAAACTACAGTAAAATATGAAGGAGTGAGTTAACGAGGATTCACCCCCAAAGCTCACTGCCCCTGCTCTGCTCTAGGAAAAAAATAACTGCTCTGGTTCAATAATATCTACTTGCAGAAGATCTCTAAGTACATTCAGTTATTAGAGACCTAATTGTTAATGAAGTAGAATTCAGGATCAAGTTCAGTAACTTCCAAACTCTTCAGTCTGTACTGCACTCCATGCAGAACACAACCCTGAGAGAACTACTCCATTCAAAGCACAGAAAAGATCCCTTCCTACCTCTCCTGGCACACACCAGAGACACGCATCAAGGTGTTTTAGACAAAGGATTAGATAAAATTTCCCACAGAACACAGGACTAACACTTGGCAAGTGGTCAGTTTGAATTTAAACCTGCACATCTGCTTGGTTTGAATGCATTGTTTTGTATCACCCCCTACCAACACTTCATTCTTGAGAGAACAAGTAGGACCAGGAGTGCACTGAGCAAGAAGATCGCTCTAGTGCACCTTTTGCTCACAGAGAGTGGCAAAAAGGCAAAGCAGAATTAAAAGCTTGTCCACTCAGACGACAAAAAGACACAAAACAAAAAGTTATAATGAAAGGGACTCCTATCCTACATCATCTGTGGTTGCCATCTGCTTAATTTAGTGACCAATATAATGAAAAAAACATTGCTTGATTCCCTAAATTACCATAATGAGCTCATAGCATGCTGATGGCTCCATCACAAAAACATCAGTAATCACAACTCGCATGTCTGCCAAAACAAGTGACCACAAACACAGTTGTCCCATCCTGACATTTTGCTTGCACTGTCAGTTGTCTGTAAACCATCTACTATTCTAAAAATAATGGGTGTGGAACCCTCTCACAGCCCTTTATCTTAAGATAATTAGTATTAAAAATTGACTCGTTTTCAAGAATGATACCCAAGATACAGCCTCTTATTAAGAAGTACATAAACATGTATAGCTTTGATTTGCAATTTCTCTTAAGACATATACAACTGTTTCTTAAAATGTTTGTCATATTTTTGGTTACTTTTTTGATACAATTTATTTTGCCACTACTACTGCAACATAACTGACTTTTGTGTTGGTCAGACACCACATGTTGGAACATTAAGGATAAAGCCCAGGGCTCACTCACAGCTCAACCAGCAGTTGGGTGCTTGACACATGGTCAGTGTTTCACTGGCTCAGCCACAGGTGAAGACAAACTCTGAAATGATACCTGAGGTTTCTCTCCCAAGTGTTGGAAATTCCATCACACAGGATCTGCCTTCCAACATCCCACCACAGAGAGGAGTGAATCCCTGCTCTGCACATAGAGCCTTGCACTGAGGTTGCCACTGCAGACTTCCCAGAGCCATAAGGAATAAACACTTGGCCTGCTCAAATTCTCCCATATGCAAACAGCCTTCTCACCAGCCCAAGCAAAACTGGAAAAGTTTCCACTTAAGTGTTCCATTGGTTCTTGCTCTCCTGTACCAGTGCTTCCTCTTCCCATGGCTGATTACAAATTGTGCGTATTTTGCATTCACAGACAAACCCGACATGCATAAATACCTCATTTTTCTATTTACAAATGAAAAAAATATGAGCCAGTTCATCTAGCTGATGGAAAGCAATTAATCTATTCAACTCAATGAAGCAACATTGATTCACTCCCCGAGAACCAAGCCCTAGATATAATATCCAGATGCAAACCAAAATGTAAGTAGCTGAACTTGAATTAAAGCCACGGTGGCGTAGCCTCAAACTGGAAGTGTAAATCTCAGGGGAGATACATGTCTACAGTCAGGGGGCTAAAATACTACCAAACCTATAAGATTCAGTGGTGATTTTTAAGATTTGGTCTGTTCTTTAGACCAGTATCACAAAACATCTGAACATTATTAAGAGAATAATCCCTACTCCCACTGTAAGACACAGCCCCCTTTCTCAAACACATCTGTACATACACCTCAAGCACCAGGAAATGCTCCAGCAGGTTCCCAAACAAGCCTGAAGATTTCTAACTCGGCTCTTCCACGATATTCTCTCACAATACACTTGAATCCACACTAGGAAAACTGTCAGTGAGAAGGGAGAGACATGAACCCAGACTGCTGCTTGATGTATTTCAGGATAGAGAACCTTAGGTGTAAGAAAAGCCAATGCTGCTCATTCCAGAACTATGTATTTTATTAGATGGGACACACAGGATGTTGTCTGTTTGTGGTCCTTTTTGGACCTGCATCTGTTCCAGCACTCAAAAGTACATTGTCAGTATAAATTCTGTTCTTTGAGCAAACACAGTGGAATGACACAACTTCAGCACAAACAGGATGCAAATTTAAGTGACAATGTGAGATAACTTAAATGGCCAAATAAACTTTATATACACTGGGAATGTTCAAGAACCTTCTATTTAAAATGGGTAAGGATTAAGGATCTCTTACTAGAAAGACGGGGAAAAAAAGCCACATCATTTTATTTTTGCTTATACTAACCTGGCCACAACAGATAAAAAGAGAAAAACCACCAGGGATGAAAATGTCAACTTCTTTCTAAATACTAGTGCATTGTAGAATTGAAATTGGGTCAGAAACACCAGGCATTAACCTTAAAAAAAAATAGTGCTAAAAACATTTTTTCAAAATTATTAGCCTCTGACACAAGTAACTGCTTTACCCTTTTCATGTAATGCTTTATGAAATTAGTTATTAGCAGATCTCTTGGTGGACTGACAGTTATGGAGATTTGTGCCCTGAATTTCTCAGAGGGAGAAAAGAGGAGAGAGAAAGGCTGTTGGTTGGCTCAATACACAGCTGCATCACTCCTTTACACTGACCTCAATTATTCTGCCTTTCATCAGCAATTTTTATTGTCCATATTTGCTTAATCTTGATAAACAACAAAAAACCCACATTAAATGGGTCACACATACAGAAGAATTACTTTCAGGAAAATAAACAAACATCTACACACCACAGATTACACAAACAGGGTCATAAAGTAGAAGACCTCATATCAGCCCTAATTTTCCAGGTAAATTAATCCAAAATTATCCACTTACTGGTATCCATTTCTTTGTTTCATCAATCTCCTCTCCCCTCCAAAAAAAGTCACATGCAGATTCTGAGTGCAAAGGATCACTGAGCTCCACTATTTCAAGGTGGAGTTTGATATAAACAAATTATTGCAATGTAATTCAGTATTACCCTTGAGTGTGACAAGCTTTATCAGTTTTAAGAGAGAATTGTAAAATAGCTTCCATTTCAAGCACAACATCAATTGTTATTTTCAGTCAAAGAAATATATCTCCACACCCTACTTACTGCAGTACCATCCTTTTAGAAGATCACTTATACCAGCAGTGACTGCTTTGAAAACACACTGATGTTCCTAACACTTTAAAATATATTGACATAAAATGTCCTGCCATGCTCTCATTAAAAAATAAAACATCCAGTAAAATACATAGCAAAGCAACACCATTAAAAACTGCAAACAGGCTAGGCAATATGCTAGGAAAGGCAGTAAACTTCCACAAGGTCTGAAACAAGTGTCAGAAACAGTAACAGCTAGCAAATATATTTAATCAATATAAGCAACAGAAACACAAATTATTTATACCACACAAATATATATATATATATACACAGCATAATATTAAAGTACATTTCCCCCCAAAGGATTCGACTGCTGAAAAATCCCATTTTAAACAAATGACTAAAGGGACCACACCATAACATTTGAGGGGAGAAACCCAAAAAGCAATTCCATATACATTTTATAGTCTCACCATATACCAATTTTTTTTACAGACATTATCTCTAATTAATGCAGTCTCAAATACTAGCAGCTAGTTATGACCATCAAGTTAAAAGCATAGCAAACAAACAGAATAAAAATTAAAGAGTACTTACCAAATTATGATTAGTTGAATTAGAATCATCTTCTGGGAATGGGATGTAAACAGCTAAGGCCACACAATTGGCAAAAATAGACAATAGTATAAATATGTCAAATGGTCTGGAAAGTCTTGTTAAGGAATTCATGAATTATGAATATCTACAAACTTTTAAGTCTAATTCTCCTTTCAGCACCAACAATTGTAAAACAAGTCTTACTTTAAGGCAATCTTTTGACTGATAACTATGACAAACACTTCATCACCTTAAGTTATAGCACTATATATACCATATTATTTTCCATCACAATGATCTTTCAACGTCCTCTTCCTTTTGAAAAGAGTGAAAACTATTACTCATACTGCCATAGAGCACTTTATATTAAATTCCAGAGATGAATATAATTATCTACTCTTAAATCACACTGTGGGTCACCATGATGGGCAAAGGATAATCATGGAGCTGTTATGTCTTCATATACTTCCAAAGGTGTCATTAATATTAAACAGGAATACATTTGCCCAAAGGAGGAAAATCATTTGGGATACAGTTCAGAGTAGGATATGAGAAAGATTGCCAAAAAACCACAACTCTTCCCCTGTAGGAGCACTGGAAATTCTGAGCCCCTCCATGTCTCCACCAGCCAGATTCCTGATTAACTCTGCTTTGGCCAGGACAGATGAAAGTTTAGGTGAGCAAAGAGAAGACTGGAATATCATGGCTGGCTTGGCAGCCAAGCGTAAGGAGGGGCTTCAGCCTTTCACACTGACATCCTGAACTGCAACTGTGCTTTTTGTACTGTATCTGGGTGACAGCAGGAGAAACCTGAAGATGGCTTTAGTCTTCCAGAAGGAAAATATTTCATAAAGTTCATGCCTATGAAGTTCATCCTTCAGTTTATCATTAATTTTCCTTTCTCCAGAAGTAACTACACTACACTTCTTGTAACAACAAATGTGGAGGTACCCAGATGAACTTATTTGTACAAGTTTGGACAGGAAGTACTTTGGACCTCAGCTATGATTTTTGGCATCCTTCACCCTGCTTGTTGCACAGCTTCCCAACATGTTTCCATAAGAGCTCCATCAAAGATTGGGGGAAGAGTAACGAACACTCAAAAGGACATTTTTGCCAGTTTAAAATGTTTCGTGGAAAAAAAAAAAGAAATCCTACAAAGCCCATGTATCTCATACAATCTCTTAAATTTTGTTTGTTGGTCTATAAGAAGTTTGTCACCTTGAGGGCTGAGTTTACATCTACAAAGCCTATCAACATCAACAGCTGCTCTACTGTGTACAAAATGAAGTTACAACACACATCTTCATACTCAGCATTTTCCAGACTGAAATGAGCAATTGATACCTGTGCAAGACTGACAACCTTGTTTTATGATGTGGTGCTTCTCGGACAAATTCTCGCTGAGTTATTCCACTCCAGATCCATAGTAATTTCATTTACCTGACCTTAGCCAAGGAGAGGGCAATTTACTGAAATTAGTTGGACTTCTACCAGTTTAAATGAAAGAAGAATCCATTTCACTATCTTTAATTTGAAAATGAATTCTGTTCAAAGAATTGAAAAACACAAACCTTATAAATGAGTAACAGCTCTTATTGCCAGGTTGGCTGTTCTGTTTATAGAAACAAAATGAGTTTTACCTCTGTAATCTACTCTCTTGAACAGCTGTTTCCCATTACAGGGATGTTGCCATAGCTAATAGGCTAACATTTTTCTCCTTGTACCTTAACAAAACTATTTGCTATTTCAAACCTTTTCTTGGTAATTAAATAATATACTAAACCAACATGCTCTCAGTTCTGCCAGAGAAATTCACATATTTCCACATCACAACCAGTGAACTAAAGAAAAAGCAATCTTTCTCATCTTACAGGTCACCGTGAATACAGGCCAGTATCTCTGATCTCCTATTTAGATGTACACACTTCCAAATACATTTGAAGGTAGACATACGTTGTATAAGGTCAGGAAACTAATGTATTTCAGACACTTGTGTGTACTTAAGAGTGATTTTTTGGCTTAAGTAAAAGTCATCCCCACATTTAGTACCTGGAAAAACAATCTCTTCAAAAACACTTCTACATCTGACCCATTTACCCTAATGGCAATAGACCAAATTGCAGTACAGAAAACACAGGTTTGATATCTTCCATAATCTCCCAGCTAACACTGCCAGATCCACTCATACCCATTCAACCTTATTTGGAAGGCTGAAAAACGCAATAAGGATCTGCTGAAATATAATGTAAGCTTGAAAATGTTTCCTCATCTCAAAAGAAGAAAAAAAAAAAACAGTTAAGAGGTCTTGTCTGCCTCTGAACTACTTACTTCAGTAAAATGATGTTGTGCCATTACTACACAAGAGGCCATTTTTAACAGCCATTGAAGCAAAATTAACCGCCATCAACATTAATGACATTAATGTTAGTTGTGATGCTCTAAGAGATGCTGTAAAACAATCCACTTGATACAGTCAGAAAACATAAGAGACAATTATAAAAAAGTAAACTGCAACCAAGGATACTTCCATTCTACTAGACTAATGCAGGCTCTTCGTATTGGGTTGTTGAGGGATAAACAGAAAAGGGCACGGGGTGGCCGACTATTAGACGTGTTACCCTGTTTTTTGCTCTTGGCATATTGCTGGCGTTTTCTTTGGGACAGAGATCCTACAGGCTGGGCTGTGGTGGTACTCATGTTTTGGGCAGCCTTTGCTTGTCTAGCAGCATCGATTGCAGCTTGCCAAGATAGAACAGTTTGCTTGGATGGTGCTGAACTGTTTGACTGAATAGCTGGTCCGTCACCAGGGAGAGGAATTCTGGTGCTACTTGCATAGTTCACCTCTGTGGGACAAGAGAAAAAAGTACTTGGTTATAATTTTTTATGCTAGAACAGGTCCCAGTATTTCTGACAAACAGATTAAGATTTGTGTGATGCTTCCATTGCACACAGACATGGATCTAAGCACACACTTGTCTTGTGGTATGTGCAACTGAACAGTAGCAAAAGATGCTCAGGAATCAGTATTGTAACTACAAGTTTAATATAAGCATCAAGACACAAACACTACACTCCTCATTTTGATTCTTCCACTTAACACATATTCCTAACTGGATGGCAGCTTTCCTGTCCTCTTATTTATTCAGTAAAACATACCTGCACCTTAAGATCAACTTTGCTGTAGCACCTTAGCATTTACTACTTCCTCAACTCATTTTGGTCAAGAGAGTAGTTGATTAAAATTCCTACACATTGTTCAATTAAGAATAACCAGCAAGGAGGGATGGGGTGGGGGGAAGTCCTGTAAGCAAGTTAAATCCTGCCCTGTTTTGCATTCTCAAAGAAAAATGCGTGGATGCCTCCCACATCCGAAAATCCAATGTTGTCTGTGACAAACACGTTCATAAAGCTCTGCCGTCTTTCACACTAGAAATTACAACCGTGAACCCGCTGTTAAAAGGACAGGGTTTGGTTTTGCTTTTTCACAAGGATTTACAAAATAAACGGCACCTTCCAAATAATAACCAAGTCCTCTTTATGCAGATGACAGCAAAGAGGCAAAACACCACCTCCTCGCGAGCATCCTTCCTCGCGAGCTCTTTGACTAGCGCAACAGCCTACTCCTACATGCACCTGTAGGAAGCACAGGCTCCGGAGTGAGGCTCAAAACTTGAAGATGCCTGGGTGGGAAAAAAATGGAGGAACGGCACAATACACATGCTGGGAATTCGGGCTGGCAGGCGGGATGACTGAAACGGAGCTACCCGAGCAGGGGAGGGAAACAGCTCCCAGGCGACCGCTGCTCTCGTCGGGGAGAGGAGAGGCACGGCAAACACAGCCCTGCTGTTCTGGACGGGGGGAACAGACCACGGGAGCGCCGGGGCCGCGCGTGGATGCGAAGGGAGGGGGGAGCCGTAAGATGGCTCCCCGGGATGGCGGCGGGGCGTGGGGCGGTCACGGCGGGGCTCCCACGGAGCGCATCAACAGCTGGTGGCGCGGGGGGCAAAGCGCCGCGGGGGCAAAGGTGGGCAGCGCACCTCCAGCGCTTTCCTTTCCCAAAGCGGCCCCGCTACCCTCCTCCCCCTTTTTTTCTTTTTCCAGATATAAAAGCAGCGGCACAGCCATCTCTCCCCCGCCTTCCGCCTGCCCTTTGGGATGCCATGAAACGTGGCTCGGCGCAAATAAACCACCCACCTCCCCATCTATCTATACATCCATCGTCCTTTTCGAGGGATGCTTGCAAGGAAAACAAAGCCCGGGTGCCTGCGTTCCTCGGGGGCAACACAAACTTGCTGCTGATTGAGGAGGGAGGAATCATTTATAAACAACAGCGGGGGCAGTGGCAGCGCCGGAGCCCGTCGGCGGAGCGGATTAGCGCCGCGTCTCGCCCCCGTGCGCCCCGCCGGGCCGGGCCGAGCGCATCGCCCCGGCCTCAGCCCCGCTGCCCTCCCGCCCGGCGCGGGGCAGCCCCCGGGACCCGCATCCCCGGGCAGGGTCACCCACAATGACACGAGTGGGAGCCGAACGCAGAGCCCNTCCCCCGCCCCCTCCCTTCCTCCCAGCCCCAAGCACGCCGCTGCCCTTGGTGGGCGCCCCGGCTCTTACCTTCTGGGTGCTGCTCGGGCTGCTGCTGCTGGTGCATTTTTCTCACTTTCTCCAGCGTGTGAGAGGAAAACGAAAAACCAAAAAAGGGCCGAGACGCCC